>CM036244.1:14096533-14521533 GCA_020698575.1 Bostrychus sinensis | reverse complement strand
CAAGACGGTTCATCAACCCAGTGCATGGAAGGGCATTCGTTTTTCATCATAAAAACAAAAGTGAGTAACAACAGACACACACCGTTAGCTAATGCTATTTTACCAAGGCATTTTCATTTAAATATCTGCAGTATGTTTGCTGAAAGTGTGTGTATTTGTGTGGCTTTCCATGTTTGCCTTCCTCGGAGAAAGGGGCCTATTTAAATCCTCAAATCATCTTCTTTCCAAGTCAGTTTTCTTCCATGTGATTCTGTAGACACAAAGCTCAAGCTTGAATAAACAGTGGCTTCAGCTGACGGTCAGGAGAGTAACATTAAACCAGTGTTTTTGTCCTCCAGATGTGGCGTCACTATGAAAGCTATGAACAGTCTTTAACTTATGACTGTGGAATATCGTTTGAATCCTCCAGAAATGTTTTGGATTGCATGTGTCATAAAGATTGTATTGAAATAACCAGTCCAACTAGATTTAAATACTTAAAACTTCACAAATAAAAATATGCCAGTAGTGAACAGTTTGCATAAAAGGCTTACGGGAATCTTGCAGCATCGCTTTGCCATGGCTTATTGTTGAAACCAATATTCTCAAAGACTTACTTGCAAATGTTTATAATTAATAATATAGTTACTGAGGGTGCAAAGTTATCAGCGATAGCAATGGGATACAGCCCAGACTCCTGGCGCTGGTTTCAGATCCACCTCAGGCAGTTTGTTTACTGAAGTTAGACAGAGTCACCCATCGAAGTGTGAGCTGCTGATAAACCAGAGCCTCCCACCGAGAGGAAATAAGACTTTATGATCTCAGTAAAAAGTGTTGCTGTGATATTTAGATGGCTCTGTCTGAACCAAAACCATCATCTTTTACCAAAATTGACAGAGTACACGTGGAGCCTGAACCCAACCACTAACAACCAAATAGGCGATAAAACATGTTCATCTGGGTTAGATCGTGGCTGTGCTTCAGGGTTAAAAAAAAAATCAGCAGAAAAACAAACACTTAAATCTGACTGTTAGAAAGTTCAGATTCATGTGGGAACTCTGTCTTTTAAACATTTCTGCAGGAATATGAGGAGGAATAACAAATGCACAAACTGAAAACTACATAAAAAATAAAAACTTGAAGAGCACAGACCTCTCCATTAAGGCGTTGATGCTGGAAAAGAAGAAATTGCTAAAACTTCAGTGAAAAAGTGGGATGCTTTGCTTAAAACATATTCCAAGTATTCAAAAGTAGGACGTGTATTGCAGTGCCAGTTCTTACAGTGGATCTAGAAGCACATGCTGTTATCTTTGAGCAAACTCAGTGGAAATGGGCCAGATTCACAAAATCCAATTGTTTATGGCATTTATAGTGATGTCCAAAATGTTTGTGCCCCATGCGCCTCCAGCAGTGCTGCTCTCCTCTGGGCAGCTCAGGAACAAGAACAAAAGTAATACAACTTATCTAAAGTTTTAAAAGTTTATTTTTCCAAGGATGTCAGATGTAAAGGGTGTTATTTGAGGCAGTTGTACTGAAAATAAAGTTTTATTCAACTATGTATCTCAATTTACACAATTCAGCTTTAAATTGGCCATATTATGTAAAATCTTTTCTGAGCTTTCAACCATAATGTTGTTCCCTCATCAAAAACATAGCTGGAGTTGTGTTTTGCTTCATTCATGCATCCTGTTAAAGTCATCCTGAATTCTCTGGCACAGCTGTTATGAGGTCTCAAAATGCTCAATTTCACAAACCACTCCAGGAAGCACTGACCAATCAACAAGCCCCCTACATCCAGCCTGCTCTCATTAATTTATCCCAAAAACAGTGTACAGCTCTGTTTCCACTGATTCCTCACAGCTATCTTTCATTTTGTAGTAAAATGGCATCATACAAAAAGTTAAAGGGAATAAACAGCTATTTTTTCTATGTTTATGCTCTCTTGTTTCTTTATTACAGTATAACTTTAGAAATTAATTTGCTTTTTTATAGCCGCATAATGTTTTTGAAGGTTGTAAAACATGCAGTGCTGCTCTAGAGGTGACCAAGATTGCTCTAAAGTGGAACTCAGTAACTCTGGTTGGTTTTTCACTGTTTTGCCTCATTTTCCTCAAGAGAGCTCCCCCTACATTTCGGAGTAAAGCTCTATCTTAAATACTCACAAGTCCAGTTGACTCCTATTGTGATCCCTCGCTTGGCTTTACTTTTGTTTTCCCCTCCTTTTTTCTGCCATTTGGCTGCTCTACCACAACAAAAATCAAGAAATAAAGCCACTGCTGGCTTGTTGTTTTGTGCCAATCTCTCACAAGACTAAAGATTTCTATGACACCAGTTCCACGGTGCTCACTGTTGGAAGGGTCACTTGACCCAGAGACACCAGGGGGAGATGAAGGGCGCTTCTTTTACCCCACAACAACTCATTTAACCATCACATAGACTCCGCATAGTTTATTTAAGGTAAAAAAGTTACTGAGTTCTGCTTTAAAAAGACAATGAAAGCATAATATATCCCCTTTAAAGATTCATTACGATTGCAAGATAGGACAAAAGATACTAACTCCACCCACAAGGGGCCAGTATAGCATTTATCCCTGAACTAGACAATCCCTGGTTTGAGTCCAGGTGATTTTTTTTTTTTTTTTTTACCATTGTAATGCTGTGAATACTGCGTGGCTGATTATGGGCTTTGCCTTTTCCTACCTGTTCCTCTGCATTTCCTCCTGATGAAACTGCTTGTCTGTACATATTCGTCAACATGGGCCTTTTCAACCTTTTCATAAGATGCAAATTTATCACACTCATGTCGACTGACTCAAAAAGGCTTAGAGGACATGGCGTATGTAATTTGTAAAAATATATAATGACTTTCATGTGGAAGTAAACCCAGTAACCTTTTTGTGTCAAACGAGTGACTTTTCTCAGTGCGAGAACAGACAGATTTTATGACTCTGATACAGAAACAAACATGTCTCAGAAATGAAACATGGAAGACCGGTCCTCAAGTTATAAAGTTTTATTCTCTCAATATCTGAAAAAGACTTTCTATTATCTCCACAAAGACACATGATGATAACCCTGCTTCCATGATAGCCTTAGTGCCAAAGGGTCTCTTCTGTAAAGATAGCAGTCCCAGCAGAACTGAGGAAATAAGAACAAAGACAGGCGAGTGAGTAAAAGACACAAATGAAACCTTTTAGAGAAATAAAATTAGTATTAGATGGTATCGTGAGACTGAGGTGCAGTGTGGTGGGTAGGAAAAAGCAATTACAAGGGTAAAATGGCATAGTATATAATATTGAATAATTTAGACATGTCTCAGTAGTGGAGGCAGAGGTGGAAGAAGCACTGTTACTTCAAAACACTATTAATCAAGCAGAAGTACCAAACAAATTACTTGAGTAAAAGTAAAGTGTAAATTTCACTTAAGTGCATACTGCTCCAACACTGGTATTATTACTACTACTGCTTATACTACTACTTTTGTTACAACTAGTACTCATACCAGTGGCCTTTTGAAACACATTCAGTACTTCAGGTTCATGCATTAAGCTTTTTAATTAATAAAATCCCTTGGAGTTTCATAAAAAATAAAAAAAACAGCAACTTATTTATTACAATTTGTGTATTTACCTTAAGCAGAACATGATTTTTTATTTTTTTGTTATGAATTTATACATTTAACGAGATTTCTAATTACATTTCTGTTTAAAACTCTGTTCTGTTACAGTTATTTGCTGCTCCTAATCATTATGAATATTTTAAACACAGACTTGACCATAGCTGAACAAGGGCCCACTCTGTTGGGCCCCTAAACCTCCTGGGCCAGTGCAGTTGAACTAGCTGCACTGCCTGATGTTATGCCGCTGACTCATATGGCTACTACGTCAAAATAATATAACTACTATTACTGTTACTATCCTGACTACTGCTCCTACCACTGCGGTCACAAAATACTTTTACTCTTTCAGAGATTTAAGAAAACGAAATATTACACAGAGGATTTTTGGATCTTAACCCAGAGTGCAGGCGACAGACATAATGAGAATTTCCAGTGATTTTTAATTTCATAATCCTACGAGCGCACAAACTACACAAGTCTGCAGACCGCCAGACCACACACTCGCCGTTTGTAGCAACAATTCTAGTGCGACAAAAGCACAAAAGCAGAAATTAAAGGAATAATTTTTAATCAAGCATGCCTTGTTCTTGTGATAAACAGCCATTTTCAAAGAATGGATGTGCAAAATGTACCAGGTTCTTTGAAAGACAAAGCTAGCGTATTTTAGCAACAGCTTTTTCCAGTTTAGCGTCGAACAGCTCTCAATTTAAGCATCAAAACTATTTAATTTGCATTTTAGTTTGCATTTAACAAGTCAAAATCATGCTGTTATATAATAAGTGGTTAAAATATGGTAAAATGGCACTGAGAAGTGAATTTAATGGACAGAAAGAGGCAAATCAGGCCCTGAAATGTGCCAAAAATACTCCTCGGCTAGAATTAACCAATCATATTTCAAAAACAGCACTTGAAAACTCACACAGAAGATGCAGAAGTGTCACGTGCAGTGGAGAACAGGAGGGACGGACCCAAGATGCGGACTCAAAAAGGGTTAAATGTAAACTCACAAAAAGGGTACAGCCAACTCAAAAAAAGGGTACAGCCACAGTAACACGGGAACACGGGAACACGCAGCACACACAACAATGAAGCGACAAAGACTAAGGGAGAACACAGGACATAAATACACAAGGAAACGAGACACAGGTGAAAGACATCAGGGCGGGGCAGGTAATCAACAAGGCGGGAAACACAAGAGGGCAGGAAAGGAAACTGGGAAAACAAGGAAACAGACGGAAGACAGCAAAACAAGACATCCGAGAAACAAACAGAAAACGGGACATGGGACATGGGACATGACAGTACCCCCCTCCCAAGGGACGGCTCCCAGACGCCCCAAAAAACAAAACACAAAAAACAGAACCCGGGTGGGAGGAGGGGGCCAGGAGGAGGGACCAAACTAAAATGACCGGGGGCAAAAACAGGGAACCAAACAGGGCCCCGGAGAAAGTTCAGGAGGCTCCAGCGGCGGCGCGGGCCCCGGAGGAGAGTCAGGAGGCTCCGGCGGCGGCGCGGGCCCCGGAGGAAAGTCAGGAGGCTCCGGCGGCGGCGCGGGCCCCGGAGGAGAGTCAGGAGGCTCCGGCGGCGGCGCGGGCCCCGGAGGAGAGTCAGGAGGCTCCGGCGGCGGCGCGGGCCCCGGAGGAGAGTCAGGGGGCTCCGGCGGCAACGCGGGCCCCGGAGGAGAGTCAGGGGGCTCCGGCGGCGGCGCGGGCCCCGGAGGAGAGTCAGGAGGCTCCGGCGGCGGCGCGGGCCCCGGAGGAGAGTCAGGAGGCTCCTGCGGCGGCGCAGGCCCCGGAGGAGAGTCTGGAGGTTCCGGCGGCGGCGAGGGCCCCGGAGGGGAGTCTGGAGGCTCCGGCGGAAACACTGGAAGCTCCGGCGGCGACGAGGGCCCCGGAGGAGACACTGGAGGCTCCGGCGGCGACGAGGGCCCCGGAGGAGAGTCAGGAGACACTGGAGGCTCCGGCGGCGACGAGGGCCCCGGAGAAGAGTCTGGAGACACTGGAAGCTCCGGCGGCGACGAGGGCCCCGGAGGAGAGTCTGGAGACACTGGAAGCTCCGGCGGCGACGAGGGCCCCGGAGGAGACACTGGAAGCTCCGGCGGCGACGAGGGCCCCGGAGGAGACACTGGAAGCTCTGGCGGCGACGAGGGCCCCGGAGGAGACACTGGAAGCTCCGGCGGTGACGAGGGCCCCGGAGGAGACACTGGAAGCTCCGGCGGCGGCGGCGGCCTCTGGCGGGGAGCTGGGACTGGCGGCTGGAGCCCGGGGAGCAGGTGGAGACACGGGCAGAGTCCGGGGAGCAGCTGCCGGTGCGGGCGGAGCCCGGCGCGGAGCGGCTGGCTCGGGCGGAGCCCGGGGAGCAGGTGGAGGATCCCGCCGAGAAGAGCTGGCCCTTGAGCGCCGCCGTCGCGCACCAGCCCCGCGTCCACCACCAGAAGCTCCCGCGGTGGCTGCCTGCATGTAGGCCTGCTCCTGGGCCCGCTGCAGGGCAGCCATCGGAGACAGTCCCTGCCCCCACAGCTTTAAAAAAAGCAGCAGTGGGGACTCTGTCCCCGTAATGCAGTCCGCTGGGTCCTGTTTTGGTTTGCTTCATTCTGTCACGTGCAGTGGAGAACAGGAGGGACGGACCCAAGATGCGGACTCAAAAAGGGTTAAATGTAAACTCAAAAAAAGGGTACAGCCACGGGAACACAGTAACACGGGAACACGGGAACACGGGAACACTGGAACACAGTAACACAGTAACACAGTAACACGGGAACACGGGAACACGCAGCACACACAACAATGAAGCGACAAAGACTAAGGGAGAACACAGGACATAAATACACAAGGAAACGAGACACAGGTGAAAGACATCAGGGCGGGGCAGGTAATCAACAAGGCGGGAAACACAAGAGGGCAGGAAAGGAAACTGGGAAAACAAGGAAACAGACGGAAGACAGCAAAACAAGACATCCGAGAAACAAACAGAAAATGGGACATGGGACATGGGACATGGGACATGACAAGAAGAAGCTTTTTAGATGACAAAATGAGCATTCGATTTTACCATGTGAGGTTGGGTAGTGAAAAGCAATAATGTGGGTAAAATGACAGAAATATTGAATGGGCTCTGTCTGAGTGGCTGTCGAGCTGATGATGGATGGACTTTTCCCCAGGAATCGTATTTGATCTGAAAGATGACTGTGAATGTTATTGTTTTTCAGTGCACAAACTATTTTATTATGTGACAAAATACCGGTGTGGCCAAAATGCGACAGCAAAAACAAGTTGTCAGGTTTTGTGTTCAGTTATGCCTTTTCTTTAACAAGGACAGTAAGCTGCTAATCTGAAAAGATCAAAAATGCTTCAACCAATATTCTGACCTTTTACTGAAGGGTTATAAAAGCATTTGACTCTTTCAGCTTTTTTTTTTTTTATGTGCTTTTTTAATGTGCAGACTTTCAGGAAGTCTGTAGGGTTACATTTCAGCAACACAATGTAATAGAAACTTGTTGAACATTGTTTTTGATCCAGATAGAAATAAAATATTTAAATTTAATATCAAACGTTATGTATGGTTTCATAACTTTATCCCAGTGCTGCAAAAAACTTTCACTAATACTTACACTTTACCATGGGCTGTTATTTCATATATATATATATATATATATATATATATATATATATATATATATATATATATATATATATATATATATATATATATTCTTTTTTTGGCTGAAAACCCAAAGCATTGGAATGTCGACTCCAATCTCTTCTGGCATATTGACTTGCTCGGAGCACTACCATTTTATTTATTTTTTTCTCATACTGAAAAGTAGAAATACAAAATTGAACTATACAAAAAACAACACTTTTGGCAAATGGTTTGTGAAAACAATCTTGTACACATAAGAACCACTTACAGTAAATCGGTCCCTGTCCTCACTCAATAATGCAGAGTGTTATTTATTCAGGAGGAGGCTATAGCTGAATAATAATCTCTAAAGTGGGACTCACCGTTCTTGCTGATTTACTTGTGCTCTGTTTTGGTCTAAAGGGGGATCTGGGCCTGTAGCTGCTAATGTTAGGTGTTCTACTTTCTGCAGCAGCTAAAGCTAAATGCAGCAGTCTGCTCGTTGGGCGGCTGGTTTTGTCGACAAAACTTTTTGGCTGAAAAACCTCTTTTGGCTGAAAGAGGATTGATAAAGAGAAACTTTACATGTTAGAAAGTGGAGTTTGTATTTTAGATCAGTGTCACATGTCAGACAGAGAAACAGGGCAGTGAGGCAACAATAGTGTTCACCTAAATATAGTTATCTATATAAATAGTGGCATAAAATGGAAAATACTCCAGAAACTGCATTAAAAATCTCAAGGTGCGTTGGTGACTCACCAGAGTGCCTGGGGTTCATTTCCCAGGTCGAGCCTCTTTGTAGTCTTGTAGTGCCCTGCATTAGAAGAACCAGGACAAACAGGTCTCTGTTTGTTTGTGAAGTCTTTGCATTAGAGTTAAAATTATCATGTCTTGGTCTCGATTTGGTCTCGGTCCTTTAAAGGCCATGTCATATCCTGACTTTCTCTTCCTTGTTTTCTGTCTGCCCACAATCTTCATTGAAGGTAAAAGCTCAAAAAATATAGTGTAGTTTCTTTTTCTGTGAATCATTTGCATGGGTACTTTTGAGATAATTATTTTTTACATGTGATACCTTTCCTGATGCAACCCCATTTATCCAAGCTTGGGATCAGCTCATACAGTGTTGAGGCTTGAGTTTTTGGTTCAACGTTGAGGACCCAAACCTCCCACACCAAAGGCAGGAGAAGTAACAACATAGGCCTACATTCAACAAATAATTATACTGAAAAGTAAGTGTACTTCCTGAAAATATAACCATATTATGCATGGTTAAACATATCTCAGGGCTTTAATGTCTTTGTAACCAATGTATAAGATGTCATTAAGCAAATAAACAAACTCTCAACAAAATCTAGAAGAATATAAACTGAATTTGTATCTTTCTCACAGCTCTATCTCTGCCAACATTTTGTTGTGATAGTTTAAGATAGAATAAGTACAGCATACATACAGCAGCATATGTACAACATATGTACTGCCTGCAGCCAAACTTGGCTGAGGGGGCGATGTGATTCATATCTTCTTTGATTCTGTTGTGCACTGAAGAGACAGGATTGAATAAAGTGTCGACCATGTTGGTAAGTAGAGTAACACATGGATATTAGCTTGACCAGCCAGACTAACTCTTACCCCTTCCCTTTAGTTTCATTTCAAAGAGCAGAACAATATAAGAAAAAAAATCACACAGATAAATGAACAACAACGAGGACTTCAGCAGAACCAACAGGCGACAAAGAAAAGCACTAAACAGCGTTAATCAGGTTAGAGAAGTTATAAAATATGCCTCTATTAGCCTCGCCATCTTTTGTTAGGAGCTATCCCCCGCTTTTGTAAGATGTGCTGCAGATAAACAGATGAGGTAGGCCACTTCCAAATCCACTGAGTTCTGAGGAACCAGACTGTACTGCTTTCAAAAAGAAAGTAGGAAGGGCTACCCTCATTCATGGTTCTCATCAACTTTAAAGATAAGGCCAACAAGACAGAGATAAGACAACAGAGGTTTGATTCCGCAATTAAAGAAAGTTATTATAGATCTGTTTGTATTTCATCTCAGTAAATGCAAAATTTTAATAAGCCATCGCTCCTCTAATTCCTTTCTGTTTTGGCTCACTGAGGGTAAAAGTTTGGGCTCCTCTGATGTACAGTCTGCTGTCCGTGGCAACAGATGGATTATGGGACCAGATTTTATCCCTGAACATTTTATTTATTTAACTAAATGTATTTTTCAAAAGTTTTACTACAATCTCTGAGGAACATGTTCATTAATCTCTTTTACCATTTGATATAATTAAAACATAACAAAATTTAGACTTTGAACAAGCTGATCATTGAAACTAAACTGAACCCCTCCATGACCCACTTTTAGGCCCATCCCACCAGTTGAGAATCACAGCCTTATATAACTGTCAAACCTCTGTCATCTTGCCGTTTGTCTCTCTCTCATGTTGGCCCGCTCTGACTCAGAGACAGAGGGGAGGCCCGGCTCTCACTCTCCCCCCTCCGCACGACGCAGCTCCGCGCTCAGCACTCGCCGCTGCTGCGTCACATCAGAGTCACCGTCACCCGAGGGTGCTGCTCCGCTCTGTCAGTCCAACCAAGACCGTTTGGCCCTTTTTGTACCAACACAAGGGCACTGAGCTGTGTGTGACCTTTCAAAGGGCAATGTACATGACAAGAGCTGTTAACATCTGGGTAACACCTGGGGCTTTGAACCATATAGAGGCGATTCTTATAGTTTTATAGAATGGAGGGAGTACTTAAAATATGTACTCACGTAAAAGTACTTCAGAATATTATTACTCACTGAGGCTTTTCCCTCATCTGCCTCTTAGCATGTAGTGATTTCCATATTTTATTTAGCAAAGGTTTCATGCTGGATCCCATTCCTCACACAACCTTCTTTATTTATCCAGGCTTGGGGCTTTCACATGCATACACTGGCTTCTGACCCAATGTGGCTGGACTGTCAAGTAGAAGTAAACGTACCCAACAATATTGTTGCTTGAGTCAAGGAAAAGTTGTATTTATTGTTGAAATTTATTGTTTCTGCTACTACTATTACTGCTGTTATTAGCACTACTACTACTGCTACAACTACAACTAACTACTGCAATACTACTGCTTCTAATACTACTTTTACTACAACTCCTCCTACTGCTATTGGTAACCACTTTGCCACAGCGGTCAACAAAAAAGCTTGTTCTGTGAAAAACGCACTGAAAGGAATTACTTTGATAGAAATATCTAGATACTTTCCACCACTGCACTGCAGTTTTATAATTCCTGTATTTTATGTTACATGCAAGCCATTATTTTGAAAAGACGGTGATTTTTTTTCACCTTTCAAAGATGTCAAAACTCTGAGTGGCATTGTGGCACCGGTGGGAGGAGAGGAGAGACCCGACCGGTGAGAACTGTCAATACGAATCAAAATGTGGATGTGATATGAAGCTCGGTTACATAAAGTGCACCTCTGCAGAGAGACACCTGCTCTGTCCAACTTTTCACACTCAACACATCTGCATCTGACGCGGTGAGACAGTAATACGTGTTGTCTTCTACTCAGACTCCAGTGTGGGAGTTGAATTTAGGATGACCAAAATATTCCCAACCAATAGGACAGAGGCTGCACAGCTTCAGTCTGACTCATCCCCTGCAATCAGGATTTAGTATTTAAGCTAAATGTGAAATTCTACTTTCTTTGTACTGTTCCCAAGCCCTGATAAATCTAGCAAGGGCATCTAGGGTACAACCTATATCAAACCAATATGGAAATCACTGCAGAGTAGGAGGGAGATGACTTGCTGTGAACAACCCAGAAGGGAAACGTCTCATTCTGCTATTCATGGCCACGAGATACACAGATCAGGCTTAACATTATGACCACCTGGCTATTATGGTATGTGCTATGACCACCTGTCTAATATGCAGCCCCAAACAGAACAACCTGTGATGCACCTGGGCCATTTTTATCAGAAACAGCATTAACTTATTCAGCAGACGGAGCTACAGTAGCTCGTCTGTTGGATCAGACCACACGGGCCTCAGCCTTCACTCCCCTCATGCATCCCCTGACATCAATTCACTACTATTCCTTCCTTGGACCACTTTTGGTAGGCACTGACCACTGCAGACCAGGAACACCCCACAAGAGCTGCAGTTTTGCAGATGCTCTGACCCAGTCGCCTATAGCCATCACAATTTCCTCAAATCCTTACATTTGCCCTTTTTCCCTGCTTCTGACACATCAACTTTCAGAAAAAAAGTTGAATTGCTGCATAATATATCCCACCCAACAGGTGCCACAATGAAGAGATAATCTGTGTTATTCACTTCACCTGTCAGTGGTCATAATGTTATGCCTGATCAGCGTAATTAAACAATCACATTCACAGCAGAAACAGTTTTGAATAAAGGAAACAAGATAATGAATTAACAGATAGATTTTCTCATCCACAACTGTTCTTTACCATTCCGAGGTTTAGGAACAGGTGGCCAGGCAAACTTAAAATTCATCATATTTAGATGGCCTCATTATCTATCAGAGCCATACTTTGTCAGTCTGTCGTACTCTATCATCTCTAGGACAAAACCAAACTCTAGGGAACTCCTTTGCCAGCATTAATTTTTGTTCCACAAGCATTTATTTCTATGAGCCACTGATGCTGGACACAAGGGCCTGAGGCGAGTTACAACCAATATACAACATGTGCATGATTTATGGCTCAGAGTCAGATTTTCTGCCGGTTTTCGCCAATAAAACAAACCTTATAGCTGCTGCCAGTGTATGTGTGTGGCCTATTGCATGTGTGAAATGTATCTCATAATTTGTCTCTTATAATTTGCAAATGGCAGTCATTTATGAAATGTGAAGCTGCTACCGTTCGCAATTTGCATTTAAGCAGTAAATTGCTTTGGTGAAATGGGCTTCTGTCTCGCACTATGCATCCCAATACTTCCCAAAGGTGCTCAGGGAGAAAAACTGTTTGTGGGATTAGCTTTAGAGCTTTGGATGGTTCCAACAGTAGAAGAAGTGTCAGTCTAGTTATTCCTGAAAGTTGATATTTCAAACTATTTACATCTCTAGTGTTGATGTGTAGATAATGAACAAAAAAAGAAGAAAATAGAAAATCAAGTTTCTCCGATGATCAAAGAAACATTGACAAACCATGACAAGTTATAGATTTTCAGGAACACAAAAGCACAATTATTTCAAACTTTGTCTCCTCAAATTCAGATTTCTTCTGGGATAGGCTCCAGTCACCTGTGACCCTTAATGGGAATAAGCAAAAGAAGATGAATTAATGAATGTTTAATAATGTAATAGCTATGTCTGTGAAAAAACAAGAACTTTTAATAATTCCACACTCCAGTAACAGGCACTGATGAGTTAGAAAAAGAGAGTGAAAGTAAGAAAAAGTATGTACTTTGGTGCTGGATACGTTGATACACAGACATGAATCCAAAAAATTAGTGAAATGGAGAGTTTCTAATAATGACTTTACTGCTGCCATAACAAACCAGATGAAAAAAACAGCAGAAGGCAGCAAAGTGCAGCTCTGTTACACTCTTTTGAACAGAAACAGAGAGGAAAAAAAACTTTTTACTTCCCTAAACTTTTTGTATGATGCCATTTTACAAAAAAATAAAAATAGCTGTGAAGAGACAGTGGAAACAGAGAAGAGAACAGAGAATAACTAAGACATGGCATAGCGTGAAGATGCATTTGACCCATCCTTAAATGCAAATGAGACACAATCTGTCAGGAGCAGAGAGCGAACGCAGTGCAGCGCTTAGAGAGCCTTCTCCAGATTTTGCTCTAGGATCCTGGTCAGGAGTATCGAGCTCAAGGATTAGCCTGAATGAAGAAAAACAGCTCGAGATATGTTTTTGATGAGGGAACAACAGTATAACATGGTAGAAAGCTCAGAAAAAAATAAAAATTATATATATATATATATATATATATATATATATATATATATATATATATATATATATATATATATACATATTTTGCATGACATAGCCCCTTTAAGCAAAGTGAAACTATTGCCAATACATGTATAAAAGATTTCCAAGACATGGTGCTTAATGGAGCTTAACAGTGACCATGTTGGTCATGTTGAAATATGCTGTAAACTTCAATATGAGACATAGTATATTGGCATTTTACTGTGATAAATTGATCCAGTGTTTAATTTTCTACTAAAATAAAAGCAGGAAGGGTGGCTTAGCCGTTGCTGTGGGTGTAAGAAATGATAGGTAGGATTTTGGAATTACATTAGACAGGACGGCTGCAGGAAAATAGGGTAATGCCGCTTTAATGTATACATTCTGACAAACTCATTTTAAGCACTGACATTGGTTTCTACAGCAGTGTGAGCTCATCATGTGGTCTCTTTGTGCTTGGGTGGTTTCAGCTATGGCTCTAAACCAGCATGACAGTCGGAGGGAAAATCTCGAGGATTTGAGTCTAAAATAGCATCCATAAATAAGTAATCCTAAAGAGAATGTGCCTTCAATATTAAAGAGTGAAATCCTATCTTGCACGATCTGTTGCTCTTTGCAAACAAGTGTGTATGAATATTGAAAGGCACGCCGCTGTTATGGACCCTTTTTGTTCAGAGACCCAGTGCGTCTGTCGGTCCGTGTGGCAGCTGGTCTGAGTACTCCTGGATGGAGGTTGTCAGTGAACAGGCTAACCTCTGGAGGATGCTGTCCCACTCTACATGCTGCTAACACAGGTCTATTCTGGGAACCTGCCTAAAAACAGTGAGGAGTACAGTTGTGGCACTTTCTGACACTCGACTCACGAATTTGAGCAAAGGAGGAAAGGGAAGTAGTACAGGAAGGATGAAAGAAAAACACCCAAACCATTTACGCAACTGGCTACAACAAGCATGGCATTTGAGCTAGCGATAGTCAAAAATCCCACTTTTTGACAAATAAAGTTAATTTATCAGTCTGTCATCTTTCCTGCAGGTACTGGAGTCTATCTTAGTAACTTTTTGGCGGGGTAAACCCTGGACAGGGGCCAGCTAGTCGCAGAGCTGACACAGAAGCATACACAGACAACTATTCGCTCTCACATTCATCCACTAAGGGCAATTTAGATCAGCAATTAACCTAACACATGCATGCATGTGTTTAGACGGAGGCCGGGGCACCCGGAGAGAACCCATGGTAACACAAGGACATACAGACTTCACCCAGAGGGATGAGCTGGCCAGTCCGAGGATTTAACCCACAATCTCTTTGCTGGGAGGCAATATCACTAATCTCTCTGTCACTGTGCCCCCTATAATCTCATAACATGCATGGTAATGCTAATCCTTTCATATTATTGCACTGCACTTATGTTACCCTGCTGTTTGTATATTTACTTGTTACGTATTCATTTTTCATTTTTATTTCTTGTAGATTTGTAAATGTGCAAATCTCTTGTATCTTATTGATTGTATTATGTTCATATTATTTTATTGCTTATAACTATCCATCCATTCATCTATCCATCTTCTAGTGCTTATCTGGGACGGGGGCAGCAGGGACGCCCAGACTTTCCTCTCCCTGGACACTTCCTGCAGCTCCCCCAGAGGGACCCCAATGTTTCCCAGGCCAGCCGAGAAACATAGTCCCTCCAGCGTGTCCTAGGTCTCCACTAGAACCTCCTTTCGTGGGACATGTCCAGAACACCTCCCTCAGCTGGCTCCTGTCAACGTGGAGGAGCAGTGGCTCTACTCCAAGCTCCTCCCAAGTGATCAAGCTCCTCACCCTATCTCTAAGGGAGCGTCCAGCCACCCAGTGGAGGAAACTTAATTCATCCACTTGTATCCAGGATCTTAATTCAAGGCTCGTGACCATATTTATAACTATTCTATATCTACTTTACCTTTTAACTCGTGCTTTTAGGTGCAACTGAGCTTCTGTGACCAAGTAATTTCCCTTGAGGATCAATAAAATCTGTCTAAGTCTATCTACTACTACAACTATTACTAGTACCATTAGGCTAAAATCCTCCTTCTGATAGCAAGGTGAGCGTGTTACCCACAGACCACGAAGATCAAAAAGCACTTAATTATTCACGCACTACTTCATTAATAAATATCAGCTATAAACATTTGTTATTTATGTTTAATTCCTATAATAATGCATTTACACGTAATGACATTGTGCATATTCATGCAAATTACAAATGTCAGCTTACATTACTGCTTAATAGAGATGAATTCTTAAAAGTTCCTTTCCACCTCTGGATCTGAGCAGAGCTGTTCCCAAGCGGCAGTCCTGGATTGTAGCAGGTGCGCAGAAGTTTCTCTCATATGGCCTCCTGACCACAGAGAAGTAATGGGAAGTGGCAAGGCGGGAGGTGTGAGAGAGGGGCAGCGTGGGCGAGTGGTACCCTGCTCTTTATGGATGGAAAATGGAGATAGATGTAGCGGCGTATGAGGTGTGAATCAGCAGCAGACGGAGGAGCGCCGGAGCTGGAAGTCTGTGTGGCACATGGTTAGCTGGATGTGACATACCCACCAGGTGCTCCGAGTTTTTGAAAGTGTTTTCAGAGCTAAACAAACACTAAACAAATCTGGCGATTGCAGTGTGCTGACAGAGCAGGCAGACAGAGACGTAAAATGTGTTTATTGTGCAGACGGTGAGCCGTGTTTAACACTGAGGCTTGTGCAACGTTACCTGGGTCCAATTCATCCAAGAGTCTGCCGCAGCTGCCAAAATCGTAACACATCACTTACTTTATTCACAGTGACACCTGTTTGTTTAGAGTGGCTCTTAACCTAACACTTGTTGGTCCCGATTTTGACAACAGGACTAGCACCTAGCAGTTAAGGTAATTATATTTTTGGATTGTGTAAAAATATAATTGGCACAACCCAAGTCATTACTTCAACAGGGATGAGGTTGTTGGGTTAAAGACTTGTGACCTTGAGATTTGACTCGGGCTTAGGCCTCAATGACTCGACTTGGACTGTTTTGAGGGTTTATCTCTGTACACAAACCAGGACTTGTGACTCCACTTACACTTTAATGTCTCAGACTTGTAAACATTATATTTAAGTAGGACTCGCCTTTAGTTAATATGGACTTGACTTTGACTTGGCTTAAACTGGATTTTGACTGGAACTGACTTAACATGGACCAGTCTGTAGTGACGCTGACTTAGACTGACTCTGAGGACACTGGGGACTCGATTTCAACACTGACTTTAACGATACCCCAGAAAATATCAGACACTATCCTATGAGAAGCCTTAGTGCCTAATAACTGTCCCTATTTTCCAATGATTGCTTGGTCATTTTAAGTCACATTCACCAAAAGATGGTGTCATAAAGAAGAGATTTCTAAAACTCAAAAAAGGGTCCAACTACTGGTAAATACATTTCTCAAACACATGTCGAAGTAATAAAAGTGTGAAGATTGGTTTGATAATTTCAGAGGAAATCACAGAGCAACTGGAGAGAGGGGTTTCAGCTGAGCACTATATTTACTGTTCACTGGAGTCTATAAGGTGAGTCTCTGCTGAGGTTTTGTCTGTTTTTTTCAACAGACCTGCTTCAGATTACCTCAGGTGCCCATGTTTCCCAGGACTTCTTATGTGAAGATATATGAACATCACAAAATCCTTGCACAAGAAACATCCAGGAGGGCTCCCAAGTGTTCGAGGAGGTACTTTCAGCAGCTCCAGTTATTGACCCTCTGCCATGACTTCATCAAAAACATTCATTTCATTCATCTTCTTTCACTTATTCCTGTTGGGGACTGCAAGTACTGGAGCCTACCCCAGTAACTTGTGGCGTTAGGTGTGGTACACTCTAAACAGGGGCCAGCTAGTCACAGAGCTGACACAAAGGCAAACACAGACAGACAACCATTCACTCTCACATTCATTCACTAGGGGAGATTTTAGAGTCACCAGTTCAACATACATGCCTATCTTTGGACGTTGAACCCACGGTAACACTGGGAGGACATGCAGTGTGCCCAGGGATCAAACCCACGATCTCCTTGCTTGGAGGCGAGAGCACTAATCGCTCAGCTTGTCTGTTTGTAGAACAATTGTAATACAAACAGAAGATTTTTGTAAATGTACAGCAGCCTCTAATCCAACATCTTTCCTCCATGTTAAGTTTGTTACATATATTTCTAAGAGACTATGCCACACCAATGAGTGAGTGTGCAAACCACCAGCATTGAGGGCCCCAATGGATAGGGTTGTGCAAGAGAAATTTTTTTTTTTTTTTTTTCAGTTTCTAAACTCACAAATCTCACAAGAACATGGTTTACTGTGCAAAGTAAGCCTTTTGGTCTAATAGTGATAGAATCATAATCATCAAAGAACTGCATGTAGTAGTAAATAAACTTATTTTACTAAATATTGATCACACTTAATAGACATTTTTCATCAAATGACAATATGAACAAAGATCTAATAAGTCTGCTCCATGTACGCATCTATAGCAAAAATGTGAGAGACATGAATTGTGGTGACACATGTTGTTTGTTTTTGGTTTAGTATTTCAACCATGCCATTATAACTGAATAATGTATTACTTTATGTAATAAAAGCAATAATGTTTGATATCTGAACTCAGGTATGGTCTCATTCCCAGTGTGGTGAAATTGAGTTTGACACCTCTGCTCTGGTGTGACTGAAATCACCTTATGAAGAGCAACAGGAAATCTAAACAGACACAAACAATGATGCAGAGAAAATGACCGGGTGCAAAACAGCCTGGACTGATTACTTTTTCAATAAGCTCAAAAAAACAAACAAACAAACAAACAAACAAAAAAAAAAAACGCTGAAGTTTGTGTTTGTCTTGGAGGCTCGCCACTACTGAAACAACAAAAGAACCAGAAAGTTGGATACACAGTGATTTGCAGTCTGCAATGGCTTCTGGAGGATCACAATGAATTTCTGAAGACACGGAGCTTATTTCATTCAATTCAGCTCCAAAGCCGGGGAGAGGCTGCCAAAATATGCCAATCATTTTCCTATGGTTAAAAACACAGAGAAGCGTAACCAAAGATGTTCAGTGAAAAGGAAGATCTGCTATATCCCCATTAAAACTAGAATATCCTACATTTTTGGAGGGGATTTGAGGACAATGTAAGAGGTAATATTTAACAGACAGAGACTACTGGTGATTCACATTGACCTAAAGATAACATTGGCTTAAGTTAGTTATGTATGCTGCAAGCTCATGATAACGCAATATATTTGCTTGTAACAATCATTTTTGGCTTTCATGGTTTCATTTGACAGGACAGTGATGGAGACAAGACATTATTAAGGCAGTGATTCCCAAATTGGTGGGGTGCAAAGCTATAGAACAGGGGCCGCAGAGTTTGAATCTAATTACAGTTATGCTTAGTAAAAATTTTTTTAATCTTTCAGCTTCACCCTTTCTTATTCGAGGTCACCACAGCGAACCAGTTGCACAGTGATTTGGCAGGTTTTTACACTGGATGCCCTTCTTGTCACAACCAGCCACATACATTGTCTGGAGTAAGCAATGTGAGGGACGTGTCTTGCCCAGAGACACAACAACAGTATGTGCTTCAGGCGAGATTTAACCCGGCTACCCTTGATGGGTGAATGCTTCACCTCCTGCGCCACTGACGCCCTTCATAATGTATACTTAAATACTTGTTTTAAAAAAGTTTGTGCTCTATGTGATGTTTTTGTAGATATTTTTAGGAAAAAAATCATGAAATGATTTTGTATTTTGAAAAGATAGACTTCGGTTTTCTTGTTGGGTGTCTGCATGAGATTTTCGGACTGATTTTTAAGGGGGCTGCTACACTTCAGACTTTGGGAATGGCTCTGTTACGGGATAGTGAATCGTTTGTGACTGACATGCTTTATCAACTGAGCTATACTACGACACATAGTATTAGTATTTTATGATGAGAAACTGGTCTGGGGTTGTATTCTTATTACTACAACAAAAGAAGGAAGGGAAACTTGCCTGTTGTTGCTGGAGACAACAGATTTTAGTATAACACCAGGCTGCATGGCTTGAGAACAATCAGGATGGACTGTTTACCATTACCCAAGCGATTTCCATATATTACACTCTTACAATCCACACATAATCTTCTTTTCCCTTTCCTCTGGCTCTTTATGACTAAACATATTTATATCAAAACATCTCAAATGCACAGGGACAGGTAAGCATGGCCAAATGAGCCACATAATGCAGACTGGACGGGATACAGTAACACAAACATCTCATTGACTGTGGCAGATTCACCAGAGGAGCTGCTGACACAGCGGCCCCGCTCTCAGATTAGACCAGGACTAATGAAGCAGAAATGGTGTGTGGGGAATTCACTTTTTATCTCTGTCCACTGTAAGAGCCAGCACATATGAAACTATAGGGGCCATATGGGAAGTGCTTAAATCAACAGTAATTTTTTTGTTTTGTTTTTTTTTACCTTAAAATAATGTTTAAAGAATTTTTTTTTTTTATTTAACCATTCTTTAACCAGGAAAGTCCCATTGAGATTCAAAGATCTCTTTTTCAAGGGAGTCCTGGCCAAGAAGCATCAACAACACAACCCACAGTGCATACAAAATACAATAAAAGAGAAATAAGAGTTAAAAACAATGAGATAAAAAGACACATTTAAAAGCAGTGGCAGGTTAGTGATTGCATCTCCAGGTCTTTCAAAATAGACTCAAAATGATCCAAAGGGACAAGATTTTGTAGTTTTAAGGTCCTCTGTGAATCGTTCCAGTCTGTAGGAGCACGATACTGAAAAGACATTTTTCCGCTCTCTGTCCTGACACCGGGGACAGTCAGAGTGTGGAAGTCCTGAGAGCGTAATGCATAAGGTCCATCAGACTTTTGCTGAAGATACACAGTCAGGTATAGACCAAGAAGTCCTTTGTATATAAATCTGTACCAGTGTGTCAACAGACGGGTCACCAGAGCAGGCCATCCAACCCGAGAGTACAGGTCGCAGTGATGAGTTCGAGGTCCACAGTTTGTTATAAAGCGTAAGGAGGCATGAAAAACTGAATTTAGCGGTACATTAACTCTTACCTTGACAAGCTCCCCTCCCCCAACCCTTCAGTGCTTCACGTTATTGTCGTCTATCACTATGTAACTCAGGGGAGCGGGCCGGTATGGTAAGTAAGGACTGACAGAAAAAAATACAAACAGCTTAGCGTATACATTCCGCCGGCACGATAGTGATTAGCACTCTTGCCTCACAGCAAGAAGGTTTCCAAGTTTGAATCCTGGACTGTATTGTGCCTTTCTATGTGGAGTTTGCATGTTCTCTCTGTGTCTGTGTAGGATTCTCCTTACACCAAATACCATCGAAATAGGTCACACACACCCCCCCAAGGACTCTCCTGCAAAAGAGATTCTTAATCACAGAGGGACTTCCCTGGTTAAATAAAGGTCAAATAAAAATTACACTGTCTGATGTAAATTATGGACAATATGGCTGCACAACTGTCTATTATACTCATTATGTCATTTGCAAACAATGTTCAATAGCAAATAGAAACTTAAAATAATGGAGCGGCAGTAGCTCATTTGGTAGAAGAATTATCCCAATAACCCAAAGGTTGGTGGTTCAAGCCCCGCTGTAGGCATTGCATACTGTCGTTGGGCAAGACTCTTAAACAACCTTGCCTGTATGAATGAGTATGTGAGTGGCAGCTATGTTTCCATCAGTCTGCCCCAGGACAGCTGTGGATAGCTTACCACCACCGAGTGTGAGGAGTGAATGATTAATACATTTATTTGAGTGTTCAAAAAAGCCCTATATAAGACCAATGCATTATTATTAACTAAAAATGTTTGTTCTTTCTTTAGTTAAACAGAAACTACCCACAACCCCCACCCCCCCTTCTAGCAGACAAACTGCTAGAGTCACTTAGGGCCCTGAGCAAAAGTTCACATGGGGCCCTCCAACAGCGTTCATCACCCATATACAATAAAAAAGCAGCAAAGAAACACAAAGTTAAATGTTGTTTTTTTAATATATTTTTTATATATATTTCAAACATGCACATACACATTAAAATCTTCCTGTGCTGGTCTACCACTGTCATTGCAAACTAAACACTGCTTTAGAGATTCCAAGTTGGTCAACCTTCAGGGCACCCCCTTCTGTTTTGGGCCCCCCCAAGCATTTGCCTGCCTGGTCTGTTGGCAAGCAGCACCTCTATGTGAGAGAAATAATCTGTTAAAAATGGCACACTCCAATATGGGACGCTCTAATAGGATATGTTTTATTTAACAGTGCTAAATAGGAAAAATAAAAAAGTGAAGCAAAGTAAAATGCAGATAGAAATTGGCGATGCAAGACATGATATAAAGAGATAGTTGCTGTTTTGCATGGATTTTAAGCTAAACTTACTGCTAAAGGTTTATGCTAAACTCCATGTGTTTGTATTTTGAGGCATTTGTTAAAACATTAAAAGCAGAAAAGTGACCATACTGTAGTTGTTGGTGAGTGGTGGGGTTGGAAACACTATAGGCAGCACCCTGGACGGCTTTAGTAAAACCGTGTCTTTCAGCTTTAAATGGTAATCTTATAGTCAAATAGGGAAAGGCTTTGCGCTCAGAAACCAGTCATTAAAAATATAGTTTGGCAGCAGAGTTGGACTGGTTGCCATCTAAATCGTCTTAGATCCAAAACCGTCCCCAGAACAATACCCAGGAACCACAGGGAATAATCCGATTTTAAATGAGTCTGTAACAATATGTATGCAGAAATAGTTGCAGGTGCAGACGTAGCTCTCATCCCTCTTGGTGATTAATTGAACTTGTTCTCAAGGAAACAGGATCACAGCAGCAGCAGTCATATACCGCGCCTCGGAGTTAGTTACATAAAAGTCTCCAAAGTGATTCTTTCTTTGAGTTTGTCGACTACGTTTCACTTATAATACAACTAAATACTGGCAGTCAGAGTTACTAAGTTTAAAGTTGTGACTGCTATTTATTAAACAGAGAGAAAATTTTCCTTATTTGAGCTCATATTTTGGTCATGCAGATCTATTAGCATTAGTATCTGTGCCAGAAACAGACTATTCAGCATTTTTTCTTACAAGTAACTAATGAATAAGATTACATATTTACTGCAACTTATTAAAAAAATGTTTGTACAACCAATAGTCACTAATTTGATGTAATTTAGACGTCAGTTAGCAGTTGAAGCTAATCATCTGCTTTGAGAAGTGGAAGGAAAAGTGCTCTACACCAGTGGATCTGGTGTCACTGGTAGCATGTGGGCTTCTTCTGCTGGTACTCATGAGTCTAGTGTCATTATGCCTATAGTCGTGCTAAATAGCCATTTTACGCTCTGTCCAGTCCCCACCATTGCCAGCACTTAATCCAAGAGTTTTCTGCAAAGTCAAAATAACAGCCCCCCAAAAGAAGACATTCTCCATACATATACATTGTTTTAGGATATAAAACCAGAAATACTAAGGCAAAGGTGTCCAAAACTATTTCAAAAAGTCTATGGTCCCTTTAAAAAAAAAAAAAAAAAAAAAATCCCAGTTATAATATTTTCCTTGACGGACATGAGAGCCATCTGAAGGGTTTCCATAGAAAGTGTTTGCAAAAGGCAAGTGCTTCAGATGAATACCTTGTCTGTGATTGGACAAACCACCACTCAGTAGGTCTTTTACAATAGAGGGGCACACCTGAAAACGCACACCTGTCAGCGGTGAACGGACAGGTGATTGGATCTGAGTTTAGTGCTGATCAGAAACATAACACAACACTTCACTGCCCTCCTCTCCTTCTTCTCCCGCCTCTTTAAAAAAAAAAAAAAAATACAGACTAAAGTTATAGTTTTGACCTGGATAAACCAGTAAGAAAAATTCCCGCACACCGTCATACTTGCAAATGTGCGAGTTTATTAGGACGCAACAAGCGACGTTTCGGCACTAGGCCTTCATCAGGCAAAAGGACCTGGATAAACCAACACACGTGAGAAGTGGATTTTGGGCGTGATGGTGTGTGATCTGAGCCACAAACTGTCCGACTTCAGTACAGGTGTATTTCCCCTCCTCTAATTGCAGCCGTGCACTCTCGTTCACAATCCAGGCGAGGTGCAGTTCATCTGGAACGAGCCTAATGCAACAAGTGAACGAGCTAAAGCAACATGAGTGACCAAAAAGACACATTGCTAAATGGACAATTCTGCTTCAAATCATCACCAGACAGCAATATAGACAAAACAAAAGTTATGTGCAGTCTATGCAAGGATGAGTTCAGTTACCACTGGAGTAACACAGTTCATAGTATTTACACTGTTGTGAACCACAACAATTGTTATTAATTGAAGAATTAAACTTATTTTTGTTAAAGTTCTCAAAGAGATTACACATGCTTTTTTAGGTAAGTTTTGTGTATTTGTTGGTTGTACCTTATTTAGGCAAACTTTGTCTGAGTTACAGGTCTCAAAGAGACTATTAATTTATTATTAAGTTTTGTTTGCATTACACAAGTTTACAGTAAAGTATGTGAAGGTTAATTCAAAATAAATGTTCTAAATTTACAATTTTGTGTTTGTACGTAAATTCATAATACGATTAATCGCGATTAATCGCAATTAATAACTGGTAGTTATTAACTGTGATTTTTTTTTTTCAGATTTGCGATTAATTAGTTAATTTTTTTTATCGATTCCCGACCCTAAAAAAAAAAAAAAAAAAAAAAAAATATATATATATATATATATATATATATATATATATATATATATATATATATATCGTAAAGTTGTAAAAAGGCAAAGCTACAAATGTATTTTACTGATTTTGAAGTTATAGTTAATATTTTGATCAAACTGAATTGCGCCATGAATTACCGCACAGATGATTAGCTTCTGGCAAGCTTCTGAACTCTTAATATACTCTCTCTATAACTCTTAATAAATATATACACATTTTTTGCATATGCATGAATGGGAAATTTACTTTTGACTCCGACCAAGGGGCACTGTTGTGCTCCATTAGAGGAACATTACCTCAGTGCTTATGTACAGTATGTAACAGTTAAACGTTCTTACCACCAACGTATATACACTATATTTCCAAAAGTATTAGCTCACTTGCCTTTACATGCACACAAACTTAAGTGACATCCCATTCTAAATCCATAGGGTTTAATATGATGTAAGCCCACTCTTTGCATCTACTACATCAGACATCTACGTTGATGACACTGAAGTTGGACGACAAGGCCTGGCTCAGAGTCTTCGCTCTAATTCATCCCAAAGTTGTTCTGTCAGGTTGAGGTCAGGGCTCTGTGCAGCCCAGTCAAGTTCTTCCACACCAAACTCACTCATCCATGTCTTTATGGACCGTGCTTTGTGGACTGGTACATCGCTGTATAGATCTCTGTATAGATCTATATAAAGTTTATGCTTCAGACCTAAACATTTACAGCCTCAGCAACGTGCGCCTGGTCTGGCATTTGACCCACTGCAAGCCAACTTAGAATGGGTCAAAAGCAAACACATTTTTCCTGGACACAGCATGATGGTTTTCAGTGAGTTTATGAACTTAAGAATCTCATGGGAATCCTGCTTCTGCTCACTGTAACAGGGATGTAATGTGACATCCATCAAAGTCTTAAAAGCAAAACACTGACAATGTGTCCTTTAAATAACCTCAGTGGGTTGTACGTAATCTTCTTACTCCACCGTCTTCCACTTAATACATTATTTGATTAGACCTACAGTGTTTGTGGGCTTACATTTTCCTTCATGGCTTCTTCTAGTGCACCAAATTGGGAAAAAAAGGTGGTTTAACAGACAATAGACGTGTTGCAGCAACAGACAATATTGGTCTTCTTGAATTTCTGCCTCTTTCAGAAAAGAGGACAAATATGTAATTTAAAAGCTCCTTTTATTGATGTGAGGCTCTACAGGGCTCCTGCTTTTAAACACTCTCCACTTTCTCATCTCAGATTTTGTTCATAATATCTAATGACTTGTTTATCACCAGCTGATGTCCCATTCAAGGATCTGCCATCTACATCTCTGCCCTCACGGAGTAATTAACTCTAATTGCTCTGCCTCTTCAAACAAAATATTTTAATGTATTGTCCTTTGATATCCTATTCTGAGTATTAATGTGATGAGCTGCTCACCGCCTCCTGCCTGTCGAGGAGCAGATAATAAAGAACTCGCCAGGATTGGAAGGGTGGGGGGAATTAATGTGGTTCCTTTTGTGAAGTCAAATTCGGGAATAAGACGGTCCAGCTGCCAGACCTTCCTTCTCGCTGAGGGACGAGAACAATCAAACGCCACAGCCTCTCAGATAAAACTATGATAATTACATGGCCAACCTCACCAAGAGTTTAATTAACTGAAATGTCAATACGCACTGACACAGATGCCCTTTGGATTAAAAGAACATTGATCTGATTATTTCACAATCAATACTGAAATCAATCCGGAGACACACTATCTTCACACAATCAGCACGCCTCACCATTTTAGCCCATTACCCTCCTGTGATCACAAGACAAGGTTGATTTGGTCACTAAACTTGGCTACAAATCCATTCAGAAAAAAAGCTTCAAGGGCTTTATCTGCCTCCGACTCTTGAGATGTTTCGCAACAGAATTGGATGTCACACATGTCACATGATCGATACATCTGGCTAGCATCTGACTAGGATTGTATGCCATGGCACGAACAGCAACTGGTGGGAAGTGGGGCATTGGCTAGCTTCTCTTGAGTTGCACAGTTTTTGGTTTAAATTGTAGAAATATCGTAGTTGTAATAGATAGATTTGAAATGATAAAAGGGGGCTAGAGCCTATCCCAGCAACTGTAGGCGCTTTTCCTCTAGGGGAAACAATATGGGATATTTCAATATGGGATGTGCCAGTACGGGACGCCTTGGACGCCTTCTCTTCACCACTTAACCACACCTGACCATATAACAATGTGCGTTTAACTAGTGTTTAATCTGACCTAAACTATAGATGTCATGTTTTGAATCCCAAAGCGAGAGCTGTACTTTGCAAAACCAGAAACAGCTGTTGCTAATATATGCTAGCTTTGTTTTAAAAAAAAGTTACCACAAGATTTATTTCATCTTCTCTTGGAATATATCTGTTCATCACAAGGACAAGATGTGTTTTATTGCTGTCCTTTGGTTTGTTGTTTTTGCCCAAATCAGGATTCTCTCTCGTCCTATCAACTCGCAGACATCCCCACCTCTAACCGTTCCAGATGCTTAACCGAGCTGGACCCCATGCTGAAAAATTACCAAAAGTAGAACGACTTGAAACGCTTTTTTGGAACACCTTGGAATGCTTTGAGAAGTGGAAACACCCACAAACTTGCCCTGTTCTGCCCTGTCCTGACCTAGTGGAAAAGCGCCATGTGGGTCTTAAGCGGAGTACATCCTGGACAGCGGTCACTTTTTCACAGGGCTGACACTTATGCACTGACAGACAACCATTCACTCTTTCATTCATTTACCATGGACAACATAGACTGACCAATTAATCCAACAGATGCATGTCTTTGGACTGTTGGAGTAAGAGGAGAGACCACATGGTAACACAGTTAGGACATGCACACAATCTTCTTGCTATCAACTCTGCCACTTCTGTAATACCTTCATTATGATGACAAAGCCATTACATTAACAACTAATGGAGCTCTTTCATTAATGTCGAGTAATTTTTTGCCTTGAATTTAAAATTTTTAAAATATAGGCCATGAAAGTCCTGGTTTCAGTCAAGTTTATGTTTGAAAAATAACTAGTTCTGTAGAAAGTGGGTCACAGAGAAAAAAAAAATTGCCTCCCAGAGTGACCAGTTGGGAACCACAGGACCACCTGATGCTTCTGTTGGCAGAACTAATCCTGTCCTGGGCCATGTTTATTGATGTGTCCATTTTCACATGTTCTCATATGTCAAGCTGTGTGTCATCTCCACACTTATTGATATTGGGCAATCTTTGCTTCAGATACCTAATCCAAAATATTGTATGCCCAACCTCAGCTCAACCATAACAAAGTTTTTATTGAATGTCTTGTGAAAATGGCCACAGTTCTAGTTACAACATGTTGCTTGGACACATCCACCTGTATTGATTAACTTTTCATTCCAGTGCCATTAAGGTCAACAGTAAAATCAACTTGGTTAATCAATCTTGATGCATGGGCAAAAATTCCTAAACAAAAGTAGATATCTAGTCTTGAAACTCTAGACCAGTCAGATGAGTATTGAGCTCTTTGATGGATTCAGAGTCTTACCAAAGTGGACCGTGTTAACTATTGAGCATTTAAGCATTTTGTCTGACCTCAATCCATCACACGAAGAAGAAGAAAAAAACAAGATGTAGCCTCTTGTCAATGATAAGGAAGTAAACCGACGCTTAACACAGATTTGTTTATGTGACGGCAAAGCAGTTGGCTCCAGAGTGACAAGTGAGATGAGTGTTGACTTGCAGCCTAGAAGTGATGAATGAAATGATGAGTTGATCTTTCGATACCTCTTTTGGTCCATCCAAGGCATGTCTAATCTCATTTTTATGTCTAAACCCTTGACTATAAATGTACCCAGCAGCCTGACACTCAAGGACCATGATAGAGCAGGATGTTGGCAGAAGACCTTCATATCTTCAGTAGCCAGATGATCCTTAACCCCTGCACGCTGAAGAGCACGAAGAAAACTTTCTGAAAAAACACAAATGATCTTGGGACCGATATTAAAACTACTTTGTGAAGGTCTTGGTCTTGCCTCTGATCATTTTACTCTCAGGATTTTAAATTAAAGGACTTTAAATGAAGCATTGACCAACAGGCCAACACCTCACCTGGTTTATTTATGATCATATGAAAAGGTAATTCATCTCAGTATCAATTTAAATGTATCGAGCTCTAATTCTTTCACTTAATTACACTGCACTCAGATGATTTGCTGTGGTGACCCCAGAATGGAAAAGCCAAAAGTTAAGGAGGAGAGCCTGGTACACACTTAACTAGTCTAAAGGTCTTGATAGAGTTAGGTGTTAGCCTTCATATGGGACCAATTAGTGTCCTCTCTACATGAATATTACCCAGATTTTAGTGGCTTGCAAACATCTTCGAGATTGAATAGTGAGAATTATCATATCACTTCTTCTGTAAATGGGTCACAATAAAATAGTCACAGACAAAACTCAATCCCACAATGCAGCCCAGTGAAGAACCACTGCTTTAACATAAAAGGAAATATGGAAATATGAATATCTTGCAAGAAAAGCACAGACGTGGCCAACCCGCCCAAACAGCTCTTACCCGGACACCTGCAGCCTGCTCCACATGCTCTGATCTAATTCTGCTGCATGCTTTTATGGTCCCCTTTTCGAGGATCCCAGCCTATATACCAGTCAAACTCTTCTTTGAACTCTCTCTTGTGTCTTTGCTTACCGCTGTGTCTGCGCAGGTGCTGTAAACACACTATTTAGGACATGACTAATGGCCACCACATTTCAGTTCGGGCAGGTGTGGGCATCCTGAAGTGCTCTGCAATTGAGGCTGCATAATATTTCTTGGTCTTATTCCTCAAAGGGTCACAATTATGCCAAGTTTAATGATTTTTACATTTAGGTGCAGCGCCCAAATGTGCTCCAAGTGGCCAATTAACAAAATGAGAGTTGGCCAGACCGCTGTTGCCTAATAACCTCATAGGATTACTCAAATATGTCTCCTCTGAACAATAGTCGCTAATGTTATTATGGTAGACAAAGGCACAGTGAGGTCCCTGATGACTAATGGCTCTCTTGGGATTAAAACAAGCTTGGTCGTCTCAGTATAAGGGAATGGGCAATTGAGGCCATTGGGAAAGACGAGTTTACATGTCAGATAAAAGTGCATACCTTAGCATACCTTATTACTGGAGTGTGCGATTATACTGAAATCTATTATAATAAAGTCTTGATGACATTTGGAGGTCTTGTTTCTTCCATAGATGGCTTCTATTATAAAATGCTGATTGAACTGCTGTATTCCTGAAAGGAAAAAAAAAAAAGAAGCTAATTAAGATTGCTTCAAACGTCTTTCTCTTTTGTCAATATTTAATGGAGAAGTGAATTATTAATCTTTTTTGTTAAGTTTTCCTTTTTACGGTTAGCATTGCATGTGATGACATTTTTAAACCAATCTTGGTCACCTCTAGAATGGCACTGCATGCTTTATAACCTTGAAAAACATTATCTGACTAAAAGAAAACGTTTTTAATAATAAGTAACCTACTGGTGCCATGAAGAAACAGTTTAAGAGACCAGTAGAGGGCAGCAGAGTGCAGAGCTGTGATGGTATTTTCAAAATCAGTTCACTTCCTTAAACATTTTGTATGATGACATTTTACTACAAAAGGAAAAATAGCAGTGGAATTAGTGGAAACCGAACTGTGCTTCCCGGAGTGGCCGGAGGTTTGTGGAATCGAGCATTTTGAGGGCTCAGAATGGCCGTACCAGAGAATACAAGATTACCTAAGCAGGCGTGAATGAAGCAAAAACAACTCCAGATATGTTTTTGATGAAGGAACATTATAACATGGTAAAAAGCAAAACAATATCGGAGAATCAAAGGTTCATTTTCGGTTTGGCAACACACCTAACCTTTTTAATAAACAAAACAATATAACATCTGTAAAGTCATATATGGCGCGGAATTAAAACAATGGTTGGCATGAATTCCCAACCCATCAACCCTGTATATTCGCATGACTTTGTTAATAACGAACTTATTCTTTTCAAGACACAAATCTGTCCACAGCCCCAGTCTCGAGCTGCATACAGAGTGGAGTACTCTCCAATTAACATAACAGCTCAAGAAGTGCAGCATGTGTTTTCCAAAATCAACACCACAAAAATCATCTGGCCCTGATGGACTGGATAGTGTTGTACTGAAAAAATGTTGTAAGCAACTATGTCCTGTAATTACAAATATTTTCCAGATTTCGCTAAACACACAGTCAATCCCTGAGGTCTGGAAACTGTCTAAAATTGTCCCACTTCCAAAGAAATGCATTCTCTCACCATTACTTTTTACTCTATTTACCAACGACTGTGTCAGCTACAGAAGAAACTGTTCATTTATCAAATACGCAGATGATGTTGCTATTGTTGGCTTTTTAAACAAAAATGAGACAGAATATAGAAGTGTAATTGGTTGTTTTTATAACTGGTGTAAGGGGAACTCACTGATTTTAAATGCAAAAAAGGCTAAAGAAATGATTTTTGATTTCAGGAAAAACTCTTCTGCAAAGGAAACTGCAAATTTTTAATGTAGATAGAATGATGCTGAGATTATTTTATAAAAGTTTTATTGAGAGCATTTTAACATTTTGTATTCAATGCTGGGGTGGAGCACTGTACTTAGAAGATAAAAACAAATTGGATAAGGTTGTCAAAGTGGTTAGCAAGATCTCAGGCAAACAAATGGACACCATGTCTTTTTTAGCAAATAAATATACACTGAATGTTGCCCAAAAGATAGTTGCTGACACACAACATCCTCTGTGGTCTGATTATAAACTCCTACCATCTGGGCGAAGGTATGTGATGCCCCAGATGAGGACCAAGAGAGGCATCACATCCTTTGTCCCACGCAGTATTCAGCTGCTCAACAAAGTTGGTTAACTTTTCATATTTCATTTTTGTTTACTTAGCACTTTTACGCTGTGCCAGACTTACTCACAGTGGATGCCATGCGGCGCCTTTTGTACTGTTTTTATTTTATTTTATTAACACATATATGGTTTTATCATGTGTTGTCTGTTGTATTGTGCTGTCTGCAATGTTTGTTCTCCTGTTTTTATGCTTTATTCCCTTTGGGGCAATAAAGGTTTTATTCATTCATTCATTTATACAGTGTGTTCTCTAGTTCTGCATATTTAATTTCTTGCTAATTAATGGAGTGGTAAGGTAACAAATTTTACATTATGGCAGATTACTGACAGGCAACCACTTACACATTCATTCACCATGCAGTATGTATTTTAGATTCACTGTACTTTATGCGTGTCTTTCAAAGTTTGGAGAAAACCTGGAGAGGACCCACAAGTTTCTTTATGTAGGGTTGATGTGCTAACCACTCTACCAGAAAAATCTTCAACTCTACAAACCACGTCTAGGTGACAGACACATCTATCATTACATTTTTTTTTACAGTTCTTCCTCAGTGCTCTAGTGGTCTTCAGCTCTAGTGCTAATGAAGGGTGCAAATGAGGCGACAGAGTTTGACAGCAGCATTTTTTGGATGAACAGTCAGTCCTTGGCTGTTTGTTGAGGATTATTTACTGCAAGCAGCGAGTGCGTCCTCTTACTTTGCCGGAATAAAACTTCTTCTAACCTTCACACAAGCAATTTTCAACAGACCCTACAAATACTATAAAAATGCTTCTTATAAACGTTTTTACACTCGTCTGCTGAACCAAGCTTGATAGCACTGGGACTATAGGCCTCCGACTCAAATATAAACAAGGACTGCCTGGACTCCTCGCCTGTTTTTGGCTCACACTGCACTGTCAGGTTCGCTGCAGCAGCCGAACCTGCAGCTTTTTACAGCACTGACATAAATCAACTAAATTAACTAGAAGCTTTTCCGAGCTGTCAGACAATGCTCTCACTAAAGATTTTGTACTGTATCTGTCCATGAGGGAACTTCCAGATTTTACAACTCTGTGTGAATAATTGGCTCCACGTGTTATGACTATCAATGCATGCAAATGTCTATGAATGTTAATTATTGAATTGTTGGCTTTTTCCGCTTTCGGGAAACTAATATTCAGTTCGGTTTATTGCAAGATGTTGAGTTGGAGTAATCATAAAGTTAGCTCAAGCAATAAAAAGGAATAGAACAGAGCCAAGTTATGAGGAAATGTATAAATTATGCGGCTGAAAAGTTTTAAAACTATTTGGGCAGGGAAAATGATTGGTTCCAAGCATCATTGGTTAAACAATGAAAAATGTATTTGTGTTTTACTCTATGGACGACTGTAAAAACTAGGTAAAAACTGTGGGTATATTACAGTGAAAATGCTGCCAGCAATGTCCTGTTTGAAGTATCATTAATGAATTCAGAAATACTAATAATTAGCTGTATTGGTTGATTGGGAATTGTTTACTTTTTGTTTGCAGTATGTAAACAGTATAGCGGTAAAAGGAAATGCATTGATCCATAGTGAGTCATTAAATGTAAAAATGTAAAAAAACAAACAAGCAAAAAAAAAAAAAAAAAAAAACTGTCATAGTTTGCTTTGAGGGATATTTAAAGGCCCACTATTTGAGTTTTAAAAAATCTAAAATTCAAGATCTTGAACCTTGCAGAAATCCTGTCTTCCAAATGAAAAAAAGATAATTGGATTTGATAATATTATTGTCTATATGACCTGTCATTATACAGCTTACTGTGCATGTATACGTTTTAATAAAGGTATTATTAGTAATGTGTGGACAGATGTTTAAGTTTATATGGGTCTCTGCCTGTATTTCTAATTAGTGTGCTATATGAACATAAATATTAAACCTGATTATTACAACGTGCCTTTTTGAAAATTATTTATTGGCCTTGATAAGCGAAGCCTCCCACTTCATTTTTCTTCATCATTCTTATTCATGTCACATCAGTGTTTTGTGCTACTGCATGGCTTTACCACTTCAACAAAAGGTCATTTGTCTCTTCTGCATGTAATTAGAAAAAGCTTAATACATACAGCATTATCATCTATAAAGCCTGTTTATTCTCTGTCAGACAATAATAGTTTGTACTTAAAAAAAATCTTACAGCACCTTTAGTTGGAGTAAAGTTTGCATTAATTCATTATTTCACCTCAGCGATTTTAATCTGAGTGACTTAATGTTGGGTGACAGGAAACTGCAGGCAGATACGGCTGGCATGATCTTATGCTAATGTTATGCTAATACTGCCTTAAATGAAAGATACTGGGTCCCAAATGGTGGGTGAGGACCCGAAAATGGGGTGCAGGGAGGTTGAATAGGTAACACTGTAGTTTAAGGTCCACCTATTAACATTAACTAGGTCCTAATTAGCATACTTAGGGGTTAATTAGCTCTTAATTGGTAATTATAAAGCATCTATTAATCCATTATTCTGTGTGACCATACTCCACAGCTAATTAGCAACTAACTAACATTTTCCTCTTAATAAACTCATAATTACTGCTCATTAGGTGGAAGGAAGTTGTTGGACCTAAATTATGATCTGAATAAGATTTTTGTGGTACTATGCTCATATTCCTATTAAGATCATTGATTATGTCCAACAACTTCCTTCCTAAAACCTAATATTGTTTAATTACATGGTAAAATGATTATGAAATACATGTGGAAAAAAGGTTGTAGAAAAACATTTTGGAAAAATAACTTTAAAACTGTAAAAAGACGGTCACAACTGAGATGTGGAAAGCAACTGGATAATTTTCATTTTAATTTTAAGTACATTTTTTTAAGAAGATGTACTTTCTGGGTGTATTTTAAAAACATGTTTTAATTTTAACACACTATAAAAATAAATGTTGCAAAAACTCAAAAACTTAAAGCAACAGGATCCCTCAACATTTTTGGGTTTTGGGGCCAACTCAAATTCTCAAGTTTTCAGCAACTAATATTTTTTTGTTTATCTAATTCGATGTTCATATGTCTAATCTAATCTTTCAATTTTAAGTTTTAAGTTTTACTACCTATTATTATTTTTTAACTCATCTCACAGCCAACTTATTATCCATTTTTCACAAAAAGTATTATTACTGATAATAAAAACTTAATACACTAATTTTAACTAATCTTTTTAAATAAACAGCAGCAACAACAGAGATTATTGTGAAAACATCTGTAATAGAAATTAATAATTCACGTGAAAACAATGGATAGTAAATTGATTGTAAGATGAGTTAAAAAAATAATGATAGTGAGTAAAGCTTAAAATTTAAAGTTTTTAGACATATGAACATAAAATTAGGTGAATAAAAAATCTTAGCTGTAGAAAATTTGAAATTTTGAGTTTGCTCGATTCTGTTGCCTTGAGTTTTGCAACATTTATTTATTTTTTTTTTTACAGTGCAGCAGTTGTAGTAACAGGACCATTAGTAGTACACTGTATAGATTAAACTGCAAAATAAAATAAAAAATATTGGAAATACTTTGGAATTAAGTAAAGTTTACATTTAATACCCTTTTACTTTTATGTGGGTATTTGTATGTTTTTTTTATGTGATCCCTCAGTCAGAGCAGTTGAGAACCACTGCTCTAACACAGTGTACAGTATATTTAGTATATTTAATTGACATTGCCAACATTAATTTTGTTGTGTGTTTGAGTTTCTTTACAAATCCTTCAAGGTTTACTGAACATCCTTCATTCCTCTGTGTTTACGACCGGATGGTTACAGTATGTTAGCCACAGCTTCCTGCCTCTCCCTCAGGCGCTCTGTGCAGCACTGTAGCCCAGAGCCATGACTTTAATTGTTGGTGCATTGCCCTGAATCATCCGCATTGCCCTAAGGATTTTGTCTTTTCCCTTCTTTTTTGTACATAAGCATCTAAGTCACAAATGCCAGCACGTACTTTCAGCGTTTCCTGAACCGCTGCTAAAGGGGGATGGAATAATCTCAGTGTCAGGACTAAAAATAGCGTCCGCTGATGAAAAAACACAGTACAAATGTGGCATTTTACGCTGGGAGGTAATTTCAATCTGTCCCTCCAACTTGACATACAGATGTTCCTCGACGGATGCAGCAGCCTAAATGTTAGAGACGTCGACTTGTGGCTGCAAAGAAGCCTGCCAAGGAAATCTAATTAGTCTCTAATAGGGTTTCTAGGAATATACTTTCTTATCTGTTTTAATGTGAATAGATTACATTATGAAATATTATATAACATTATAACTACTGACAATGACTACTGACAAGTGTTAGTGGGTGGGATATATTAGACAGCAAGTGAGCATTTATTCCTCAAAGTGGATGTGTTAGGAGCAGGAAAAATGGGCAATTATGGGGATTTGAGTGAGCTAAACAACAGCCAAAGTGTGATGTCTAGACCAGTGGTTCCCAACCTTTTTTGTTTTGTGTACCCCCTGGGCCTTTTGTCATACCATGAGTACCCCTCATACATTTTTGAAAACTATAATAATAAAAAAAAGAAAAATTAAAATAAACAATAATCTCTTTTCCATGAAAATAAAAAATAATAAAAATATTACAATATAAACTTAATTTTTATTTAACTATTATTTTTTTGCTTCATTTATTTATTTTACTATATATTTCATTTAAACAAATTGCTTCAAAATAATTAAAAGATGTGATTAAATAAAAATCTTAATCTCATAATCAATTTACCACACACACAAAAAGAAAAATGCTATAAACTTGTGTAGAACATATGTAATAAAATATATTATTTAATAATATCACTTGTTGTTTTGGACCAAATTTGTGTCACTGGGACACTTGATCTAACTAACTTTCTAACTTTGATCTAACTTCTAACGTCATATGTTCTATAGTTTAATATGAGATTGCAAATATTTTTCACATAAATGAACATACGGGGGCGGCAGTAGCTCACTTGGTAGAGCCGCTTGTCAGAACCGCTAACCAGAAGGTTGGTGGTTCAAACCCCACTCCCACCGTTGCATACTGTCGTTGTGTCCTTGGGCAAGACACTTAACCCACCTTGCTTCCGGTGTCTGCGCACACTGGTGTATGAATGTGAGTGTGAATGGGTGAACGGTTCCTTGATGTAAAGCGCTTTGAGTACCCATGAAGGTAGAAAAGCGCTATATAAATGTGACCATTTATTATTATAAATCAACATAAATCACAATAATTCCAAGTACCCCCTGCAAAGTGCTTGCAGACCCTTGGGGGTCCACGTACCCCTGGTTGGGAAACACTGGCCTAAATTACTGTGTCAGAGCATTTCCAAAACTGCAGCTCTTGTGGGATGTTCCCGGCCTGCAGAGGGCAGTATTTATTAAAAGTGCCCCAAAGAAGGAGCAGTGGTGAACTGGTGACAGGTGCTGCTCGTGGGGAATGACGGCTGAGGCCTGTGTGGTCTGATCCAACAGAGGAGCTGCTGGAGCTCAGTTTGCAGAAGAGGTTTATGCTGTTTTTATCTTAGTTTGTTGCATAGGGGCTGCATATCAGGCTGGTGGTTATAACACATAACATTATGACCACCAATAATAGGCAGGCAGCCATAATGTTTTGCCTGATCAGTGTGTATTCATTCCCAGAGGTGAAAGAAGTACCCAAAATCTATAAGTTTTTTATTGTTCGAAAGTATTGAATATAGTATACTTCTGTTACTACTACTACTGTTGTTCCCAAACCTGGCTTTAACTCAAGAGCCTCTGTTTGTATCTACTTTGCTTCAAAAAATACTAGAAATTAGACTTAGTGTCCCTGAAAGCAACATTTCTCTCTCAAGTTTTTTCTCAAGTAAAAGTACTGTACGTTTAATTTAGTAAAAAAAGTTAAAATCTACTCAGAAAATACAGTTTCTTCCACAAACTACTTCAGTATATCACAGCAGTAAAAGTATGAAATCCATTTCCACCCCTGTTCATTCCTTTATTCAGCTGCTGACCTGTGGAGAGTCAAAAACCTGCTCAGATAATCCTGTACTTGCTTTCATTTTTCTCACTTACTGCCAGCTCAGACTGCATTAGAGGGCCATTTTGAAACAGCTGCTGTCTGCCAAAGCCCACAGTCTAATGCTTCTGTCTGACTGTCAGCAAGAACGCCCAAAAACCTCTGCACCAATTTTTTAAAACCGTTGGCACCGCTTTGCAATCTTACACTTAACCAAGTCTGAGCCAACATTTAATCAATCATTTTACCACAACTCAATAAAGCTTAAAAAATCCAAACCGAGGTCCACAGAGTGAATTTGGGCCAAGTATAAATGGGTCTCCTCTTGGCCAGCCAGATTAAAAAACAATGGTCAATTTATTTTGCTAAAACTGTTGGACCAGTTGAACAATTTCCAGTACTCTCCTAACTTTCAGAGAAGATTTGAAGGTTTTAACAACATTAAAATAGTTAATCATTGTGTTAAAGAAGTATTGTTTTTGTCTGCAACTTTGGGTAACAAGTTCACACCTCAGAAATGGTCCACAGCATTTTTTTAAGAACCTAGTCTTGCAGGGACATCTTGTTGTCTTTGAGCAAACCCAGTTGAGAAGGTCAGATCAGTTTGTCCTAACAGGTTAGAGGCAAAAAAAATGTAGAATATAAAAGACCTAAACTGTCATGAGAGATTGTATGTTCTGGAAATGAGCATGAATGTGCCTTTCTTTTGCTCAAGATTCATTTTGACCATTAAAGACACCTGTAGGAACAGGAGCAGAAAGTAATTAAACTAATTTCTTTCTCCTCTGGGTTAGGTGGAACAACTAAAAACCCAGTCTTGGCTGACTTCTCTGACTTTTTATCAAAAATTATTAGGGATGTAACGCTGTTGGTGAGACCACAATATTGCGTTAGAAAAAGTCTCTAGGTATTGTTGTGGATTCATACGGCATCAGCAAAAATATATGGTTTTGTTGCAGTGGTGTGGTAAAAAGCAGAGACAACAGGTGGCTGTTTTATGTAGCAGAGGATTCAAAAGGTAAATAGTAAATAATAACCTAAAAGTTACTTCTATGGCCACGTTTTATGTTCATCCACGACTTAATTTCTTCCCTCTCCCGGTCTCTGTACATTACATTAGCACTTGGTTACTGAAACAAAATAGTATAAAGTAGTATGAAATATTATGCAACAGTTTCCCAGCAAAAAAGGTAAAAATCTACCAACAGCAGTGTAGTTCTGTCCACTGTGCGACACTGCTGGCCCGTGCTGTTTTAACAGATGGCTCTATTGTACAAAGATGACCAACTGTACAAGAAGGTCGAGCCAAAACTCTATTTTAAAATGGATCGATGGCGTTCACCAGATTTTCAAAGAGCTCTGTGACACAAACAAGGTTAATGGCCACCACTAAATGACTCACCTTGTGCTGTGGACAGTTTCTTAGTTCAGATCAGGTTGGATCATATCAATACAACTCCCACTGACTCTGCATGTTGTCTGCAAACCGCCTCTTTCTCTCTCAAACAGACTATAAAATTCTCCAAATATCTTCAGAAATAAGAGCTGTCTAAAAGCCTGAGGTGAACTACCTCAGGGCACGAAGGATCCACTGGTGACAGGATGTAATCCTTAGTGTCAAAAACCTGCCATTTATGTTCCCATCCTGAAAAATTAGAGAATTTGAGGACTAGATATTTCCAAAGGAGCCCAAAGCCACAGATGGACTTCATTCATCAGACCGCTCTCTGAGTCAAACCACCTCAGGCTCCAAGGTCTCACACATTTATCTGCACTTCTGCTCTTGGCCTTTCCACACATACTATACTAAATCCTTATCGTACTACATATTCGGTAAATAGCCCTGGGTTTTTAGCAGCATTTTTAAATACTATGAATTTAGCACAACGCCACAAAACAAAGAAATAAAGCCATAGTTTGTTGTGTGTTTGTGAGATTTCTGCGATACCGGATCGGCAACGCTCATACTCAGACTTAAGTGTGATTTTTCACATAGCAGCAGGTGCAGGACGCTTTATTCCCCCACAACAACTCATTTAACCATCACACAGACTCTGAAACTTGGTTTATTTAAGGTAAAAAAGTTAAATAGTTCTGCTTTAAAAAGAAGTCACCAGAAGTTAATTTCAGAATAGACAAAGCCTCTTGGACTTCTTTCTAAACCTATTTGTTGGGTTGTGGTTGGGATTCAGTTCGCTGGATTTTCTTCAAGAGTTAATTGATATGCACTTTCTGAGTACATTTTTTAAAAACTGTAATTCTTAAAGGAATTTATTCTATTTTTTTTATTTTTATTTTTTTACAAATAAATCCTTTTTTAAATCTTTAACAAGAAAAGGCATTTTTTAAAACTTACTTTATATCAGAAGGTCCGGGGTTTGAGGCAACAGCAGTAGTAGGACTTAATTTTACACAAAACTTAAAAATATTTTGTTCTTGGGTTTATGTTGAATGCCCTTTAACTGCTTCTACTTAAGTACTAATGGTTTTGTTCAGTATTTTAACTTCCACTTGGGTAATGTTATTTCAAAATGACATTACTTTTCCTTGATATTTTGAGCACCTCTGCTCTTCTCTCACTATGTACTGTGTGTTATATGTATTATATGTACTACTATATATAGTATATGTATTATGGATTATTTAAACGTATTCCACTATGCAACTTCAAAAACTCAATGACAAATCACAAACAACAAGTCTAGCCTGGAAATAAATATGAAGGATGAAATCTTTTATTCTTAAAATGATAACAGGATCAGAAAATGACCATTTTAACTCACAGCCTATGATGTTTATAAGCTCTTCAGACTACAGTTCTTTCTGTGTCTGGTACTGTATTAGGAAAACAAACACACATCACAAGAAAAGGCACAAATATCTGAAGCCCTCTGCATTAGGAGCTATTAAATCCTAGCTCCTTTTGTGTCCTCTGTAGTGACACCAAAAGGCTTATGAAATACTGTATGCTTTGTGGATACAACAAAAAACATGCTCATTATGCAATCCTAAAGCATCTCCATTTAATACCCTGGTCTCTTAGCCTCAACAATATTTTAAAAAGCTTACTGTTTTCTTTTTTTCATCTCTGTGACCTTTTTATGTGGGAAGCAGCAGATGCAAAACAGTAGAACAGAGGCCACATTTCTGAAAAAACCCAGATATAATGATGCTATGAGGAAAAATGAAACTTCATATTGAGGCCATCCACACAAGGTGCAGATTCTGGTCGTGTTGTTTAAATGGGATTCGCTGCTAACCCACAAAGCACAGAGCTGCAGTACAGTTATGTGTAAGCTGATTTTCCTTTCGGGGCCTCTTTAAAACAACTAAAGTGGTTCACCTTGGCACAGATGTAGGGTTTATGAATGACTGCACAGAAACAATAAGAACAGGTGCCATTTTGTTTGGAAAATATCTCTCACCTCAACATTTTACCGTTCAGTATTTAAGGTCAGTGTGGGCCGTATAATGCAAATCTGCCAAAATGCATCTATTATCTCGTGACATTTTCAGAAATTTGAATATTTCAAAAAGTTTTAGAGGGAAATTATGTTGTGTCCTAGATTCAGTGCGTTGGGTGTTTGAGTAAAAGAAAAGAAAATATGGAAACTTGTACTTGGTCCAATAGAAGTGAAGTGGATTTGATTGTATTATGTAAATTATCCTTAGGCAGAGACAACTTCGTGAAGTGATAACAACAGGCCTAATGTAGGATGGAAAAAGTTGATGAGTTTAAAACTTCACAAGGTTGGTCGTTTGATCCCCGCTATACCAGCAATGCATACTGCCACAGTGTTCTTGGGCAACATACTTCACCCACTTTGCCTCCAGTGTCTGTGGCACTGGTGTATGAATGTGTGAAGTGTGATTGTGTGATTGTGTGTTTGGTGGTGGTCAGGGAGCTGCCATGACTGTGTCAGTCTGCCCCAGGACAGCTGTGGCTGTTCAGAAGCTTTGGGCTGGAAAGCACAATTTACATCTAATTGATTATTATTATTAATTTTATTTAGGGCTGTCAACATTAACGAGTTAACTCATGCGATTAATCAAAAAAGTTGAATGTGTTATTATTTATTATTTTATTGGCAGCAACACAGAGTTATTAAAGGCCCTCTCACAATATTCACAAGTTATTTCTGGGATGTATTTATTTATCCAAGTAAAAACACACATATGGGCTTTGTTATTATTTTATTCTATTTTTACATAGGATAGGCATACATATGCTAACAGAGTTAAGGACCTACTATGCTTTTATTTCATTTTTTTCAGCAAAGATGCTACTACTACAACAACAACACTGGTGGAGGAAAACATTTCCTCAGCCTCTCTTTTTATTCAAAAGCATGTTGTCCATGTTGACCATGTTGAACATTGTGATTAATCGCGATTAATCAAAACCCAAAAGTGTGCTTAAACTGAGTACATTTTTTAATTGATTTACAGCATTCATATTATTACAACTTTCATAGTAATAGTAGCAGTTGTAGCAGCTACAGCAGTACACTTGGATGCATTTGTTGTTTTAATTTCAGATAAAAATGTGATACGGTGACATTTTGTAAAGGTTCTTTGCGTCATCATCATTGTCATCATCACGAGTGGTGCCTTTTATAGCGCCTAATAACTCCTTTTTAAAAAATACTGACACATTTTTGGAGGGATGGTTAGGTACATTTACGAAGGCATGGTTTTTGCTCCTGTTCTACTACAATGTGTCTAGCAGGTATGTCCTATCATAAACATCTTGTAATTAATAACTGTATTAATTCATATTTTAACAATTATTCCTGTTAGGGGTCACAGGGAGCTTGAGCCTATCCCAGTAACTTAGGGTCTGAGGTAGGGTACACCCTGGACCATGGTCTGTCAGTCACAAAAACTGACAGACCACCGATCAGTCAGTCTTTATGTCTATTGCACCTTACAACAACCAGAGTTAACCAAGGTGCTACACAACATTAAAAACAAGTCAAAAATCAATAAACACAATAAAAAAAATACGTCAGTGAAACACATTAAAGTGATGCAGTGCCACTAAGCGCCAAAAGCCATTCTGAAGTAGATTGAGGGTTTGGCTTCGAATGGTGGGAGATGGCCAGAGAGAGACCGGGACACGCAGACTGATTTATCTATTTACTGTGAGCCAAGAACACTAACCACTCTGCCACAGCACATGCCACAGTTATATGGGTCTTCAGTAATGGTCAAAGTATCCCTCTGCAGTCAGTTTGATGGTGAACAATACAATACTATTGGATGGCTAAAAGCTTGAATGATTACAATCAATCCCCATTTCACCTGCACTGTTATCTTGGAAAATAGGTTCACAAACAGAAGTGCACGTTTAGCAGCCGAGTCAGTGAGGTGGTAAATCTGAGAGGACAGAGAAATGAGGACAAATACAGGCCACTCCGGGTGCTGTGTTCCCAAAGCTTTTAATCATGTCACTGTTTCTTGTGCATGCAAAACAAAAAATAAAATATTAGGCTCTGCAATATTTTAGGTGAAACCAGCACTTTCCAGGAGAGCACTAAAGAAGTACCACTAGGTCTAAGAGCAGGACCAGGAAACAGCGGCTCAATAATACTAATGAGTTATAATAACATTGAATTACTGTGGAGATGTTGTACCTTAAAACATCGGGAAGTTACCAGAATAACAGTAATGCCATAAGTTTTTCTACTTTTTGTGATTTTTTTTTGTTAGAACCAAAACTCCTTGTTTCACAGGTGACTTGTTACATGACTAGAATAGCATAAACATATTTAGAGGGCATTTGCAAAGAAACATTTTGCACATGCTGTTTGTTTACACGTGGCATACTTCCGCCACAAAAAAAATAAAAATAAATGTGAAAAACAACTTCAAGGTTGATTTTTTTGACATTATGGGACACTCCCCGCTGTGTTGTTGACAAGGACAACATTCCCAGTAAAAAAACAATGCTGCCCCAGATGGGTATTGGCAGCTGAGGACAGAATAACAAAATGGCTACAACCTGTAATGTCAGAATATCAAATTTGAAGTCATGGCTTCTCATTGTGTGGAATATGTGTAAGCACTGGAGGCAGGAGGCAGAGCTAAAGATGTTGATGTTTTCCTTGTTCATGACGAGGACGGAGAGGATTAGGGATGAGTACATCAGAGGGACAGCTCATGTTAGATGTTTTGGAGATAAAGTCAGAGAGGCAAGACTGAGATGTTTAGTACAGAGGAAGGATATAGAATATACTGTATGGGTAGAAAGCTGCTGAGGAAGTTAGAGCTGCCAGACAGAAGGCCTAGAGGAAGACCAAAGAGGAGATTTATGGATGCAGCAAAAGAGAACAGGGAGTTAGTCGGTGTGAGAGAGGAGCATGCAGAGGATGGAGGTAAATGGAGGCAGAGATTTGTTGTGGTGACCTCTGAACGTCGAAAGTGTTGGAAGCACTGTGGTTTATAGTGCCACTAATGGTCTGGCAGCTGAGATAGCAGTGTTTTGTGTAAATGTTGCCCTTTTAGTTTGGTGCCCCCAGTCAGAACTAACTTTCAAAGAAATAAAATATGAAATATTCTATAATGAAATGCCAAAATTTAACCTGATTATCTGTCCTTATAGTTTCCCCAGAACACTGATATAATACTGACTGAACAAACTAAAAAAACTAAAACAGGATGCAAACTCAGTAACGCCATGATTATGTTGTTTATTTACAGTGTAATATGTACAAATGGTGAAAATGGGATAAAATGCATTCTAGCACCTTTTAATGTAATGTTATATTAAAATTGAAATGCAACAGGAGTATTTGATCATTTTATAAACTTTTGGCGGAGGTTCAGCGAGTGCTCACCATTTGTTGAAGATAGTTTCAGTGTTTAGCTTTTTAAAGACATTTTAAAATACATATTTCATTTACGTCATATGCCATACCTTTTGAAAAATAACTTGGTTTAAAAAGTGGGCCACCATAAAATGACCAGGAAAAAAAATGTCCCACAATCAGACCAAGTGGGAACCGCTCTGTTAAGACCCAAACAATTGTGAAATCTCTCTGATCCTATGCTGTAGCCACAAGGGAGCCCCTAAATAAGCTGTTTATGAGCTTTTTGCCAGTCTCAAGCCAGGATAAATGGAGAGAGTTGCATCAAGTAGGGTATCCAACAAAAAATGTACGCCAAATCAATATGAAAATCACAAAAAGGCAGATGATTTGCTCTGGTGACCCTCGAAATGATAATGTAAAGGAATGAATTAACAGTGAGCTGTTTATGAGCCTAAACCTAACCTTGTTTCACTTTTAATTCATTCACAAATATGTCAGAGCAATCAACCTTCAGGTAACACTCTAAAAAATCTGCAGCCACACTGTTTTCCCATAAACCATAAGTATGTGCTGTATCATCTATCAGTGGTTAAAAGGAGGAACAGCCTCATCAGGTCTGTGCCCCGGAGCAAACAGACAAACCACAGTCCCTCACCTCCTCAGTGGAGCTGCCTGCCCAAACATTACTGATGACTGAGCAGACGTTTAGCTCTGTGTCAGACCTCTGGGCCCGCCTGTACTGTATTTCCACGTCCAGAGGAGCAGCCCCCCCCACCCTCACCCCCTTCATTACGCCCGCTCTGCCTCCGTCCTGCTCCACACTCCCGTTGTTTTGGCTGGCAGATGTTTTGGGACCCAGGGGAGCCTCCAGTTCACATTCATCCTGCTCTGCCCCGGAGAGGAGAGGAGAGCCCGGGCCTTCCAAATATAGACACACTACATCTTGGTAATTGACTCTATTTCAGCTTTTTCAGTGAAGCAACAAGGCAGGAGATAGAAGATGGTGAAAGACATGTTATTTAATGTGCAGGTAGCAAACTTGTCTCATCACATTTAAAATTTTAAATGCCTTTGAATTTCTTCCATTTAATTTTTAACACAGATTTTTTTGTCTCTGAATTTCAGTCACTGAAATTTCAGCATCTAATTTTCCTTTCCAGTGCTGTTCATGATAGACTAATGAAGTTATGCAAAAATTAAAATAGTAAACAAACTAAACAAAAGAAGTGTTTTTTCCTTATCTCACTATGTCTTTCTCCTGCAGATACTTTCAGGGTTCATTTGCTCCTTTGAGGGTGGCTGTAAACAGAGCAGGCCAGAGGTGTGATGACAATAAAGATGGTCAAGGGTAAATCACAAAAACTAATAAACATTTTAAAGATATGTATTTTATTGTCTTGCTTTTTAAAATCAAGTTCAACTTTCTTAAATAAGTAAAAAACACAATTAATAACAAAAATACCTTTCCGAAAACTTTTGCACATGTGCACATGAATAGCAACTAATGCTCTTGCTGCAAATGGGGCAAGTCAGATATTTTTTGATGGCATATTTTAGACTCTGAATTTGGCCAGTCAAATATGAGGACTCGAAAATATACACACATTTTTTTACAAGAACATTTTTTATTCTGAAATGTTTTAACACTGAAATAATACAGTGAAAATTAGATTTCAGTGATTGAAATTCAGAGACAAAAAAAAAAAAAAAATCAGACTCGGATTTTAGTGTTAAAAAATTTCAGTGGTAGAAATTCAAAGGCATTTAAAATTAAAAACGTGATGATCATTCTGACCCAAAAACTGTTACAGATGATCACGTTTGCACAAGCGAGTTTTACTTGCATCAAAAAGAATGTAAAAATATGTAACCGAATATCAATAAAAACAAAAATCTTCACCAAAGAGTCTTTTAATATAGCTAGATATTGTGATATCTCTTTAAGATGCTACTATTTGTTTTGTTTTTTTCTAAAATGGGGTAGGCATTGTGCAATGTTTTGTTTTCTCTGTGTCACAAACTGGCTCAGGGTTTGGACAAGAAGAGAGATCACACATGCTTAGGAGGATTGAAACAAAGGCTATTTATTACAGTAAAAAACTAAAAACAACATGTATATGTGTATCAGTGGTGTCAGCAAATGCATGTGTATGTGGATATGCGAAAATACAAACATAAGACGGAAAAATAAACTGTGGCTGCTTGGTGGGAGAGAGCGGCAGAAGGTCTGAGGAGGCCAGTTTGTAAACAAAGAAGTACTGACCACATCCAGGTGCAGCTCCAACTTCTCAGAGCTTCAGGTGACTGGAGAGAGACAGCAGCAGCACAACACTGCATCCAGGTGTCACTGTGAGGTCCAGGGTTCAGATTTTGTCACAACTTGTTACAAACTGGTTCAGGGTTTGGACAAGGAACAAGACCAAACAGAGTAAACCAATATACATCTATTTATAAAGTAAAATTATAGACAATAGTTTCTGTCAGACTTTCCAACACAAGGACCAAAAACATTAGTATAGAGTGATGAACCGGGTGTGGACAGGAGAACTTTGTCACCTTGCTTGAATGAGTGACAACTGCTTTTTGTCGAAATGTTGCTTGATTTTCAAATTAGATATACTCTACATTATTTCTAATTGGTTGTATCTCTATGCAGCTGCAACCAGTGGTTAGTTAGAAAATCTACTATTTAAAGACCAAAACATGTATTTATTTTCTACAGCTTTATCTGTGTGCAGCAGAGGCATGTTCTAGCAACTACTGGCATGGACAGAGTACATCTATAAACATGACTTCTTAATTGCTGGGCTAACACTTTAAGGGTCCGATCTTCCACTTTCCACTCAGAATGTCTCTGCTAGCGCCTGCCGCCACCACCACAGGGCTTCAGTCTATAATAAAGGGGAGAATCTGGTGTCATCAAAGCACTCATTCAGCAATAAACATTATTAGAGTCCTATCACTTTAAAGTGGAACTCAGTAACTGTGCTTGTTTCTTCGCTCTTTTTGCCTTTCTTTCCTCTATAAAGCTCCCCCTACAGCTCAGAGTAAAGCACTATCGTAAATACTCACAAGCCTAGTTGACTCCGGTGTGTTCCCTCGCTCGTCTTTACTTTCGTTTTCTCCTCCGCATTTCTGTACAAAGTTTTTTCTTTCATTTGGCTGTGCTGGCACAAAGAAAATAAAGTAGAAATAAAGTGGTTGCTAGCTTGTTGTTTTGCTAACCGAGATGTGCTGCTTTCTCGCGAGACCTGAGACTTCTGTGACACTCACTGTTGCAAGTGTCACTTACAGCCCAAAGACACCAGGGGGAGATGCCGCACGCTTCATTTACCCCAGGACAACTCATTTAACCATCACACGGACTCCGAAACAGTTTATTTAAGGTAAAAAAGTTACAAAGTTCTGCTTTAACAGTCATATTCTTAAGAGTGAGTGAGATTGGGAAAGGCACGGGGCCCATGTACTCCAGCGCACACAGGTGAGGGCCGGGGCATGTGCCACAGTGATCCGCTCCACTGACTTCTGTCCTGTCTCTTTAGAGCTTAGATCAGGCCCAAAAAATCCATCCCAACCCGAGTCTGTTCACATTCTAACTGATATTTCTATCAGGATCCAGAGTTGTTTAATTGATAAGACAACTTTACAGGTTTGTTTGGTTCTCTTTCTCATTTGTTTGGTCTTTAGACTAGGTTTTGTGCCCAGTCTAACGAGCAGGGATTGGGATTGGGATAAGGCCCCTTTCTGCGCCACTGTCTGGTTCACCTCCTGCGCTAAGATGCAGAAGATCCTGTCAGAGAAGACTCTGCAAAGCCACCATTTACACACATTTATTCCTAATCCAACCAACTGTTGAAAGTTTGTGTTAAATGGAGGGAGGCTGTATGCTGTGGCGATCCCTGGAAACAAAAGACCAAAAATTCAAACGTGTTTTTAAGATCACTGTCCACTGTAGGTTGCAATGCCGCTCCAAGGACAAAACCTCTGGTAGATGGAGCAGTGGACGACGAGGCACACAGCCCAGTGGAGCGCTGTCGACTGGAGGCCACAGGTACAGCCTCCAACCTGACTGGATCTGACTAAAGGGGACCGAAATAGAGCCGCACACTGTCGGGCAGGACAAGCAGAGGAAGGGACAAACAAAGTGAGAGAAAAACAGGAGATATGGACCGGCGCGAGAGGCATGTGAGGTGACAGACTGGCCCCACTCAGGGACTATAGTTTGAGCGGACCACGTGACTGTTTGCTATGGCCACAGGCAGCTTCAGATGGCCAAAGTCCAGTGTTACAGCTGTCTGTCCTACTTTACCAGCATCGCGGGATAAAAATATATCTGATCCTAATACTTTAAAGGCTTTCGTGTAGAAAATTGTGCTTTTAAACAGGGTTAATCCTTATTGTGGTTCACTGGAGCAATGGTGGGGTGATCTGTAAACACACTCTTCAAGCCAAGTCATGTCAGGTTACTGTAATTTAATTCTTTTTTTATTCTAACAAAGAGTTTGGGGATTTTCAAGAAGCAGAATTAATAGACGCAGATTAAATTATTTCTTAAATGGATAGACAGCAATCAATCTAACTACCCACATGCAGTCTTGGAGAAAAAGTGAGCGAAAAGACTCTGGGTCCAAGTTTCTTTGTACAAAAATGTTAATGAAAATCTATAACCAATGAATTTCTGCATCTGTGGTGAGTAGAGAAACGATTTGCTGGTACAAACTAAATTAATTGAAAAGTTGCTGGTCCAGAGGTCTATTTAATTCTGTATCTACTGATGCTGTTCTCCGATTGGCTGTAGTCTTACGCCCAATTCACACTAAATACGTTGCGTGTGCATTAACTGTCCCGTATGAACTCAGCAAGAAATAGACGCAATGCAAGTCAATGCATGAGTTCACGCTGGCTGCAGTACGTCTCCGTGTCTGGCGGTCTGACAGAAATACATATCAAGTCTATTTTTTCTTGTTCTTGTCAGGGACTAGGCTAAGTCTAAGTATTTATTTATTGGATGATTAGTCTCTAGGGATGTTACAACTATTCCCTGGCGCATTCATTCACTGTGGAAAATTTTAAGTCATCAAATCACCTAACACATGTACTTTATATGTCTTTGGATGGGAGAAGAAAGTCTGAGTCATTGGAAAAAAGCCATAACACAGGGAGAATCCAAATTCAGAGAGATTAAAAGTCAGCCAGCACAAGGATTGAACCCACAACCTCCTAGCTGTAAGGTGGGAGTGCTAAGTTAACCACTCTGCCACCCTACACCCCTGTCTTATTTAAAATAGGTGAGCCAGACTTGGAAATGTAACTTTTCTGAAAGACAATATTTTAAAGTATGCCTTGACATTATAATCCACAGCTATGATTTGCATTCTGTATCGACTGTCTTCAATCTCATGGGACAAAACTCCCACTAACATAGTCTGTCTGCTTAACCTTAGTGTCTCTGAGCAAGATACTGGGTTGTTGCCTCGCTACAAGGGCAACTGGCTGCTTTTAATGTCCCTGTGGAGAACTGCAGTGACAAATATAGCCTCAGAAAAATTCCATTTTATACTAAAAACAGGGTCTAACAGCATAAAGCAGCCATAATGCTTTAGCCGCCAGCGTGCAGTAATCTAACAAATCTTATGTAATATAAAAATATATGCAGCTACAAGCCCTTACACAGCTGTGATGAGCAATTTATTATCATATCCCACTGCCAGCAACAACTGGGGGCGTTAAGGCAAACATAAACAATAGTTCTCTATGTAAAATGAAGACGAAAGCTCTGACTTACACAGCCCTAATGTTAAAATATTCAACAAGTAACAGTACGCTACAATGTCATACACACAAAACAAGAACTTAAACCTAATCAAAGCAGAAACACATCACACCAAGAACCATAATCCAGTTGTGCAACATGTAAGTTATGATTTTAATTAAACCGAAGAACATCTGGAGGCAGTGTAACAACAAGAAACAAGCTGAAGATATTTAGTAGTGCCACAAGTGCACGACCCTGAATTAAACTACTTCCTTACACTACGCGTTTGTTAAGATTCTCACTTATCCAGGTTACTGTCAAAACAATCACATCATTATCCACATTTTCCACAAGGTCAGTGTTGCTTTATAGTTTTTTGAACCATATTTTTTACATCTCAAGTAAAACAAAACATAAACAAACATCATTAAAATTTCTATGTTCTTCAGCTTGTTGTATGTTTACATGAATATTTTCTCTGTCTCCAAGTCTCATCACTGTCCCACTAGCCACTTTTAAAGTTTCAAAGCAAAATTTTACTTTGTATTAAATTGTTTTTTGTTGTATTTAGGGCTGCACAATATATCGCAAAATTATCATTATCGCAATATCGGCAAACGCAATATTCGTATCGCAAGAATCTAAATATATCACAATAACACTGTGGTCTTCCATCTGACAGAGATTTACACTGAAGAATCATTTTCCACCAGAGCCTTAAAAGAACAGTGTTGTGACTAAATAAAAATGTTTAAAAAGCCCAGTTTTAGTGGTAATTTAATTAATTTAGTCACAGCTTAGCCTTGTTTTATTCCTGGTTTAGTCTGTGTTAAGTTTTGATTTTGTCGCTGTTTTGACTTGCAAATACAGGAACTTACATTTTTGTGAAATGTAGTGAATTTAACTTACTATGTTCAAAAAGTAGGCTCTATTTTCAAATATCGCAATAATATTATATAATATATATATTTGTCACAATTTTAACCCCATACATGTAGTTTAAGGTGAAGCTCAAGTAATACAAAGTGATCACAATTCATGTTTTCATGTTTGAGTTTGTCTGACTCCATGATTATAGTGTAATTATTTTATCATTTGTTGTAAAAAAAAAAAAAAAAAGTGGCTTACCTATGTTGCTTTGGCATTGACAATAAAATAGTTATAAATGGGCCCTTGAAACATTTCATAATGGTATTTATAAAAAAAAAAAAAAAAAAAAAAAAAGTTTGTTAATCCTGCAAGTTTAGCAACATGGTTTTGACAGACAAAAAAAAAAAAACAAACAAACACTCAAACCTCCCCGAAGTCTCTCTATAAACTTTAAAGAGCCACACTTTTGTCCATAAAGCCCAGTAAATCCTGGCAGACAGTGTTGCTGACAGAAAGTCTAAGCCAGTGTCCGTGGAGGGAAATGGCGCGGCGAGATGAAGTGGACGGTGACAATGCCTTTTCAAAGACAAGGACACTGTATCCAAAAAGAAAGTACATGATGTTACGCCTCGTCAGCTGAAAAGTGAGCTCCCTTCACTACACAAATCTCAACTGTCCCATCCACTGTCACAGCTGCACGGCCTACGGAGAGTATTTTTAACCAAATCCATTCACGCCTTAGACTAATCCAGATACCTATGCCCATATTTATTACTAAGATTACCTGTTTAGAGGTTGCCCAGGAGTACGACAAAAATACCTGAGCACATCTAAAAACTAATATAGCAGTTCATCCGGGTAGCACTCAGCAGGAGAGAGGGAGTTTGTAAAATAAAGCCACATTCACCTTTACAGAGGTCAGAGCTAAAATAAATGACGATTGAATAACAACAGATCATTTCACACAGGGATGAGCTCAAAGGAAACTTTCATGGAGACAGGTTTGGAAAGTACAGTTTCTAAAAGGCAGAAGAGCTATGACAGAAAAACTTCACAAAAATGATACAACTTTGTTACTCTTATTATAGTAATGAGCTTTTATTTGGGTTTATATTGTACATTGATGCATGGAACTGCTGTCAATTATGTCAATTAAAATGGCCCAAATAACAAAAACACTTTTTAAATCCTTTGTAACACTCATAACTTTCCACCTGATGATTCTAATGTCGATCAAAGTGAATCCAATTTGATCAAAGTTACTTAAGGAAAAAACAAAAGATTAATCAGTAACACATTCAAATAACTCACACTAATGCATTAGTTAGGCATTAGTTTAGGATTAGTAAGTACTTAATTGATTATTTACAAAGCAAATAAGCACAATTGAGTTGTAAACATTGTTATTAATGTTTAATTCTTGAGTAAAAAGAGTGTTAGTCAATGCAAATGTATAAACATTTGTGGTAATCCAGTTTATAAACTGTTTTTTAATTAAAAAATATTGTTAATTACATATTTATCAATGCTATATAGTGGTGAGCTATTCTAAAGTGTTACAGATTACACAGCCTGTTTTAGATGAATGGTTATAATTAATGTGGCAGTCTTAGGATTAAAATAAAAACAAAAACAGGGAGGGTAGAGGATCTATCAAAAGTTGATATAACAACATGTTGATAAATAAACACTGAAACACTATCACAAAAAAACATGCTTTTAGGCCAAAATGCGACTTGCAAGAAGCAGTAAATCTTCACAAATGTTGGAACATGACTCTCAGTGAGTACCAGGAGCTAGTGTTGGAGTCAAGACCAAGACCGTACTAACCAAGAACAAGACCAGTCCCAGTCCAGAGTGAACCAAGACCAAGACAAGACAAGACTTTCATGGTTCGAGACTGTGTTGAGAACAAGTCTTTTAAGGACCAAGTCTTAGTTGAGACTGAGTCCAAGGCAAACTGAGACTGGGTCGAGACCAAACTCTGTGAACTAACACTAAATAATGAGGAAAAGTACAAAAACAAAACAACAACAAAAAAGACAGCTTTTTTCTGGTTCTTCTGATGCTGAAAACTAATTAGTCCAAAATTATGAAGAATATCTTTTTCTTATAATATTAGGCAAAATAAAATCTCAGAGACAGCCACATCTGAGACTAAGACAAGACCAAGTAAAACTGTAGCTGAGACAAGACCAAACTATAAAAAATGGTCTAGACCAAGACCGGTCTCAGGCGCTACAACACTAGCATGAGCCTATTTCACTCCAGGTTTATAATATACAGCGTGTAGTGTAACAAATCAGAATTAGAAAAAAAAAAGAAGAAAGAAAATTCACAAAAAGTTGTAATGTTTGTAACACTTGGTTAAGTCACATCATTTCAGAGAAAAGTGCACTGTCCCTGTGGCCCGACACACTGCACTTTCAGTTTTGGGTACAGTTTTGGGTAAGCCTTAATTACTAAACTTAAAATGCATAAATGCTTTAGTATTTCACTGTTCGTGTAGTAAATATATATAATATATTATATATGTGTTTCACTGTGACTGAAATGCATTCACATGTTGAGCTGCTCCTGTAGTCCTTGACTCAATCCTGACCCATAACTCTGTGACCCATTAGTATTCATCTGGATCATGTCCTGGGTCTTTCAGCACAGTCGGCTCACTTTGTTGTTTGCTAAAAAAAAAACACGGCAATCAGATTAGCTTCAGCACTGTGAGGTTATTGGATTAAAGACTTTTTCATCACTGTCAGGATGCTTCGGAAGTGGAGACAGGATTTGTCAGTGACCGATGAGAGTCAGCTCCAAACCCAGTGACTCACTCACAAGTTGTTTCCATGGAGACCTCCTGCTTACCGTCCCGAGAAGTCAAGGTTATAGGCCTGCAGTAACAGCTCAAGATCCTATTTAGCCTCCTTCTCAAAACACGATCCAACAGGTAAAGGTTAAATACCGTTTTAAAAGTTTTTTTGTTGTTGTTTTTTCCTCAACACCTGGCCACAGAACAGAAACTCAGTAAGTAAATGCCTATACCTGGCTGCTGGTCTATAGGAGACAGGGGTTTATAATGATGTCTTGAGAGTTAATTATCTTTAATAGCGGAGCTCATTTCCTTTCAAAGACAAGGTTAATTTATCTCATTATCCTCATTTGTGGTAGAAGGAACTCATTGATGTGCTATTTGCAGCTTAAATAAGTTATCACAGAGGTGACGCTCAAGCTCCTCTGATCTTCAGTCAACCTTTAATAATATACTATAAGGCGCATCGGATTATAAGGCGCACCTTCAATTAATGGCCTATTTTAAAACTGTTTTCATATATAGGGTGCACCGCATTATAAGGCACATCCACTAGATGGCGCTGCGCTAAAGGGAATGTCAATAAAACAGTCAGATAAGTCAGTCTTTATTTTTACAAACTTTATTAATAGAATACAAACCGTTCTTACAACTCCCTCGTTGAAAACAATGTATTTCCAACTCCATTTGTCACAGTTCAAAGCTACATGAACAGCGTTCGAGCGCTCAGTTTTCTGTCCCCTCAATGTGGCAACTCTTCTACATGAACAGCTGGGACTGGAATTCCCCTTTATCGTTTTTACTGCTGTCACTTCGGCGACGCCCCCTGAATACTGTAGCCATAATTAACCAACATTGATCCATATATAAGGCGCATCGGATTATAAGGCGCAGTGTCGGTTTTTGAGAAAATTAAAGGCTTTTTGGTGCACCTTATAGTGCGGAAAATACGGTATATGATATATAATAAAAAACTGTTAAATAAAACCGGTGAGCATCAAACTTTGACCATACAGGCTGGCATCTATACTTAAGAATATGGTGTACAAGTGAAATTATTTCAGTAGTTCAATTTCTTCTTGTCTTTTGCTGTTTTTGCCTCATTTTTTTTTCTGTGGATCTCCCTCTACATTTAGGAGTAAAGGACTACAGTAAAAACTCAGATATGATCCCTCACTCAGCTTCACTTTTGTTTTTCCCTCTGCTGCCATGATGAAAACCAAGAAATACTGGTCGGTCTAATATAGAAAATCTATATTATAGCAATTGCTTTATTTATATTTATATTATTTATTTTTGTGGAAGACCAAAGTGAACCTTTTTGGAATAAAGCAATCGCCAATTTGTTGTTTTGCTAACTAAGATGTGCCACTTTTTCATGAGGTGCAAGACTTAAGAGTCATTTTTGGCCCAGAGACAGCAGGGGCAGATGCAGAACGTGTCATTCACTCAAAAACAACTCATTCAACCATCACACAGACTCCAAAACTGTTTATTTAAGAATAAAAGGTTACTGAGCACCACTTTAACAGCATTAAGGGTTTTTAACTTATCTACTTGACCTATAAGCTCTTTTGTGATCGCATTATGTGAATTTCTGGTTATCAGGGTCACCTTTTCTACAATGAAAAAAGGATCTGGCCTCTTTGTGAGGTTATACTTGTCACAGTGGTCCCTGACAATAGAGAATTTCTTACACTTTTTCATCAGTTTCAGTGAAAAAATGTTGCTAAAATATTTAATATTCTGACTGACTACATGTTATCCCTGTATCATCTTAAAACAACATTTTACTTTGAGTAAGTCCACACAATCTGCAGACAGACACTTTATTTGATTTCAGAGGAGAAATAATATTCTCTTGTTGAAAAAACATTATATACGTCACTCTTTCCTTCTGTTGGCTTGTGCTTCTCCTTTTCCCAGTGTAGAAGAAGGTTTACTCTGAACATAATGACCACTGACAGTTGTTTAAGTTGCATTAACAGGGTGCAAAAAGACACAACTCCATTTGGATGCTATTATTGTTTTTGTTGACTTTAGTGGCCCTTTTTGTTCACTTCTTTACTGTGATTTAAAGTCTTGACACTGAATGATCTCACCTGGGTTGACTCTGGCCGACAGCCCAGATGGAGGAGCTGCCAAGCTGCCAACACAAACTGCTCAAAGTCGGACAAAGTGGACGTTGACTGCTGGCTTCCCATTTGAAAAAAGACGGTCAATAAGATGCATTGATTAATCTGTGACGTTAGTGAGTTTCTGTCTTCACACCCAGATTAATTAAAGCAGCACAATGCATCTTCTGCTCTCTCTCGCCTGGTCCTCTCAGTTTATTCTCCAGAAGCCTAATTTTGACAAAAATATCATCAGAAAAGGTAGTGGATATCATAGTTTATAACTTTAGTTTTCATAAATAAGTATAAGTTTATAGTAAATAAGTATAAGTATATATAATTAAGCACAAATTTTATGCCTGATGCCCTTAGTGACATAAACCTCTTTATTTATGCGAGCTTGGAACTGCCACAAAGACAACACTACGGCGGCAGTAGCTGGTAGGCGATAGAGACATTCGCCCACTAACCCAGTGGTTGGCGATTCGATCCCCACTACCGGCGTTGCATACTGTCGTTGTGTCCTTGGGCAAGACACTACTACCATTATATTATTATTATTATTATTATTATTATTATTATTATTATTATTATTATGAAAAAGAATGACAGATTTTTAATTAGCATTAGCATTTTTAACTAGGAGCTCGTTGAGTGAGCTCCCTGCTTCCCAAAGTTACATCAAACCAGCTTGCAGTGATTTGCATATTGATTTAGCGTGGTTTTACACCAGATGCCCTTCCTGACACAACCCTCTTTATTTATCCAGGCTTGGGACTGACACACAAAGAGTTCTTGCAACTTGACTGATTAATCTTTTACTTTAAGTCTCCTTTTTAAACACCTTAAGTCTAGGTGGATTAATGCCCATATTTAGTATGATAGCAAGCGTTTTAAATAAACCATTCACTGAGTCAAATCATGCTAAATTAAACATAAGAATTTATTTTACAAAGACCTTGCATGAAAAAAGGGGGAACCCTAGGACGCTATACACTCCTGAATTGCAGACAGAAATGAAGGAATGATGAATGGGAACCTCCAGCGCAGAGAGAGCCCTGTCTTCTCTCATCTACTCAAGTGCTGTGGAGGAAACGTAGGCTGCAGCGATGAAATGACTGTCGTGAGCAACGCACTCCCAAATACAGTGGAGCCATGATTGAAATGTCACAGTGACACATCAAATCTCTGTATTTTGTTGTAGTGTGCCCTTCTAAACATTTTCAGGCTTCTGCTGGTTTGCCAAATGTCAACACAAACTGAAGAGAAGAATAAAGGACTGAGATTTAGATTAATATTAGATAATGTTATTCATAGTTGTACACATTCACTGTAAAAAATATCTGTAGATTTCATGGTAAAAATCTGTAAAATCTCAACAGTAAAAGACCATAATTGATATATTGGTAAAATACTGTTTTGGCTATGGTAATTAACTGTAATATTAAAAATAAGGCAAAATAGTATTTTTTAGTTTTGTTTTTGTAATTTATACAGTATAGCACTGTTAAAATAATTGAGTCCTGTGTTTATTACAGTTTAACACCTTTTTAAAAGAAAATAAATGTTGATTAAAACGCAAGTCACAAATAGTAAAATATAAAGGTAATCTATTCTTTTGAAAGATAATAACTTTAAATTTTACAGTAAATGATTAAAACATAAGTCACAAATTGTAAAATATACAGTTTATCTATTTTTTGAAAGATAACTTTAAATTTTACAGTAAATGTTGATTAAGTCACAAATTGTAAAATATACTGTTAATCTATTTTTTTAAATATAATAACTTAAAATTTTACAGTAAATAATAATAAAAACTCTAGTCAAAAACTGTAAAAACAACATTTGTGATAATATTATACTGTAAAATTAAATACAGGCCTCTTATAATTTTTACAGTAGAATTCTGGCAACCACAGCTGCCAATTTTTTACTGTAAAATTTACAGATTTTTTTTTTACAGTGTTCTTATACATTACGCTAATGCTTTTCCCAGGTTTGAGAGTGCCTCTATAACATGCAGCATCACTACTGCACCATTTCATATTTAATAAAACATGTGAGAGACCATGAGCATCTAAATAAATGTTTTAAGAATTGTTTATAAAAATAGCTTCAACTTATGTGCAAAAGCTTGAAAATTAAATAGTGCTGTTGTTGTCCTAATAATTCCAATGTACAGGTGACATCACTAAATGAGAATATTGTGGAAAAGTACAAATAGTATATCAATACACATAGAGGGAAATATTTATAGCACTGAATTTCTTTAATTGTACTGATAATATTAATTATGTAACAGCTAATGTATGGCTGTGTGTAATATTCAAATTTTATGAGCTACTGAAATTTTGTTTTCCATTAAGTCTAAGGCATAATCATCACAATTACATTAAAGAAATGTGTCAAATATTTCTCTGTGTGTGTAATGAATCTAAATAATATACAGGGACCCACTAAAATAAAAAGACTTTATTAAGCAGTATTCTTATAATATATTCATACGCAACTTGTACTTCCTGTGGTGTGTGTCTAAATGAAGTATTGCTTTTTCTCTGTGACCTAGAAACAGCAGAAGGTACTTTACATCCAGAAGTGTGTCAGAGAGGGAGACTTCATCCGTGTGCTGTTGAGGTTCGCTGACCGAGACGGCCCGGGTCACCGCCGCCGTGGACCAGCGGCGCACTGACCTTTACCACACACTGATTGAAATATGGCCGCCGAGTGTTACCGGAGAAGTGTAGTCCTTCTGTGTGAGATGGAGGTCAGGCCTGTGCCCAGTCTGTGATGAGGACAGTGACACTTCCATCAGCCCCGAGCTATATTCATAATTGGACAGTCAAAAATAATTGTCATGCTCACAGTGGCTGTATTAGGGCAAAGGTGTACGCTGTTTGAACTAATTCGTGTTTCGATATTTTTTAAAAGATTTTGTATCATTGCGAAAAAGGGCAAAAGTCACAAGGGGTCAGTGACGGAACAAAACTATTATTATTTAAGATGATACTATATCGATGTGAGATATAAGGGCTGTGTGGATCAATAACATGTAAGACATAGCTCTGAGAAAAAAAAAAAAAAAAAAAAAAAAATGAAAAGAGACCACTATAATGTATTGTTAAATCAGCCTCTCTCTGAGCAGTACATGTGTCGACTGCTGGGGACAGAAGTGAACACAGCTCAGCAAATCACAGCAAAAGAAACAGCTGAGGAGTGACTATAGAGCATGTTAGTCACGGTTTATTCAAAGAATGAGCAGACCACTGCTAGTTTCGCCTAATTTTCTTGGCTCTTTTTTATTAAAGCAGGACTCTTAAATAAATCATTTCGGAGTCCATGTGATGGGTAAAGGAGTTGTTTTGGGGCAAATGAAGCGTCCCCCTGGTGTCTCTGGGCAGACAAAGAGCGCCGTCGAACCGGTGTCACAGAAGTAGGGTTGCAAAGGGGTGGAAAACTTCCGGAAATTTTCTGGAAACTTTCTGGAAGCTTGGAAATTTGTGGAATTTTCAAATTTTAGAAATTTAAAAATTTTAGAAAAAAAAAAAAAAAAGAAAGAAAACATTATAATGACGCATAAGAAACAGTACTTTTTTAAAGTATTGACTTTTGCAATATTTTCTGCTACTTAATTTTAAAGTAAGGTTGCTTTATGCACAAAGGTCTTAGCTTGGCTTTTAGGTATTAGGTTTTAGCATATTATAGCAGCTATATTACTAATAAGCAAATTAAACTTTTGGTACAAAGGTCAATACAATTCTGCAATTATATTTCAATTCAAACTACAACAGAGTTGTCCTCAGTACACGGCAAACACAAACCAGTTTTATAGAGGCACAGTCAAACAGAATGTAAATTGTTCAAAAGAGAAAACATGTGCTGAGCTGACACAGTTTAATCAGTGGAAAACCACCACATTTCATTAATCTGCTCAAAAAACAGCCCCACTCCCAGTGGCCAGCCTGGGAACTGCAGCCAAACTAGTGTTGCTAGGCCTGCCACCAGAACAGATGTAGCTCATTAATTATGCATGATGTTGTTACAAATGTATTGATACATATAAAAAATTATGATGCTTAATATTGCGCCCCCAAAATATACCACAAAACACATTTTTACAACCCTAATAGTTGAGCTAACCAGAAATATGGAGTCTGCAGTCTTGAGTTTGGTGGTGTTGTGGAGATCAGTTGTGCATGTGATAGGGGATGCAGAGTGCATAGAAGTGTATGTTACTAAATGTACCACATGTGCATGTGACTGAGGAATAACACAGATATTTGTGTCTTTGCGTTTTTTATGCTATAGTATATTGCCCTGTCATGGGACAGCTTCAAGCTCCCAATTTATTCCCATAAATTCCCACAAATTCCCGTTTAATCCCATGGAAAATTCCTGGAATTTTGCAACCCTACACAGAAGTCTCAGGTTTTGTGAGAAAGTGGCACATAGCGATGAGCAAAACAACCAACCAACGATGGCTTTATTATTATTTTTCTGTTGTTGTTGTGGCAGAGCAGCCAAATGGCAGAATTATTTTTGTTTTTTTGTTTTTATGGATACGAGGAGGGGAAAAGAAAAGTAAAGCCGAGCGAGGAATAGGAGTCAACTGGATTTGTGAGTATTTATGATAGTGCTTTTATATGAAATGTAGGAGGAGCTTTAAATGCGGTGTAAAAACCTCCGTCAGTGCCACCATGTTGGTTTACTTTTGCTCTTTTTCTTCTGTCTTGGTAAAATCTTTGACTGTAGGTGATTGCCCCCTACTGGTTATTTAACAACAAAAATCTTGATAGAAAATATTTGGAAGTATAAATGCTGTGACGCCAACAATGCTTGGAATCGACGGATCTATTCTACTTTCCTCTTTGTTCGGACCAAATCCTCAGGTGTGAAAGCTCCCATGGACTGTGGTTGGGACCAATCAGCTGGTCTTTGGTTCAGTAAAAAGAGGTGGCCATGGCCCAAAACAAGGTCTCATTTGTGTGTATAAAGCACATTTTGCTATGGTGTGAAAGCAAAAGTCAGCAGACCAAATGGATATAATAAATTGTGAGTTCTAAGTCTGGACCTTGGTGTGGACTTGCAGGTCTGAAAATGCCCTTAAATTGTTTTGCACATGTTACTCTGCTTTTGGAGCGCACAGACCATCGAGCAAAGCTGAGAGAATGGAATAAAGTCACCCAACAGCAAGGTGAAAAACTGGGATCATTTTGCAGTGGTCTCTTATTTTTTCCAGAGGTGTAAATGCAGCACAAGCATTTACTTCCAAAACTAGAAGATATGTTAAGTCCAGGTCTAGGTTATATATCTTTATCATTAGATAGTAGAGACATTTGAGGAACCACAATTATAGTCTTGTCGTACCCACAGTGGCTCTACACGGAGAAACTAGTCGTACTCAAATGTCAGAGTGGGCAGAGGAGGCTGTGAGGAGCTGGGTTTAAATTTAACACTGTATGATCTGGCCTCAGGTCTGACCTCTGCATCTGACGCTGTTTGAACTAATTAGTGTTTCAGTAAAAAACTGGACTTCATCTGTGTCACCTTATAGGTCTAATACAGCGCTGTCTCACACCTGCATTTCTCACAATTATAAAAGGGAATGACAGCTCGGGTCATTTTATATTACTGTGGAAATGATACAGCAAAAAAAAAAAAAAAGTCAAAAAGTAATGGTCGGTTTTAGATTAACTTTTCAGGACAGGTCAGTAGTGGTTAGAAATGAGTTGTTTTTCGTGTGGGTCCAGTTTTTTTTTTTTTTTTTTTTTTTTTTTTTACAGGTTCTTTACCATTGCAAGATGGGGTCAAACTCAATTTGTGGAGGTTTCAATAACAATGTGAGCTCAATAGATCTGCAGTTAATATACTGATACCATTAAGAGATGAGTGTCAAAAACTTTGCGGAGGCCTTTTAAGTAAAAAAAACCTTTAAAACATTGCAAACTATATACACACAGGTCATGAAAAGCCCAACATAGCAAAGCAGGGCTTAATTTGAGCTGGATCTTGCCGGAACAGGATCCGGAAACTCCCTTTTTTTGACGCAGTCCGATCTGGCAACTGGGCACAACTCAGAACAAAGTGTTGACTACATTTGACTCTTTTGATCTCCTAAACCCGTGTTGAAGGTCGGAGGTGTAATTACACAAGAATGCATATGTTTTAAACCTAAAAGCCACACTTGAGCCCTTCACAATAATGCGCTTCAACATAGACTGTCCCCGCGCTGTAATTTGTGTCTACAGAGTGTACAGGGAATCCGGTGTTAAAGACTTTCACATCAGACTGAAAGATCTATTCACCACTGTGGTGTCTGCAGGTGTACAGCAGTACGCACTGTGTGTACCTGTGCGGCCCCGCCCAATCCCTGCTGCATCCACAGAGCTGCACAGAGGTTTGTCCTGACTTTGGTTACGCGAATGAGCTTTGGATGTGCCGTGTTATTTCCCCACTGCGCCTGAGAGCGCACGGGACCTGGCAGTGCCACGTCAGTTTGTTCTTTTACTCAAATGCATCTGTAAGCTCGAGCTAACGCGCTGAGGCTCACAGAGCCTGGAGCCGTGAAACGCCATTTCGCAGAGAAGACTGCGCACTCCACGGCAGTCACTAAAAAGAAGCGAAAGCAAAAGGAGAGACATAGGCTGTAAGCTTACTGCTGCTGTGTGCTCCCATTCCTAGTCTAGACTTTGTTTATACAGACCACAGCTGCATGAGTCTGTGTTCTTGCGTGGTTCTGCCTGGTGGTCGCACACAGGAGGTCTATGACAGAGCGAGTCTACAAAAGCACAGTAATTACGCGTAGCAATCAAACAAATGTACACTGACACATTACACTGAAGTGAAACGATATAATCTATAATAATGTTAACAAATATGTTAAAATATAATTTTAAGTTGAGTATAAATGAGCAGTTGCTTGGTATTTTGGGATGTGTGTGCACCTATGTATTGTGTTGTGTGTACGTTCCGGTATCAGTGTTGGCCTTGTGGACTCTTGTGTTAAAGCACAATTTTTGTTCCGGCATCGTTTAATTTACAAATTAAGCCCTGTAGCAAAGTATAAGTTTAATATACAATATCAGCAAATCAAGATAATAGCTGCTTTAACTCTTGTAAATAGATAAAGGGGCCGTAGATAAAGACAAATTCAGGGATGTGCAGGAGCACTTCCTGGTTTCATGTGTCTATGTAGAGCTGTGACACCAAGGGTTTCCAGCTTTTGAAACGGGCTGTAGCTCAGCAAACAGGAAATCTCATACGTGTGAATGAAACAAAACACTATTCTTTTGAGGTGCAAAGAACATTATAAAAAGGTTAAAAGATCAAAAAGTTGATTTTGCATATAACAGACCTTAGGTTAGACTGCAGATGTCATGTGTTTTAAAATGAACAGTTTTTTTAAGATGAGAAATGGTATTTCATTTTATTTTTCAAGTTGCTGTTTTCTGGTCATAAAAGGACATAATAATAATTAGACAGTCTCATTTTCCTGGCTCTTGACTTTACCTTTCATCATCAGGAAACAGAGCCAGCAGAGAACTGTTTTTAGTGATAACACAGTGATTAAAGTGTGATCTGAAGTTCAAATGTAATACAGTCTGAGATTTTCTTCAGGCGGTTGAAAGCCCTGAACTATAAAATATATATATTTTATTTAAACTTGTCTTCTTGTAATCTTCTTACAAGTTTAGATCTCATGATGGAAACAACATTGCATGGGCTCAAGGCATCAGTTGTTTTCAGACAGGCATTTATAACCTCAGTGGCAAAGTGAGTAGTAGTAAATGTAGAGGCAATAATAGTAGTAATAGTAGTAGTAATAGTAGCACTAGTAGTAGTAATAGCAGCAGTAGTAGAAGTAGTAACAGAATGAGTAGTGTAGCAAAAAATACAGTACTTTCTACTTTTGTACACTTTATATTTTTATTCAAGTAATAATTTTCTTGAGTACCTTTACATCTACCTAAGTAATATTATTTTGCAGTAACAATACTTTTACTTGAGCACAGACTTTGAGTACTTTATCCACCTCTCCAAAAGCAGACTACAATCCTCCATGTCTAAAATGTCTGTTCTTATTTTCAGTGACTCTAACCTACATTTCCAAAACAAAATTTTTACCCACAGTGCACGTCACAACATTTCAGATCCCAAATATTTTAATCCCAATGCAGAATTTAAGCAGTGCTTTCCTTTCCTCGTAGCCTCTTCCATAATGTACACATTACTTTGAGGTCGTTAGGTTGCTAGGTTGAAGCTAATGCTAAGTGATGCTGCTATTTTTAGAGTCAGTATTTTTTTTTTTCTTCACTTGTGACGTATTTGACCAAAAGGGAAAAAAATACCCCTTGAAAATGCACATATATGGACACGGCTGACTGACTCTGAATGTGAAAAACAAAATAGCAAAAGTGGGTGCAGTTGCAGCGGTGGAGTTTTCCAGAATGCCAATATGACATGCTTTTTATTAATATTGTTTTTGCTTTTGTTTTGGATGAATTGCAATAACATGCCATGAAAAAACCTCTCCTTTACCATCAAACTGTAAATAACTCAAGTTGAGATTTTAAAGGTACAACAGAATATTGTAAAGAGGTCACATTATGTCATAATTAAAGATACAGTACACTGATCCAGCCAGTGTACTCTGGATAAATAGAGAGGGAGGGCATCCGGCTTAAAACCTATGCCAAATCAATATGCTAATCACAGTACTCTATGAGGCAGATGATTTGAAAATGTAGAGTCAGTACACACAGCATTAAATACTTTATTTCAGGCATTTATTTTATGCTAAAACAACTTTTTTGAGCTTTATAATGTGCTTTGAGCCTGTTTATTTGTCAAAACTGAAAAGGCTCAGTGTCACTGCTCACACAGGAAACCAGGAAGTGCTCTTGCCAGAAAAAAAGCACAATCTAGTACCTTTAAGCTGTAAGCCATAACCATGACAAAAAAAAAAAGATTGAAATGTGTATGTCCTGAAAATATAAATGCTTTTCACATTGAACTGAAATACTGACATATCCTTGAAGATATGGAGAATGCGAGTCCATTCTATCTGTCCACTGCAATCGGTCACGAATAATAAAGCTAACTTCTCTGTGACAAAATATAGGCCTACAGACAAGCAAAGCAGATGATTACTCACATTTTTGCAAGTCACTTTGGCAAATGCGTATTACATGTTGAAACGAGAGAGGAAAGTGACAGGAACAAGTGTTAGTCTGATTGTGAGGATGCAGCTCCCGCGTCCTTCCTGTGTCCTCCGACTGCGTTACATCACCACAGCTGCCAATCATCCGGCATCACCCAACTGTCTGCAGTCCGCCGGGAGCCATTTGTAACCCCGTGCTCGAAAAAAACAGCTTTAAAGGAGAAGAAATGAAGGAGGCATGTGGGTGTGACCAAGGATGTGACTAATAAAAGGATTTGATATACTCAGAAGTTCTAACAAGATTTGTGTGTCTAAGGCATTTATGAATTCAGGCTTGAGATATTTGTCTGAATTAATATCACATTTTCATTTTTTTTAAGTTGGCAGACTATAACTTTTCTATAATATTCAGGTGGCTGGAGCCTATCCCAGCAACAATGGGCCTTAGGCAGGATGCACCTTAAACAATGGCTGGTTAGTCACAGTTAAACACACATTTCACTCTCATATTCATTAGGGCAATTATAGACTGAGGTAGAAAGCTGGACAGAACCCACAAAAACATGGGAGAGGACATACATCCATCCTCCAGAGAACAACCAACATCCTCCTGCTGAGAGGCAGGAACACTAACCACTCTGCCACCATGCATGCTGTTGTTACCGTATTTTCTGGACTGTACACCAGTCTGGAGTATAAGTCGCACTAGCCAAAAAATGCATAATGAAGAAGAAAAAAATCGTATATAAGTCGCACTGGACTATAAGTCACATTTTTTGGGGGAAATTTATTTTACAAAATCCGACACCAAGAACAGACATTTCATCTTGAAAGGCAAGTTATAGTAATAATAGAATAGAGAACAACAGGCTGAATAGGTGTGCAGTATGCTAACGTAACACACTGATGGTTATTCAGCTACATGAAGCATAAACAACGAACTGAATAGGTGTCTCGTATGTTAATGTAATATATTAAGAGTTATAGTTATGTGAATAACATAAGAACATAATATAACAAGTTCACCAAACTCATGATCTCACTCCTAATCGCTAAATCCTTTAAATTCTTCATCCTCAGTGTCGCTTCTGAACAACTCTGGAGGAAGACGAAGCGCCGATTCCTCCTCTGCGTGGCTGTCGTCAGACTCAGCATCAGTTCCATTTCCAATTATTCCGGTCTTTCTCAGTTGTCTTTATAGCCTAAGTTGTTAGTGATAATGTTTACATTTTAAATTGTCAGCAGATGCTGGTACACAAGCATAGAGCGCCCTCTAACAAACACGTGAAATATTTGAATATATAAATCGCACCTGAGTATACGTCGCACCCCTAGCCAGACTATGAAAAAATGTGCGACTTATAGTCTGGAAAATACGGTAGTTATTATTTAGCAATTAGATTTTCTCCAGGCAGAGCCATTTCAAGAAACTATAGGGGCCCTGGGCAAGAGAGACAACCGAGGCCCTATAGGCTCACATTTTTTTCTAAATCCCACATTAAAGCAAAAAAACATGGTAACAAGGGGCATTTGATAAAACATTACTAAGCTTATAAGCTCTCCTTTTGCCTTGTATCCTGAATTGTGACCTTACATGAATAACAGACAGGTGAATATGTGGGACAATATGAGGCAGTGGGGTCCAGGAGTCCTCCCCCAGGGGAATTTGAACAAACCATATGCAGTTTCCTGTATTCTGGTGCATTTTTTATTTATTATTTATTTATTATATTTTTATATTTTTTATTATATTTTTACAATTTATGGTTTGACTTCTCTCCAGATGGGGCCCTTTTAGGTGAATTCACTTCAGTCACTTCAGTGGTTTGTTTTCTGTCACTGAAACAGCTTGTTCACTATTGTACAGGTAAATGACTGTCCTTGGGGGCCCCCATTCAGCTCTGGGCCCTAGACAGTTGCCTACCTTGCTTTCCTTATTGTGACAGCTCTGCCGCCAGGCCACAAGCTGACTACGGTCTATTATGTAAAAGATATATAACACAATATTAAACAATTCAGAGTCAAAAGCTGCTAAAGGTTTTAAAACTGTGACATAAAAGACTGTTTGCATTGGAACAAGATGCCTAACACAAGATTTATGTTTGTAGAGACAGCCACTATAATGTCTGCATACAAACAAGAAAATGAAACAAAGAGAGGAAAAACAAGCTGTGAAATGAATCGATGCTGTGGCTGGAGGTTAGCACTGTCCTGGTGCTCTGACATGTTTTAGATGGGGTACAACAAAGGTTCCCACCTTTTTTGTCACATTTACCTCCTGGGCTTTTTATTATACTATGAGTACCGCCTCACTCATATGTTGATAATTCTTCAAAAAGATACATACAAAAGACATTTTATACTTACTTTACTGCAAATAATAATTCTTCTGTATTTTTCTTTAAACTCATTCTGAAGATAAAAAATAAGCATCTCCCTGCCTTTAAAAATAAAACTATTAAATAAAATAAAAAATAAAATAATTCACTCTGGCTATGTCTTGCTAAAATGTTAACTTTTCTATAAACATGCAGCTATATGTTTTTTGCTTTTGTAACAAAGTGATATATTTATGGCCAGAGGGGTTGACGGCAATGTTTTGTGTTATTTGTGAACAATGCATAAAAAGACCCTATTTCTGCTCTCAGCCTAGTTTGCGACACAAAAGTGACGCTTTACAAGAAACACAGAGTAACGAGCTTTTCCTTCGCAGTAGTACAAACTGTGAGTCATACTGTAGGTGTTCTGCTAACAAGCCATTAGAGAGAAACACAGAAGGAACGCTGACATTAACTGTGGCAGAGCTGCTACATTACAGAGTAAATGTGTGTCTGGATATGTTTACCCAGGGGAAAAATAACTCTGACCATCTCCTTCTCAGTGGCACCTATAGATAAATGAAGCATTTTAACTGTGAGATGAGTCAAGTGGGCACTTCAGGTTGACGCATTATTATAAGCCATCAGTAAATTTCTACGTTTACATCAGGCAGACAGTAATTTAAAAACACTTGCTTCTTGTTCACTATTTTTTCTGCTATTTCGCCACACTGCCATTAAAAAAAAAAACTAGAAATAAAGCCATTGTTAGTTTGTTGGATAACCGTGATGTTGTTTTGCAAGACTTGAGACTTCTGTGACAGGTCAGCGATGCTCATGCTAGCAAGTGTTGTTTTTGACCCGCAGTCAGCAGGGGGAGATGCAGGGTGCTTTATTTATCTTTAGTTAAGGTGCAAAGTTACTGAGTTTCACTTTAACTACATTTTTAAATCAGTTCCTAGCCTGATTTATTGGGCATTTTACTCCTAAAAATATGGAGAATAAGTTTCTAGGAGAAAATTAGGCTATTGTATTGTCCTCTTTAAAACTCAGATTTTGTGTTTAGGTAGATAATGGCATTTTTTTTATTTTTATGCTGATGTCTGTAATGCACTAGAGAAGTTTTACAATGACATCTATTAGTTAAAAATGTTCCCATAAGGCACTTTTCCACTCGGCAGAACGGTCAGGTCCAGGAGACCGGTGTCTCTTACGTAAACACTGACGTCACACAAGAGCAACAAAAGTTGTGTCAATAAATAAGATTTAAAAAAAATTATTTGAAACTCACTTTTGAAACATAAAGGCGCTGGCAACATTTACTAAAAAGACAAGCATAAATCCTGGTATGTGTCTGTGTGAGGCTGGTGTGTGTCTGTGTGAGGCTATTGTGTGTCTGTGTGAGGCTGGTGTGTGTCTGTGTGAGGCTATTGTGTGTCTGTGTGAGGCTGGTGTGTGTCTGTGTGAGGCTGGTGTGTGTCTGTGTGAGGCTGGTGTGTGTCTGTGTGAGGCTGGTGTGTGTCTGTGTGAGGTTGGTGTGTGTCTGTGTGAGGCTGGTGTGTGTCTGTGTGAGGCTGGTGTGTGTCTGTGTGAGGCTGGTGTGTGTCTGTGTGAGGCTGGTGTGTGTCTGTGTGAGGTTGGAGTTAAAGCTGTATTAGCTTCAGTAAACAGGAGAGTACGTCAGGTTTACCGCCAGCTTCAGTGCATTAAATTCACTTCTCTGCTCCACTTTAACACATTTTAACACCTGAACATATAACATGAGTTTAACTCATGTTTAATCCAATCTAAAATAAAAATTAAACATTTACATTCTCAAAGCAAGCGCCGTACTTTGCTAAACCAGAAACAGCTGTTGCTAATATACGCTAGCTTTATTTTTAGAAAAAGTCACCTCAACACTAACTTGTCCCCTCTGAATACAGCTGTTTATCACAAGGACAAGGACATGTTTGATTAAAAAAATACATTTTCGCTTTTATTTCTGTTCTTTGGCTTGTCATTTTTGCCTGAGTGAGGATTCTCTCTCGTCCAATCAGCTCAGCAGCAGTGTCCACCTCTAACCGTTCCAGACGCTGAACTGGGCTGGACCCCATTGAGGTGGGGTGCTAAAAGTAGAACGGTTTGGAAGGCTTTTTGGGAACACTTTGGAAGGCTTTGGGAAGTGGATACACCCCCAAATCGTCTTGTCCCGCCCCGCCCCGTTCCAACCTAGTGGAAATGCGCCACTATTCACCTGTAGTATTTTGCCTTACCCATTAAAAAAGGCCACGTCAAAGCCTTGCAGATAGCTCAATAGCAGAGGTAATGAGACACATTTACTCAAGTAATGTCAGATAAATTTTACTCATTCATCCTTGTAGTGTAGTGTTAGTAGTAATTGTAAGTAGTAATAGCCTAGTAGTAGTTGTAGACATAGTAACCATAGCAGTAACAGTAGAAGGAGTGGTAACAGTAGTAGAGGTAGTAATATTAAAAATAATTGTAATAATAGTTTTGGTATTTTTTGTAGTGCAAAGAATGGTTGTAGTGAAAAATAATACTGTAAAACATAGTTTTTACTTTACACATACTTTTTTTTCTTTTTCTTCTACTTGAGTAATACTATTTTGTAGTAACAGTACACGTTTGGAGTACTTCTTCCACTTCTGTACTAAAGGCAGGAGTGATGGAGATCTCCGTGGCACCTATTGATTATTGATGCATCTAAACAGCAAAATGCATCAAGCGAATGGCAGATCAGGTTCAGTGATAAGACCCCAATCACTCTGGGTTATCCGGCCAAATATCAGTGGACGACATTTTTATGAGAACGTCAATAATTCTTGTATTTTCATGTATCAGTATGCCGCACGTGTCAAAAGGCAGGAGGCGGCTAAAGAAAATCACTTTTGCCACAGAGCCTAGCACTAATCAGCAGTATTGAGTGGCAGTATACATTAGATTTGTGGCAAACAGGGGACTCCTTGCAGAAGACGGGGCAATTTACATCAGGCAGCTGTAAAATAGGCTAAGGAACACTGCAGCAAGACCATTAAACATTTTCATGGCTGTCTCATGTGCATTAGGTTAAAAAAAATAAGCAGTAAAAAAGTAGGGCGGCCATTTTGCCTGTCCTTTACCTTGTGTTTGCTCCACTGGGGGTTGTCATGACTGATTTCATGACCTTATTACCTGGTTTACTCCATATACAGTGTTTAAAGTATGAAAACAGGGAAGTCCGGAAGAAAGAGGGAGAACTGAAAATATAGAAAATCATGCAGAATAATCTGATCCTGACAAAGACAGCGAGTGCTTGGTTTGATGGATATTTCATCATTTATCTCTGAAGGTCAAGCCGTCTCATGTTAGACAGATTTACGTCATAATCTAAATTGAAAGCATGCAACAAGACCTTAATATGTCATCTCAGCTTTATTACAAATATCCCAAGGGTCGGTCTATACACCACATAATAAATAGAAATGTCTGGAGCTGGTAGTGTACGTGCAAACCCAATTTTAGTGACTGGGGTCCGAATCAGCTCAGAACACTTGCTCAGTGTCATTACCTCCCACTGTTTCCTGTCTATCAACATCACTATCTTTGTCAAATAAAGGCTAAAAAGACCCAAAAATATAACTCAAAACAAGAGAAAGTGTCTTTTCCAGTACTGGATATGATGACTTACACAGGCAGTGCAGATGCATCAACTTTGACCATCTCTTGGTCTCTTTGGCTTTTGAACAACTGTGCACAAGAACTTATTTCCAGCAATCTCTATGATTTCTGATCAATTTGTTTAAAGAAATCAAACATTTCCCCTTTGGTTTAAGACAGTTAAAATTAATTGAAATAAAATATCAATCAGTCAATCAACTTTTATTTCTATAGCACTTTACCACAACCAACATTGACCAAAGTGCTTTACAGTGTTAAAAACTGCAAATAATCCATAGATACAATACAGATACAGATACAATACAATTGTCATTAATACATGATAAATACAGAAAGTGTCACAACACTGTCAAAGGCCTATAAAAAGGTCTTAAGTTTGGCCTTGAACAGAGACAGGTCTTTGATGATATATTATGAAATATTAAATGTATGTTTACTCTTTACATTTATAGTCAAAATAAAACAGTAAGAATTTGGTGAAATCTGGAGATCTTTTATGAAGATTTTTGGAAACATAAAAACCCCTAAGGGCTACTACACATTCTACGAATATAGATGGTATCTATTGTAGATTCTTATGGTAATGTATTGATGTAAAAAATAAAATATCTATCTATCTATCTATCTATCTATCTATCTCTCTCGCTGTCTCTCTCTCTCTCTCTCTCTCTCTCTCTCTCTCTCTCTCTCTATATATATATATATATATATATATATATATATATATATATATATACACACTCTGTATTTGTAGTAATATGAGTTAAACATTGATGAAAAAAATAGAATAAAATTAAGTATGATCTGCATTTATTTTATGAAAATGCTTTTGATCATGTTTATTTATGAATTTTGTCCTATGCAGAGATCTGCCAGGGTGAATGTTTGTATGTCTTTATCTGAAAGTAACAAAAAATAAATAAATAAATGCAATAAAAAATGTCATCTCTACTTTTGTAGTGGTCATAATTTACACCATAGTGTTGCTTTGACAAATGGATTTTGTAAACAAAGGATACTGTATCATTAACTCCTAACTGCCAGATCCAGTCAGCAACATGATATTTGATTAGGGAATGCAAACTGGCACAGTGGTTAGCCCATCTGTCTCACAGCAAGAGCGTCCTGGGTTCGAATCCTGGACCGTGGGCCTTTCTCTGTGGAGTCTGCATGCTCTCCTCGTGTCTGGGTTCTTGTAGTCTGCACTGGCGCTCTATACTGATCTCTCCTGATACTAAGCTCTGGCCCCAGACGACCTGCTCAAATTGCCAAATGAAGTGGATAACTAAAACTACACAGAGCGGTGATTAAAAGAGACGTTTGTGAAGAAGACATACGCACTTCCCTCTATGACTTACCCCCAAATCACAGCGTGTGACTTCGTTTGACGTCCAATCAGGAGGAGGCCCAGCTGCAGGAAGTCCATATAAGGTCAGAGCATTATGAGGGCCGTGGACAGGACAGACTGTGAGGTGAATGAGGGTTTGGCTGAATGGCAGGGGATCTGAGCAGTAAATCTGGATGAATAAAATAAAGATGGTCAAACAAGGAGAAATATACACTAAACACTAAAACACTAAAAAGAGGACATGAGGTGAAATCTGATAATGTTGTATTATTAATTGTTTACAAGCCTTTAAAAAATTAAAGCTTAAAGTGTAGTTTATTTTAATCTAGTGGACAGTTCAGGCTGATGTAGTTATAAAACAGTAGTGAATTTCTACATCTAGAGACTGAATAGACAGCGAATAAAATGTGATTTAACCATTAAAAGTAATTTTCCTCAATTCTCCTTAAGATTTGAAATTTTGAACAATTTTTACATCCTGAGGAGATTTAAAAAAAACTTGTACTTCCCTTTAGGCTTTTCCTTTCTGAAGTTGCCACAGCATCATCTGCCTCTCAGTTTGTTTTTGCATTAAAGGTAAGCAGTCTGCGCTCATACTGGTTTGAAAACAATATTGCAGTCTAAATCAAAACAATGGTCTGTGGGTTGACAGTCTTATTGCTTTTCCGATAGGACGATCAGCAACGCAGGGTTTTAGAACCAAAACAAAAAATGTAAACATAAACAACTTGGGCATTATGTTCCTTTTGTGTGTGTGCATGAGTAACTCAGCTGTACCATTCTTATCAGCAAAACTAATATTTGATTTAAACATGTTTACCTCATATCTGGGGACAAATGTGTGTAGTTCTTTATGAAATATAAATATATATATATATATATACTGCTCATAGCAAATTTAACTATTTCACAGATTTTTGTTTTTGTTTTACTTAAATGCTTTTTAGATTCTTTAAATGAGTATAAGGATTTTGTTTTTTACCCTCTTAGTGCAGTACTAGTAATATTAGTTGAAGGAAGTAGTAATAGCACTAGATGTCGTAGTAGTAATAGTAATAGTAATAGTAGTAGGAGTAGTAGCAGTAGTTTATTTGTATAATTTTATTTTACATGTTTATCAATCAATCTTCATTTCTGTATCACTTTGTACAACATTAAAAACAAGTTAAAAATTCTTCTTCTTCTTCTTCTTCTTCTTCTTCTTCTTCTTCTTATTATTATTATTATTATTATTATTATTATTATTAAATGCCAAAAGCCGTTCTGAGTAAGTAGGTCTTAAGTTTGGCTTTGAACAGAGGCAGGTCAGTGATTAAACATAACTCATTGGACAGAGGGAGCTCCAGAGTTTTGGAGGCTGAACTGTCCAGATTAAACAATTTGTTTGTTTGTTTTTTTACACAGGGACAAATCACATAAATAAACATTTCTGTAAATGTAAAAAAGTATTGACTAAAGCGCTAGTTTTCAGTTGAGGTAGTAATAACAAAAATAAGTTTAGTAGTAGTGGTACTTTTTTGTTGTGCACCTGCAAAAATCTACTTTCAACTATACTTTCTACTTATGTAAGCGTACCCTCAACATTTGTTTTTTTTCTTCTTTTAAACATGCAATATATTTGTCAACTAATTTTACTTCTCACAATACTTTGAAGTACACATTTGGAGTACTTCTTCCATCTCTGCTCTAAAGGCAAATGTGATTGAGGTCAAACCGGGTCAGTACAAGCCCGCAGTCCCAAGAATCCCGCGGCAACCCAAAGCCATGTGAATATCAGATGTTAAATGCAGATATAATGATGACCCATCTGTTTGGCAGAGTGGCGTCATGCTCAGCGTGTCCCAGCATCTGTCTCTGGACACGCTGCAGCCTCCCAGACACCTCACACTGACCCATATTTATGGCACTTTTGTATAGCCGCGAAAGCATTAGCCACTGGTTATATTTCTTGGAAGAGCTTTTCTTTGCAGTGTGGTGCAACTACAATAAAGTCTTGTATGGCATTGGAAAAAATTCTGTTATAGGATACCATTAGCTGTCGCATTGGGTCACCGCTGAGTGTCTGTTGTTGTCAAGGTGAGTTTTTCAGCCTAAAGAGTCCATTCACTAAAAGGACTGCATTCAACACTCTGTATTAAATCATACTCTACGTAGACGAAGCAATGAGTTTGTGCTTGTTTTTTGTATTTTATTTTTTTTTAATGTCACGTAATGTCAAGTAGGATGAATAAAAAATGAAAAAAATGTGAACAAGCAGGAAAAAAAAAGAGTTCTGAGTGCAGGTTAATTGAAAGCCACCAGTTTCAACTGTCTAGAAAGCTGCAAAGGTAATTTATCTTTTCATTGCTGGAAGTTAAACATTATCTGAGTGAAAAGTGTTGCAGCCTCCTTAAAAATGTGAAAATCCCATGCAGAGCCACTCAAAATAAAATTACACTCTATTCAAAAGACCTTTTTCCCCATAGATTTCTATTAAAAGCATTATAAGAAAACTCAGACTGTTGGCTAAAATTGTTCAACACTAAGATTTTTGAACAAGCACTTAAATGTATACAATCTCAAACTCATTTACTTGTTATGTTGTTAATGTAGACAGCTTCTGGACGCCCCCATGCAGTAGCTACTAAAGTGAACCCCATTTTGGGAACCACTGGGCTAATTAAACAAATATTGACCAGTATAAAAGTCATGACTGACCTAATGCTAAGTTAAATTCATTAAATTGTAGAAGTATGTTAGCCAGGGCACTTTCTAAGCAAGGTGAAGGTTCTCCTACCATCCAACAGTGACCCTGAACTCCAAATTTGACATAATTTAAACAATTTGTCATTTTTTGGATTGAGTGTATAGGTTTCAAATTGCATTAGTCCAAAAGGCTGTTTATTCTGCTCACTATATGTCGGTACAACTCTCAAAAATGTCAAAAAAAATTGTCACACCATAGTAATAAAGACAACCCAGAAAGTTTAAATGAAAGAAAGTATTTTACTTTCTTGGACCTTTTGCGCTTGGGTATTTGCAGGTAACAATCAAACCATTTTGTCTTCATATAGTTTCTTATTGCTAGTGTTAAAAAAGAATTTTGATGGCCCAAGACTTCACCAAGAATTACGCCATGGACTATGCCAGGAAAAACAATACCAGAAAAATAGAAAATTAATTAGGAGGACCAACAGGAAAAGTATTTACCCAATTGTTTAACCAATAACAAACAAGGACTAATACTAGACCTAATTAGGACTACCAAACTCTGTCTGACCTCCAAGCGACCCTCTATACTTATTAAAAGAAATGAAAAACATCTATCCCTGCCTTGACAGCATCCACAGCCCCATTGTATTCAAATTGCATAAACACCATTTCATATCTTGGCTTGACTTTCCCATTGCAACTGGAAGCCACGTCAAAATCATCTGTCTTTTACTCCAATCAATAGGAAAGCGCATGCAACGGGGGCAGACGCAGAAGTAGACAGATGCGGGGCAGAATAATAGGATCACACTGGCTTCGTAGATCAATTCTCCACCCCTGTCCCATCACTCATACAAATTATGCACGCCACCGTGAGAGATGAGGGTTAAGAGAAACAAAAAAGGAACCCTCAGGAGTCCTCTCCATTTCAAACATATCCCGTTGTTCGTCTCCAGAGGTGTGCCGAGAGCCCACTGTCACTTCAGAAAGGAGGACGTTTCTTTATCTTGTCATACGGGGATGAAATGTCTCGGGTGGAGATTTTTCTGTGATGAAAATGATGGAAGGATGACACAGAGGTGGCATGGAAGTAAGTAAATGTACTCTGTTACTGGGCTTAAAGCTGAACTGATTTCACTACTGTGGTCAAGGATCAACTGGAAAGCCACTTTGCTGCTTTTATTTTATTAAGAAATTAAAACTACAATAAACTTCTGGCGCTTTAGGTCGATGCAAACCAGCAACTGTCTCTGTCTCGTTAAACAATCTCTGCGTTTTCCTTTGCTTCTCTTTTTTTTTTCTTCTTATATGTTTATCTCTTGTTAGTGCTGTTTCTCGGTGTAACAAGACCAACAATACATATGCAGAGACCTTTTCTTACGCCCCCTGGCAGACACCATTCAACAGCGATTTGGAGCATCCCTTATTGGAGTGTGCCAGATTGAAATCCTTAAAGGGCCTATATTATGCAAAATCAACTACTCTGAGCTTTTTGCCATGTTATAATGTTGTTCCCTGGTCAAAAACATACTTAGGGTTGTGTTTTGTTTCATTCACACTTGTTGAGTAACCCTGTAGTCTCTGGCGCTGAGTTTCTGAGGCCTCAGAACCTGCCCTCTACATCCAGTCTGCTCTTATTTATTTATCCAAAAAATTGTGTACAGCTCTGTTTCTACTGATTCCTCACCATTATTTTACTTTTTTTTTTTTTTAGCAAAATGGCATTGTACAAAAAGTTTAAGGATGCTTTTTTCCCACTGATTTTGTTCTCAAATCACAACAGAGCTGCACTCTACTGTATTCTGCTGGTGTTTTCACCTGTTACTTCATGGCACCAGTAGCATACTCAGGAAAAGTGTTCTATTTTAGTCAAAAAAAAAAAAAAAAAAAAAAAAAAATGCTTTTAAAGGCTGTAAAATGTGCAGGGCTCTTATATTAGTGATTAGTTTAAACATTTTGATAAAAGCTTAATATATCTCCTTTAATAAAAAAAGCCTGAAAAAAGTTGATTTCTACAATATACTATTAGATTACACAGGTTTCCTCCAATCCAAGGGAAAAAAAACAGCTAGTTCTTGTTTAAGTAAATTTAATACATTTTAGAGGAAATATCTGTACTTTTTACTTTGTTACAGTTTTTAACCTGGTTACTTCAGAAATCGAGTACTTCTTCTTCCACCTTTGAGGATGTTTGCTTCAAAGTGACGCCGAGCTTAGAGCATGGTCGTCTTGTTCTGCTATCTACTTCAACTAATTTAATTTTCTTTCCTTACTCAGTTAAACACGCAGCAAATTAAACAAATTAATCACTTGTTTACAACCCGGGGCTGAACGAACTGCTTCGTATGTGCTTTCAAAATTAGATCTGTTTTTCAAAAGAACATTTAAGCTGTGTTAGCAAAGAAAAAAAAAAAAAAAAACTTCTCACTTGCTCTCAACCAGCAACAACCTGCCTTATAATTATAAAAAAGCTAAATTGAACCACTTTTGCAACACAAAATACAAATAATTTTTTTGGGAAAACCAAAAGGCATTCAGAGAGCGTAACAATATAATTTCCCAAACCTGGACTTGAACCACACATCACATAGTTTAAGGTTAAAAGTCTCATTGACTCAAAAAACTTTTATATCTCACAATGGTAAAGAATCTACTAAAACTAAGAAACTTTGCAGAAGCCTCTTAGACTCAGGATCTTTGGCCCTATCTTGCATTAGTACAGAAAGCTTTAAAAATTCCTGAACAAATCATTTCTTTTTTGGATCATTACTGAGCTTTTCTGACAATTTAACAAATATTGGACATTACCTATCTTACTAACTCACAAACAAACAAACAAACAAACATTGGAGAAATCATAACCCCCTTGGTGGAGATTTTAAACCAGTTTAAACTCTAGCCAACTTTGCCTTTTTGTCTTCCTCTGTAAGCAGATGTAGCCACTACTGTAAAACCCAATGTCCCAGCAGGATTTTTAACCTGACAGATTGTGCAGACCAACAAACAATGAGAGGAGTTTTGATTTGTAAAGTTAAAGTTACTGTAAGCAAAACAGCACTGCAGTCAAAATCAGGGTTATCTTCTCATAAATTGGCCAAAGCTTGTTGTCACATGCTAAACATTCCACTTTAAATCTTTGCTATTAAAACCTAGATGAAATCTTGAAGTTATATTTTTTCATGTCACTTCTATTACTAAAGACCATTAGGAGATTTGTGGTTTTGTTTGTAAAATTCACATAATGCATGTATGTAGACTTCTAAATAATGGATTTTAATTATGCGCCTTGTCTGTTGGAACTTAATACAAACTCTTATCCTTATTCAACATTTTTGTTCCAGTATGAAACTTGCTAGGTCAACAAAATACACCATCAGACATTATTTAAGTAAAAACATATGTAGTTCTATAAAACAGCTTCCTGCGTTAGTTGCAAAAACTTGAATAAAGGTAATCTTTTCATTTTATGTCTCACTTTGTATAAATTCCCTGTATTAAGTCGACACAGTGTAAGTATACTAACATAGTTGTGAGAGTTTTTGACAGTTTAAACTTGTTATGCTGCAAAAAGAGAGAAAATCTGTCTATAGTAATGCTCATCTGTGCACAGTACATTAATATGTCTCACACACAATGAGCTGTCAGCTATAATGGGAAGAACTATTTTAATCTCAGGGACATAATTGTGTTTTTGTCCTTTTGAACAGACAATAGGAATAATTATCTCCTGCTGAATGAGATGATGAAATAATTTAAAGCACTGCTGCCTGTTCTATAATCAACACTCCTAACAGCCTAACCTGAGAGAAGTGTATGCATAACAGCAGTGAAATTATCTGGCTCTGAATTAAATCCATGTGTAGGGATTTTAGAGGTCTTTACCCTGTCAATATATAACCACAAGTAATCTGTATTTTGAGCTTTTCTGTTATTTAGCATTCAGCATCTGAAACAAAAGTCATGATACTTTTTGGCAGACAGGTTTAGACAGTTAAAATGGGAATGTGACATGTACTGGGTAACACAATCTGCCAGTAGGTACAGTGAAAAGTTACTTGGTGAGATTGAAATAGAAATAAATATATGAGAGATAAGCTATATATATGAGGTTTAGTGTCCGACGACTAAATAGTGCTGCATCATAGTAAAGACCATTGCTTGTAGTGAAGAGCGCAGTTAATATTGATTTAATATAAACACTTAAATGGACACACAGAAAAAACAACTCATATTTCTACTTCCAGGTTAACACTGTATAATGTATATATATAAGGACTTGACCTGGTAAATTAAAGGTTATATGAAAATGAGATGGTCTGCTGGTTAAGCTAATAATTGCCTACAGTGAAGGAATGTGAGAGTGAATGATGGCTCTGTCAGTGTGTGCCTGTGATGTGCTAGCACTGAGATTAATTGGCCAGTGTCCAGGTTGTACATTTTATGTTTGAAGCGCTACATGGTAATAAATATGGCTAATTTACAAGGTACCATATTTTCTGGATTATAAGTCACTCTGGAGTTTAAATCGCATCAGTCAAAAAATGCATCATGAATATAAAAATAAAAAATATATAAGTCACACTGTATTTATTTCGAAATTTAATTCATAAAATCCAAGACCAAGAACAGACATTTAATCTGTAAAGGCAAGTTTTTCAGCTACATAATAGCATAAAGAACATACCTTTATGCTATGTTCTTTATGCTATTGTGTAGCGAGTCCAACAAGTAAGTTGGCGGTAAGCAAGTTTACCAAGCTCTCAGTCTCATTCTACAACACTGAAAAGCACGCGCACACGCCTAGGGCGCCCTCTCGAGGCTGTAGATGGTAATGCCATGGTTCATGTCAGTCAGTATGAATAACATTTAAAAACATGTTAAAATATATATATTGATATATAAGTCGCACCTGACTACAAGTCGCAGGACCAGCTAAACTATGAAAAAATGTGCAATTTATAGTTCGGAAAATACGGTAATCATAAGGTTACCAATACATATAAATGGTACCACTTTGACTTTACGAAAAGAAACTCGAAATGAAGTTAGCAAATGTGTTTGGTTGGTAAATGCATCTCATCAACCCCATAAACATATCTAAGCTACGACTATCATGCTTTCAACTAGTGTTGTTCTGTCTGTAGTACTGAGTGCTGCTTGAATGCCTCTCCTACCTTCACTGAAGTGAGCTGTACACACTGCAGCAGTTCAACAAGTCACCGTGTTATCCAGGTCACTACAGCTGTTGTTTATATATGTATTCTAGATTCTGACCACAAGGGGGAGCTGTATGTTTGCAATCATTTATGCTAAAATCAAAAACTTTAGTCTGTTGTGTCACTTTAAAGTAATTCCCGTATGTTTTAGTGACATTTTCAAACTGTAAGCACATATTCATAAAACACTATCAGGATAAAACTGTTAACTGCAATTATTGTGGCCAAGATAATTGTGACATAAAATTCTAATATCAGTCCATGATTATTTCTGACTGAACAATTTATTGGAGCCTGGGACAGGCACAAAGGCTACACAGGTTTGTGACTCTTTAACTTATATGACATAACGGATGGCACATAACGCCATTATCCTCCTGTTGCCTATGTTGTCATGTTACTGCGCCACTTTCCACTCACTTGCTAAAGTTCATCTGACCCCACACAATCATTTTTCAAAGACTTTATGCTTTATCCATCATAGTCTAACATTATATAACTGCAGTCATTTGGCTGATTTGAAAAGAGGGAACGTGCTGACCCAGACGTGTGCCGGAGCTGGAAATGAATGGAGCAAATCAGACTAATATCATTGTGAAGGTGAGTGTGATGAACTTAAGCAACGTCCTGTGAAAAGCTAATGTGTCACTTCAAGCTAATGCAGGCTTTTAAGCAGCGTGAGGTGAATGATGAGCGCAACTGTGAGCCAGGGCTGTGCCTTTTAGCAAATCTGGTCTTAATGATGTGCCAAAATAAGTTCAGAGTGATTTTGGAGATCCAAAATATACATCCATACTGAGTACCACATATTGCATGCATTAATTTTCTACTGCTTATTTCCGTTAGGGATTACAAGTTCTTGGATGATGAGAAGAAACCAAAGAGGACACATGGCCTCAGAAGAAAGATTAGAGGTGACATTAGAGGTGATAGCAATTATTTTTTCAGCTATTTTGAGTCTATGGTACAAAAAACAGCAACAAGAAGAACAAAACTCATCATTTTCAAAGTAGGAGGTGCCCAGTCAGCACCACAGACCTTGAGATCTATGAAGGCAACATATTATGTGGCAGTCTATTTACTGGTATAGCTTAAGTTTCCTTGAATGGAATAGCTGAAACAGCAGAGGAGGTGGTACCTTAACAAGTCTTTAAAGTGTTATGTTTTAAAAATAGTATAAGCAAACATTACTCACAATTCACCATCAAAGCAAAATAACAACATAACAACAAAAAAGTAATGCTTTACTTTTAATGATTTTTATTAGGAAAGGTCAATAATGGACCAAGGATGAAGACCATTATTCACTATTCACTATTCAATGCCTAAAGCTTTTACTTATGAACTAGAGGGTAATTGGTTTGTGGTCAGGTCTGGGCATTATATCTTTACCATTGCGATATAGTGGTAGTGCCCTGGCAGAGGTCTGCACTCTCTGAGTTTTTCTCATTCTGGAAATGGGTGCCACATGCTTCTTATATTTCAGATGACATTCTGTATTTTGTACATTGGCATTTTTGAATCTAGTTTGACCACAGGGGGTTACGAGCCAGTTAACCTTTTAATGCTATTCCCAAGCTCAGATAAATGGAAAGGATTGTATCAGGAAGGGCATCTGTTGTAAAAATTGTGTCAAAGTGATATGTAAGTCTTTGGCCCTCTGGAAGGTAAAGCTGAAAGGTAACACATTTATTACACTTTTTTTTAAATTTATATTTCCTTAACTTAAGCTAAAGCATTTATAAACATACATACAGACTATTATACACATACATATAAATATGCATACAGGATATTATATACATACATATATACATAGCATACAGGATATTATTTTTGAGTGGTTGCATAATCACGAGTTGTTCTGTTAATTCTTTTTTAAGTGGTCGCGTAATGCATTACCCATTACCTTTTAACTCTTCAGCCGTTTAACCAATTTTAATCATTCAAGCTTTAAAACATGTCTAGATTCTGGGACACTTGTGCTATTACTTTTGAAAAATCTGCCTTTTATTGTTTTTGTGCCCCATTCATTTCTAATGGACTTTTGCCAAATTATTTATTCTGCCCAATTCTACCTTTTTTGATGCCCTTTAACTGAATTTAAATGATTCAAACTTTAAAATTAATCTGATTTCTGGGACATTATCACTATTACTTTTGATAATTCTGCCTTTGTTGTAATTTGTGCTATTTTAGGTCATTTATTGCAACCCCTGACAAATTATGTTTTTCTGATTCTGTCTTTTTTGTGGTCCCTGCGTCTGACATACTGTATCTTCTAGGAGTATTTCTACCAGGAATACTACTTCAACTTTTTAGGTTTGTTCTGCAAGTTCTTTTTTTTTATTTTTTTTAGCTCTTTTCTTCTATCTTCTGCAGTTTAATTTTAGCCTACACAACCACTCCAAATGGCTGAAGACATTGCATAATTTTTACTTTCATCTTAAGAAAAACAAAAATGTAAATAATCAAGTCAAATCTTAGGTATTTTTTGATATTTGTGGAGATGTTCGGAGTAAAAAACACATTGAAATTTGAATTAATAACTAAATCTGCAAGGCTGAATCCAGTGATTGACAGAATAAGTCATGTAGTGAAAGTGTTCACCATAGAGCTTACCACAGATTAGATAGTACTGTCTATTTTAGTGTTGAGGTGGGTCTAGTGAATGAACATCTACTCAGTGGATCCTTACAAGCCTCACTGGGTCCAATTACAAGACTTGGTTTAGCCTCGTCTATATCTGCATAACTCATGAATATGAAATGAGATTGAGGAAGAGGCACACAGTTTAAATAAAGGGAGGAACTGAAGGCCCTCTTGTCCTGTAGATTAATCAAGGTGTCCCGTGGGTGCTAAGTGGACACTGGCTCTAATGGCCCATAGGCTGTTGGTAGGGAGTTATTGCTGCAGGGTGATTATTGCTGCTCAAACACAGTCGGAGTCACCTTAGTGTAATGAGGGGGACCATTACAACCTTTCACCCGGGTGGCACTGCTGGACTCAATTTGTTCAGATGAGAGCAGATATCCACTTTACATGATGGTAAAGATAAGTCAGCTATTTGCCCTGAGATGGAAAACAGCTCGTGTTTGAGTTCATGACAGCTCGCATGGCCATAGTGTGTTTTCTGCACACTCTGCCACTTCACTACCATGCTCCCAGCCCAGTGTCTAATATGTCTCAAAGTCATGCATGTATAGGCCAAACGGTGTCTCTAAATTGCCCTTAGTGGATGTAGAAGTGAAGGCCTGTGATTAAATGGCCATTGTGCAGAGCATTTCCCACTTCAGGCCCAAAGTAGTGATGGGTCAGTCGGTACAGGGCAGATAATAACACAGAGAAGAAACCAGATAAGCTGAGGCACTTTATCTCCCTCAATCTGCTGTTATTATATATTTCATATATTTATGATGAGTTTTTTTGAGTTTTGAGGTTGCTGTTGCTGTTGTTTTTACTTTTTAATACTAAATTAAGCCCTGCTTTTTGTTACGGGTGTGTGTTTAAATCATTTTTAAAATGTCAAAATCTGTCCTTTTTTTATTTTTGCTCAATTAGACCTGTAGGTGTGTTTAAACTATTTGTAGTAGAGTGGTTCTGTAAGCAAGCCAGTAAGTAGTTAAGGTAAGTAGTTTCAAAGAATCAGAATAAGAAATAAGAAATGATCGCGCTCACTGAAATGTGCCGAAATTCCCATGACCAGCCCAAAGTAGCAAACCCCAGTCATCCATAACATTTATATGAGAATAAGAATGATGGATGAACAATGATTTCCCAAGACATTTCTATATTAAAAATACTGTCTCAAACGTCTGGTGCCAAACTCTTCCACCAAACATGATGAAATAGATGTAAATGTATTTTTAGCCTCTCCAGACACCAGCTTGTATTGGACTAAACAGGATTATTGTGTTTGTATCTATGGGAGAGTATCATGTTTACAGTGAGCTCAAACTCTCCTCTATCCGTCTGTGTTGGCTAATGTGTTTTCTGGCAAAACAAACCCATTACACATTTAGTTCAGTTGTTGTATAGATAATTTAATCACCAGGCTCAATTGTATAATTCATGGTTTAGGTTAAATGTATTGGCAATTGCATTAGCAAATTAGCTGATGCTGAGTAGTATTTGGTCAATCGCTCAAGTCATGACTTCTAGGATGCACTCTTTAGTTCAGGGAAGCCATATGTTTGTGAAAATGCTACTGAGTTTAAGTGATGTAAAGTCACAAGACAGTTTTCGCTCAGTACAGTTATCATGTCCCTGTTTTTACCATGATGGGGATTGAATTAGCAGCGACATTAGCAGCATGTTTGTCTAGAATGTAACAAGGTATGGCTCTGGAGCTCACACCAACTTTTTTTCCTGCTTACTATTTAAAGAAAGTATGTTACTTTAATTTAACTGGGACATATTATGCTTTTTGGGGTTTTTGAATGAATTTTGGACACCTTTGCATTAGTATCTCACATTTTATAACTAAATGTATATGTATGGAAAATGTCTTCTTTTGGGGAGTTTTTATGTTGACTTTAAGTGAAATTCTTGATTTACATATAATAATAATTATTATTATAATGATTAATAATGACTTAATCTAGGCTTTAATAGGACAAAGCAAAATTAAAGCAAAGTAAATATTAGCAAATCATTCACAGAATACAAGGCAGAGCGTGGGATAGCATGATCCCTTGCTTGCTTGATGATAAAATACACACCGTGTTGTAGAAATGATGCCTTATCATTTTTATTTCCTACATTGAAATGCTCCAATATTTTGTAAAGTCCAGTCAGTCTTTTCCAATCTGGGTGTAAATGTAACTCCATCTAAGTGATAATGTTTGCACATCTTTCATGAGCATATATATATCAATTCACAGGAAGTCTTGTGCATTTAAAAAATTTCACTTTTTCCAGACTAGCTCCAGAATTACATCAGCCTCTTTCTGCAGACGGTGTGGCATAGGACCAGGAATTATTCTGTAGGCTATGGACTTTCCGGTATACCAATTATTTTTCATCATCTATCAGGCCTGACATTGATTATTGTAGATTATAAATTGTTGAATATATGGATAAAATAAAGACAGAGCTACGTTCATACATTGTGCAGAATTTTTAAACAGACTATGAACAAAGAAAGGTTTATCAATGTACAAAAATACACAAAATTACACAAAAACGATTAAAGAAGAAAAATTAAAACTAGAAGGCACTGGTATTTTCAGCAGGCATACAGAAGTTCTGAGACCTAGACCCAAACTCAAAGATCTTCTAGTTCAGGGGTACATTCTCTTCCCATTGGGCCACAAAACCCTTATACCTCACAATGATAAAAAAAAACAAAAACAAAAAAAAAAACAGCACTTTTAGTTAACAGCATTTTTTAACCTCACTAAAACTTTTGCGCAGAGCTGTATATTGCTTTCAGTGAAACTCACAATAGGTCAAACAACATGTTTTCTAAATTGGATCTATGTTTAGACATCGATGCTTAGGGAGCTAACAATGCTCATTGAAAAGTACATGGTTTTTGCTGTACTTCCAGGTAACGGCAGAGTCTGTAATGATAGCTGGAGTTCTCGGAGCATGACTTGATCCACGGATTTGAAGTATTAGACATGTGCACCGTGAGTGCTGCAGCTATAGGCCGACATGAAACGTGGTGAGAAAGTTAATGGCTCTGACTGGACTGCTGAGAAAACCTCAGCTCATAATGATGCAGTGGTCGTTTCGTGGAAGGAGCTGCTGATGAACTGCTGTATGTTCTTTTAAGTCTCTAACTTTAGTTCACAGCTTTGCTATGGTAAAGGTTGCTATGGAGTGTTGCACTTTGTTACTCAGCTGGAAATAGACGTGGAGAAAAACATGGAAAAATGCGCAGTACAAAATGTGTAAAATTGTGTATGAAAAAGGTAGCTAACGTTTAACTCATACAGTGGGGCAAAAAAGTATTTAGTACAGCCACCAATTGTGCAAGTTCTCCCACTTAAAAAAATGAGGGAGGCCTGTAATTTTCGTCATAGGTATACCTCAACTATGAGAGACAAAATGAGAAAAAAAAAAATCCAGAAAATCACATTGTCTGATTTTTAAAGAATTTATTTGCAAATTATGGTGGAAAATAAGTATTTGGTCACCTACAAACAAGCAAGATTTGGTGTGAATAAATCAACTGTGGGAGCAATTATTAGGAAATGGAAGACATACAAGACCACTGATAATCTCCCTCGATCTGGGGCTCCCCGCAAGATCTCACCTCGTGGGATCAAAATGATCACAAGAACGGTGAGCAAAAATCCCAGAACCACACGGGGGACCTAGTGAATGACCTGCAGAGAGCTGGGACCAAAGTAACAAAGGCTACCATCAGTAACACACTACGCTGCCACGGACTCAAATCCTGCAGTGCCAGACGTGTGCCCCCGCTAAAGCCAATACATGTGCAGGCCCATCTGAAGTTTGCTAGAGAGCATTTGGATGATCCAGAAGAGGACTGGGAGAATGTCATATGGTCAGATGAAACCAAAATAGAACTTTTTGGTAAAAACTCTACTCGTCGTGTTTGGAGGAGAAAGAATGCTGAGTTGCATCCAAAGAACACCATACCTACTGTAAAGCATGGGGGTGGGAACATCATGCTTTGGGGCTGTTTTTCAGCAAAGGGACCAGGACGACTGATCCTTGTAAAAGAAAGAATGAATGGGGCCATGTATCGTCAAATTTTGAGTGAAAACCTCCTTCCATCAGCAAGGGCATTGAAGATGAAACGTGGCTGGGTCTTTCAGCATGACAATGATCCCAAACACACTGCCCGGGTAATGAAGGAGTGGCTTCATAAGAAGCATTTCAAGGTCCTGGAGTGGCCTAGCCAGTCTCCAGATCTCAATCCCATAGAAAATCTTTGGAGGAAGTTTAAAGTCCGTGTTGCCCAGCGACAGCCCCAAAACATCACTGCTCTAGAGGAGATCTGCATGGAGGAATGGGCCAAAATACCAGCAACAGTTTGTGAAAACCTTGTGAAGACTTACAGAAAACGTTTGACCTCTGTCATTGCCAACAAAGGGTATATAACGTATTATATTGTAAAGTATTGAGATAAACTTTTGTTATTGACCAAATACTTATTTTCCACCATAATTTGCAAATAAATTCTTTAAAAATCAGACAATGTGATTTTCTGGATTTTTTTTTCTCATTTTGTCTCTCATAGTTGAGATATACCTATGATGAAAATTACAGGCCTCTCTCATTTTTTTAAGTGGGAGAACTTGCACAATTAGTGGCTGACTAAATACTTTTTTGCCCCACTTTAGATTAACTCAGAACTACTCAGAACACAAAAGGAAGCACTTGGATGTTATAAACCAAAAACAGGAAACAGCTGTATCGTTTTTTGAATAAAGGAATGAGAGCAGACTGGATGTAAAGAACTTGTTGATTGGTCAGTGCTTCCTGGAGTGGGCGGGGTTTGTGGGAGAGGCAGAGATTCATGTTTTGAGGGCTCAGAAACTCAGCGCCAGAGAATAGAGGATTACTTTGAACGTGCGTCAATGAAAAAAACACAACTCCAGGTTTGTTTTTGATAAGGGAACAACATTATAACATGGTAAAAAGCTCAGAAAAGTTGATTTTGTTCAATATATCCCATTTTAAAGTTAAATAACCTCATAGAACCTTGTAGAAAACAGCAATTAGTTCAGATTCTTTGTATTTCCCTAAATTTTAAATTGAAAAAAAAAAAAAAGTTATCTGTTTCTGTGTTGTTGAGAACATGTCCCTGCAAAGCTGCCATACATGTAAGGTATAAAACAGCACTGTACAATGACTGCACACTACCAGAATTCATTCAGTCATCTTCTACCATTTCATCTATTATTCTTATTATTCTAGCTTATTCTAGCTACTTTGAGCTTGAGGCAGGGTACACCCTGGACAACGGCCCATTGGTCACAGGGCTAATATACTGACACTAACAGACAACCAATGACTCTCACATTCAATAGTTGGTGGCCACATACATTGGAAATAGTTATAAAAAATGCAGGTTCACATATCTTTAATTAGCACATAACGCATGTATTCTCATTTAACATAATTCAAAATGTGGTTGTACTGATGCATTTTGTGTTTACAAATACAAATGGGACACTACATTAACATATTATCCAAATCTGCAGGGCTTTTGAAGGCGTAGCAGATGGCAGTGCTTCAATTTAAATGACAGCATCTAAAACCACTTTAGTTAATTACCCCAAAGACGAAATGGTGTGAAAAATGCATGCACATGTGGGACTATAAACGGCTTACGTTACACAGCAAATCACATAAATTAAGATTAATGCAGCCAAAGTGGGACAGTAAACAAATAGAGAATACTGTACTGCTTTTTTCAAGCTTGCCTAAAAAGAAGTGTTAGTGAAGTGGGACAAACTCATAATTGAGTTGACATGTTTAAAGAGCTCTGACAGGACTGATGGAGCAGGACAGGGCACAGTTTGATGTGGGACGGGGTCAGGGAGGAGGGGAGTGGGGTCACTGTGGTCTGTCACTCAAATGCTGTGTCCAGCTGAGACTACACAGTGGGCTGCAGACAGTACGCAGCAGAAGTACTCCAAATCTGTACTCTGAGTAAAACTACTGTTACTTCAAAGCAATGCTGCTTAAACTAAAGTAAGAGTACACAAACAATGAATGTTTAACATGTATTTTTATAAAAGTAAAAAAAAAGTGTTGAAAGTAAATTTAAGTACACATTACTTCTTCTACTATACCACTACTATTACCATTACTGTTACTATTACCAGTATGACTACTGCTGCTTTTTCTACTACTAGTACATTTTTTTACTCCTACAACTATTACATTTTTTACTACTACCTCACTAATACTACTACTCCTAGTACTACCGAGGGCAATATACTGCTACGAGTACTATTTCTATTACTACTGCTGCTTTTTCTACTACTACTACATTTTCTACTACCACCTTACTAATACTAGTACTACTGCTACTGGTACTACTAAGGACAAAATACTACTACCAGTACTACTGCTGTTTTTTTCTACTACTACTATTACATTTTCTGCTACTACCTTTCTACTACTACTACTACTACTACTCCTACTACTTCTACCAAGGAAAAAATACTACTACCACTACTACTAGTATTACTACTGCTACTACTATTACTAGTGATGTTTTTTTCTTCTACTACTACTATTACTATTATTACCTTTTCTGCTACTACCTTTCTACTACTGCTACTACTACTACCAAGGATAATAAAATATTTGTAATCTCGCAATCGTACCACTACTACTGCTTGCACTAGTACAAGAGTTGCAACTACAACCACTGCTACCTTGCTGCTGCTACATTTACTACTATTACTACTGTTGCTACTACTACTACCATGACAAATAATGCTGCCTTTTCTGCTGCTACTACTACTGCTAGCTCGACTACCACAGCTGCCACTCCTGCCAAGGACTTGACATCAATTTACAGAAATAAAAGTTGCATTTTCCCTCATATCTACACAGTAAAACTATCTAGTTACCATCTACCTCTGTTATAGTATCACTACATTTTTTGCAGTATAGTATTGTATCTGTATCTGGAATCATTCATGTGTAATGGCCTGGTTAGATAATATTGTATGTTCCCGTTCTCCCGGTGGGACAGGTCCACGCACATGTTGAGCGTCCCGTATCGGTTCACTGGTCAAAAAGGTAATAGCATCATGCTGCAGGTGTAGAGGCTGAGCTGGCTCTCGACCAAACAAGGCACTCTCCAATTTGCAAAAGCCAATATGAAATGTGTTACATGGCTGTAGTGGGACGAAGTCTCTGGAGTATTTAGGTTATACATGAATAACGCTCATGTTGCCCTATAAGCTACAATATAATGTCAACATCTTGTACCAGAAGAATGCCCCTGGATATGGACATGGCCCATCAGATATTGATTTAAAGTGAAAGAATACTTTTGAATGCAATTGTATGTATGCAAAAGGGATCTGTGTACTTTATAGTATGTGACATTACACATCTGTACAAAAAGAGGTCAACATTTGTCAACAGTGACATAATGGATGAAAACAAAAGAGAAGATGGCTTATTCATTACTAGCTACATCTAGTTACACAGAAAAACAGCAGAAAAAGGGAAACAAATAGAAATGTGGCTATATTTTGTGAAAGAATTCACAAGGCATAGACATAGAAAGAAACAGAAATAGAACGCAAAAAATAGACGCGATGCTAGTCAATGCATGAGTTTTTTGTCGGATGCTGGAGCTGTCAAACATAAAGTTGAACAGAGCAGATCAAGCTGGACAGGAAATCAGACCCGGGACCAAGAGGATCTGATAAATTTCAAAATAAAAACGCTTGTGCAGCCTCTCGCTCACATCGACATGTAAACATTAACTGGGGATGCGTGGTCACAAACAAGATTGGACGCCATTAAAAGTGAACAAACACTGTATTTATATCTGTAGCGTCCTTAGCCAGGGTTGAAGTATATATTTCTGTGACTTTTGAGCTTCAACCTTATCTCCCAATAATCTCCAAATGAACAGGAGATCGTGGTCGGACAGGCAAACGTGGCTTTTTACATGCAACTCTCTTATATACATGGTTATTATTGCATGAACTATTGTTGCATAACTTCCCCTCTCCCTTGAACTCACGGTCTCTGCTTTATTCACAAATTCTCCTTACACATGCATGTCTTTGGATGGTGGGGGGAAGCCAGAAAGAATCCATGGTAAAAGGGGGGCTGTTAGTAACTATTTGTAAATTATTCTGTGGTTGGGAGGGACACAAAAGCAAAACTTTGTGTGGTTTACGTTTGAGAGATGAAGTGAAAAAGGACATAAAGAGGATTGGCTCATCCCAACCTAAAGTCTCAAGGTTGTTATCTCTGAAGCACACATTACAACCTTGAGACGGCACATCACAGTTTCGGAAACGCTTTGTTTTACCGTGAGGGGCAGGAGTGAAGGTGAGTAAACAGTCTGTCACTTGGAAGCACTTATTAAAGAAGAAGAAAAGAAAAATTAATGCTCTCTTGGAAATGACATACAGTACAACAACATTTCATTAGAGAAATTTGTGAGTTATATAAAAAAGAAATGTGTACAGTATGGTCTACATGCCTTAATTATTCAAACAAAAATAATGCAAACCTTTAGTGGGCACTGTGGTGAGAGCAAGAAGGTTGAGAGTTTAAACTTTCTAGCTGGGCATGGACATTTTAATTGGAGTTTTGCATTTTGAACTTGACCTCATGCATGACTGGGTTTCCTCCTACAGCAGATTTTGCAGATTAAGTGCATACAACAGAGGAATGAAATGTATGATGTTCAATTTTCCCTAGTTCTCAGACTTTCACTACCGGAACACTACCATTTTCTAGTAATCTGAGGCTGTACGTTGCTGTACTGTCAATTTTCTTTTTGCCTGCTGAATGTGTATAGTCCCTTCTTGTGTTTGTAAAACAGAACGTTTGTGCTTCAAAGACTGGTACCAGAAGTAAAAAAGACAATAATACATTTTTAATGGGGCAAATAGCTCTAGCCACTAAACATCACAAATTATGAATAACCACTCTGCCACATGTGAGTAATATTAGAGCCTGGTTTCATAACATTAGCAAGTGTTTGGATGTTTGGACGTTTTATTTAACTTTATTTACTTTTATACATCAGTTAACTTTAGCGAATGGTACTGACACTCCCATCTGGTTCATTGCAATTCAGGTAATTTTAAATAAATACTCATTCTGGTTGGCCAAAAATGTCAAGATTAATATTTTTATTTTGCTCCCTCGCAGAAATGAATGGGATAAAACATTAACCTTGGCACAACGCTTTTTTAAACACGTCACTCCTGGAAGAGTCTATAGGGACTTGAATAGCACTCTTCCACAGCCTGGTTCCACAAGTAATTACAAGTATGCAATCACCTTTTTGTAACGTTTGGCTATTTTTTTTTCTTTCTTTTTCATTTTACAGTCAAAGGAAACCAGTTCAGCTTTTCACAGCAATTGAATTTCAAATCTTTGCAAAGTCATCAAACAAAATACTGTTTGTCAAGGTTGGGTTGGTTTACGTGGAGGACAGACTTGTGGGTTGAAAACTACAAAGAAGTAACAAGCTAAATTTAAAAATAAGAAAATAGCTACTCGGTGTTGTGCATGCCCATTGAGAGAGGACAAGGGCACAGTTCGCATTTCTGTCAGGTCTTGTCTCTCAGTAGCACTCTGTCTATGGTCTGTTAATTTCACCCCGCCGTCCGAGTACACGGAGTCCAGTGTGTTCGCTGCGGCTCACTGGGCTGCTCTTCCCGAAAAAGCTACATGACATGGAGCCAGTAGCGCCATTGTTTTGGGTACAGACGGCTGCTGGGCCCTCTCTCAGTCTGGGGGAACAGTCTGATCACGCAGACGGATAGCGATCGCTGGGCTGGCTAATCAAGACAACTGTGAGGCAGATCAGTGTATTCATTAGAAATCACACTTTTGGCACTTCCTTCCTTTGCGTTTTGAAGTCAATAAAGCCATTCACAGCAGAGTAGATCTTTAAAGCAGATGGTTAATACACTTGATATGAGACTAAATGGGTAAGTGCAGACCTTGACCAACGCTTTGGCCCTATCTTACAATGGTAAAGATGTAGTGGGCTGGCATTAGGTCAGGAGATAGAGTCGTTGGCCTCTATAACTGGAAGGTTGTGGATAGCAGCATTGCACACTGCCGTTGGGTCCTTGGGCAAGACACCTAACTCACCTTAGCCTTTAAGAATGGGTAAGTAGAGAATGGCAGCCACGTCTCTGTCAGTCTCACCCAGAGCTCACCACCGCCAGTGTGACTAAGGAGTGAATGAATAATAATACTCCATCCATCTTCTTCCTCTGTATCTGGGGCCAGGTCGCTGGGGAAGCAGGTTCGCCCAGACCTTCCTCTCTCAGGACCAAGGCATTCCCAGGCCAGAGACATATTCCCTCCAGTGTGTCCTAGGCAGGGCCTCCTCCCCGTGGGACATGCCCAGAACACCTCCCCAGGGAGGTGTCCAGGAGGCATCCAGAACAGATGCCCCAGCTCCTCCCGGGTAATTGAGCTCCTCTTCGTATCTCTAAGGGTGCGCCCAGCCACTCTGTGGAGGAAACTCATTTCGGCCGCTTCTATCCAGGATCTTGTCTTTTCGGTCATGATCATAGGTGAGAGTAGGAACGTAGATCGACCAGTGAATCGAGAGCACTGCTTTTTGGCTCAGCTTCTTCTTCACCACAACAGACCGATACAACGACCGCATTACTGCAAGAGACCAAGATACGTAAACTTCTCCACTTAAAGCAGGAGCTCTCCTCTGGTGAATAATACTGAAAATGGAATAAAACAACTGACCATTACTTTTTGAGTTATTTTGCTCACAGACTAACCAATACTTCATTGGATTTTTTAAAATAATCTCCAGATCATTAGCTCCATTGGTTTCATTAAAAAAAAATCTATGCTACTTTTTTACCTATTAGTGCCTTTACAATGGTATTGTACTGTTATTTTTCCATAGAGGGGGGTCCCTTCCTTTTGAATTATACATGCTACCTGCAGTGCATAGTGGCAGTGGACTGATGCTATTTTGGGATAATTGGCATTGGCTGGTAATTATTTCACATGGCGTCTGAGCATGAAAACACCTCCACATGTGACTGGTATAGACTTGGCAGTTTGTCAGTGTGACTACTGTAGGACCCCCGCAATTTGTTTAAATTGAAGCACTGCAGACAAAAAGTGTGGAGTAGATTCTCTTGATGCACAATACAAGAAATGTTTTTAATGCTTAAAAATAATAATTACTCATCTTTACAATGAATTCCTTTTAATTTACTATTTTGAACTAAAATTTCTTTTTTTTTTTTTTTTCTTTCAGATTTTCCCTTCCGGTGTCACAACAGCAAATTATTTGATTTACATATTCATTTGGCAGAGGTTTTACACTGGATGCCCTACCTGGTTTCTTACCCTACCTACCTCTCCATTTTATCTGGGCTTGGGACTGGCACAAAGAGTACACTGGATGGTGACCCCCTGTGGCTAGATTAATAATATTTCTTTTATATTATGATATTGTAAATTTACCTAAAAAGCTGGTATCACTTTAGAATAGCTCTATAAAGTATTAGTTAAGTATTAGTAAACAGTTAATTAATCATTTGCAAAGCATTACTTCAAGACCATTCAGTTATAAACACTTGTTATTACTGTTTACTTTTTGTAAGCTTACTTAAATCAATGTAAATGATGAACACCAGTATCAGTAAAAGTATCTATTAACTCTTTATCAATTATATTGGATTAATGACATGTTTGTTAATGCTTTATTACTGCTAAATAATGGTGAGTTATTCTAAATTGTTACCAAAATTCCTACTATAAAATAAATATAATAATACTGAAAAGCAGAATTACTGCAATGCAAATTTACAGTAAAGTTGAAGTTACTGTAAAACTAATTTACAAAAAATCAGTGTCACCATAAAAAAATGACAGTATCATTGGCCATTACAGTAACTTACTGGCAATTTGTTGACAGTAAGACAGTATGTTATCATAAAACAACTTTACAAAAACAGCAGAGTTACCTCAAATGTAATAGAGAATCGCTACTTTAGGTGGACATTACAGTAACTTACTATGAACAAATTTGTAGCTTATAGGGTATGTTCAAATGCGAGGGAAACTGTTGGTGAGTCCACTATCATTTTACAAAAATACATTTAGCATTCAGTACAAACAGCCCTATGCATTTTAAACCAGGCTAATCCTTGGAGCATTAGGCTGGAAAACATGCTATTGTCTTATTGATTTGAAATAAATAAATTAACTTAACTGTATGTATGGAGGCTGTGTATGTCTCCAAAACCCAGTCTGTGTTCACATTAATAATTTCTACAAATGATAAAAATTGAGTGTTTCAGGTGTACACTGCCAAGGGGCGTGAGGAGGAAATCTGCTAAACTCGGCCAGTCAGCCCCACAGGGTCCATCTCTTCGATGTTAAAATCTCCTGTTGTGCAGCCAAATGGTCGAACCAGAGTTAGATTACTTAATATTCAAGTCGAGTCTGGTCAATGCTCCCACAGATAAATTTGCCTGACCGTTACTGCTATAAGCAAACTAAGGTCAAGTGATGCAGAAGCCTGGATTAACCTCATAATGCACAGAGGGTTGAATCATTTCACAGTGATATCCAGGCACCTTAACCCACTCACACATGGATACCAGCCAAAGCAGATTTAGCCAGGTGGAATAAGCAGATATATATATATATATTTTTATTATTATATCCAATATGGGCCAATTCTTTCTCTGGATTGACACATAAAATTGGCATTCAAATTTTGTTTTTAATCTCTGTCTAATCCAGAGCTGTTACCAAACCTTACCAAACAACATATTTATACATACACATTATAACATATTTTTACTCATTGGCAATGTTGGCAAATGGTGTAAACCAGAGATTCCCACAAAGTCAAAAGTCATTGCCCCTTTACAAACCAAAAACTAACTTTACGAACCCGCAACAACAACAACAAAACGCCACTCTATCTATTCCAAACACAATGTCATGTTTTTCTTCATGCAATTACCAGAGGTGAGAGACTCGAGTCACATGACTTGACTTAAGTCAGACTAAAGTCACGTTTTTTAGGACTTGAGACTCGTTTGGCAAATATTCAAAAATTTCAAAGACTTGACTTGGCTGAATCTGAATCTGACCTCCTCAGATATCAGCTTTGACTTTATTCACTGCAATGTGCATTTTAGTTGTGTCTGTTTCTTTAAAGCATCATTTGATAATATTTTACTTAAAAATTTGCTGATGAAAGTCAAGCAATCTGTAAATAATTATTTGTGTCAAGCAAAAACAAACCACTTGATAATAGATCAGAATAAACTAAATTCCTCTGAAATCAGTGAGTGGTTCATAAATGTTAGATTTGCACTCAGTATGCCAAGTACTGGAGCACTCACTTGTACTGAAATATGGCACTGGGACATAACAAACATAAAACTGCTGCTCCTCCTGGCCCCTCTCTGACCCCATCTTATGTTGGGGATGTTGTCCTGCACATGCACATTTATGCCTCCTGTATATCTTTGTTCTCCAGTAAAGCCTAAGGTCTGAGGTTATCTGCTGTTGTGATACGGAGCAATATAAATAATGTGGTCCTTTACACCAGTGTTTCTCAACCAGGGGGACGGGGACCCCTAGCACCTTTATATATTTGGCTTTTAAAGACTAAAATAAATCTAAATCAGGACTATACCAAGAGATGTGACACTAAAGAAGGACAAAACAGGGACTGAACCAGGACTAAAACAGGTGTAAATGAGGACTAAACTAGGGCTAAACCAGGATTAAGAAGGTCTAAAACCAGAAATAAACTAGGACCAAACTAGGACTAAACTAGGACTAAAGCAGGTCTAAAACCAGAACTAAACCAGGACCAAACTAGGACTAGACCAGAACTAAAGCAGGTCTAAAACCAGAACTAAACCAGGACCAAACTAGGACTAAACCAGGACTAAAGCAGGTCTAAAACCAGAACTAAACCAGGACCAAACTAGGACTAAACCAGGACTAAAGCAGGTCTAAAACCAGAACTAAACCAGGACCAAACTAGGACTAGACCAGAACTAAAGCAGGTCTAAAACCAAAACTAAATAGGACTAAACTAGAACTAAACCAGGACTAAAGCAGGTCTAAAACCAGCACTAAAACAGATCTAAAACCAAAACTAAACTAGGTCTAAACCAGGAACTAAACTGGTCCAAACCAGGACTAAACTAGGACTAAACTAGGTCTAAACCATAATAGAACTAAGACTGAATCAGGACTAAACCAAGACTAAGCCAGCAACAAACCAGGTCAAAACCAGAACTAAACCAGGCCTGAGCCGGGACCAAACCAGGGCTAAACATGCAACAAAGCAGGTCTAAATCAGAAATCAACTAGGTCTAAACCAAATCTAAACAAGGTCAAACTAAGACTAAACTAGGACTAAGCCAGGTCTAAACCAGGACTAAATCAGGTCTTGGGAGTACACAGAACCTAAAAGGTAGGAAACCACTGCTTTACACCACCTTTGTACTGGCAAATAGATGATAAATACTCATTTCATATTAGCCCAAAAACCTGGTCTAAACAGTGTCTGAGTGAATTAAGCCGTAGTTTAATCACTGAGCGATCTTGGATTTGGTGATGACAGGTGCGCTTATACAGTCTACCAGATGATTATATTTTGAAATGGATCCAAGCAAGTTGTGTGCCATATTTCCCAGCTTGTCCTGACACTGTTGTTCCCTGTTGCTTTTTAATGAACTGCGCCCAAATCCACAACACTGTGTCTGACATTGAGTTTGACACTGCAGCTGGAAAACCCCGCAAGGTTTTATTAAAATCTGAATTGGCTGAACTCTTGCCCATAAAGTTTCGGTGAAAGCCAGATTGTGATATTGCTTCGTAATATGACTGATGTATCCGAGTCGCCAGGTGACATTTTGCACATTTTTGGGGATGACTCATCGGCACTACCTCTGCAAGAGTTTATCATTAAGAAAGTCAAACCAAGATTTCATTACTTTTCATTAAAACCTGTATGAATAATCTCTTTGGTGCCTTTTCCCACAACTTTGTCCTACAGTGTCCAGGAAGAGTTTAATAGTAGTGAGATTTGGGGACAGAAAACTTATTTTTTTACAGTTCTGAGTGGTTCCCAAATGTATTTTAAGTTTGGTGCTCATCTTTAACAAACTAAAATGAACAAGGTAAGACAAATGAGGGGCTAAACCTGGACTAAAGCTGGACTAAACCAGATCTAAGCCAGGAATAAACCATGGACGTAAACCAGGACTGGTCTGGAAATCAAACATCTCCAGTGACACGACCAAACTCAGATTCTTCAAGACTAATCATGTTTGTTCTTATATGGTGTGGAAAGATGGCAAAGAAAATAGAAGCACATGTATCCAGCTTCCAAAGCAGGCGTTTAAAGATCCAATATTATGCTTTTTTTCTAAAACTAGTTTTGGACACCTTTGCATTAGTATTTCATGATTTCTAACTTAAAATATGGGAAATGTCTTCTTCTGGGAAGCTGTTTGTTGTTTGACTTTGCAGCGAATGCTTAGGTTAGGTGTCTGGTGGAGTCTGGTGACTATGTATGGGCTTTAGAAACCACAGGAGCACTTCCTGGTCTTGCATGTTTATGTAGAGCATCGAGACGCAGCGTTTAAACTCATAAGGAAAGAAACGGCATCAGCAAACAGGATTACTCAAACGTGTGTATGAAAGAAAAGGCTACTCCAGATATGTTTTTGAGGTGAAAACAACATTATAACACGCTTAAAGGCTCAAGAAAGTCGATTTAGCATAATAGGGAATCTTTAAAATCAAATGGTACCAGCATATAAGTAATGAAGAGGTGCAAAAAAGGCCCAGAATGCAACATATTTTAGACATAATAAAAGAGAAAAGAGGACAGAATCCCACTGTAAAGGTGCTATAAGTAGTATATATTTTTTAAATATATTTCATAAAAGCTACCCATATGTGCAAAGATATTATGTAAACACGTTTAAATCAAATACCAATTTTACTGAAAACAATAAATCAGCTGATTTATTAACAATTAAAAATATATTTTTCATAATGTCCAAGTTGTTTATGTTTATATTTTTTGCTTTGGTTCTTAAAATGCATTACCAAAAAAAGACTGGCAACCCACAGACCATAGTTTTGATTTAGACCGCAGTACTGTTTTCAAACCAAGCACATGATGCTTACAGGAACTTTGGTTACCTACCAATAGAAGGCATAAAGAAAGGCCCAGAGAAACCCTTAAAGGAAAGCTGAGATGGGATGCAAAGGATAGGGGGCTGGCAATGGAGGAACTGGAGGCCAGTGCCAAAGATGGGGCCCATTGGAGAAGAAAGCTCTCTGCTTTATGTGCAAACACAGGCACAGGAAGCTGATGATGATACAAGAACTAAACCAGCAGCACCACACTAATTTAGGATTAAACCAGGTCTAAACCAGGACTAAACAAGCACATAAATAGAACTATACTGTGTCTAAACCAAGACTAAGCAAGATCAACACTTCAAAATTAATCTCCAACCCGAATTGGACTAAAATAGAAATAAATTAGACTCTAAACAAAACTATATCAGAACTGCAAAAGACTCCTGAGTAGCACCAGTAGAAGTTGTATTACAGTTTGAGAACCGCTGGCCTGGGCTACAACACAAAGGAACTAAGGATTCATTTTTGTCAATGTGAGGAAAAGAAAGGTAGAGAAATCGCGTCACAGAGATTTAATGATGACATGTGTGAGATGGGAAACCTGGCTTTGGTCGAAGAGGTCGACACAAGAGGAGCAGTGTCACTTAGAGGAAGATAGATTGTGCAAAGTCATCCAAGAGATTGGGTCTCTACACCTTCTCTTTCATTGCCAGACTGTTCCTCCTTTCACCTGTTACGTATTGTGGGCAAGGTAAGTGAGAGACATTTTGAAAAAGGTGTATCTCTTTATATTTACTGGGATAAAGTGTGGGGCTTATTATATTTGGTCTTCACACAAAATAAGAGAAAACTTGAAGAAAAACAAAATCGTTTTTATAAAGTTGCAACAGGTAAAACAGGAAGAAATCCAGTTCCATGTCATAAGCTTTATACTAATTATATATGTGACGTTCAGATAATGATGATGGTAGACTAGTTTTACAATTTAATTAAACTTTATTAATCCCCAAGAGGAAGTTTGGTTGTTAGGCCTCTTCAAATTAATTGATTCACTTTTTAAACGTCCCCTGGCTGCTGCTCTCTGCTAAATATTTTTTCTTTAGTTGTCTGCAGATGGAACTGCATTAAATATACTATTTGTATAAATAATTGTGTATGGAATTATGTTTACAAATTTGCCCAAATCTCACAGTAAGATATTTATTTCAATGTTGTAGAAATGCTAACGATAACAAAACGTATATCCTCTAAAAATGCCCTGACAATCATTTAGTCCATTCCTTTTTGTGATATTTCAAACTATATAAGTGTTTAATAACTATATTTTTTTATGTTGGCTGCATTCACACAGAGCAAAGGACCATGGTCTATGTAGTTCCCTCTGCTTTTTTACCATTCTGCTGCAACAAAACAATGCATATTAGCCCCAACGATGATGTGAGACATTTTATAAAACTTTATAAGACATTTTATAATCTTTTTATAATCATTTTATAATCTTTCCATATAAACAATAAAAAGTTTATAATGATTCTTCCATTCTGTGAGATATGGAAGCTAACTTAAAGATGCACTACCAGATTTTTGTCCCTTGTATTTGAGGACATTATAGTTAATTATTCAGCCAATAGCACACCATAGATGTCATCTTTGAAAAAAAATTTGATTATTATCCCTCATCTGGGTTTTATTATAAAGTCCCATTCCGGTCAGGGACACTTTTATTGGTCCATCAATTCTAAATGAAAAGATACAAATTCTACAACTTTTACACTACGAAACAAAACAGAAAAAACAAAGACATTAAACAAAGTAAAACATGAACATATATGCTGTATATGCATATAACTTTTAACTTTTTTCCCCTCCACTTTCTCAAAAATGCAGTTACCTGACCTTTAAAGGATACATTAATTGCATTGGCCTTTTTAAAATCATATTCTGCAAAGCTCTTAGCACCTACCAAGAAATGCACTTTCACGGAAGAAATACACAGAAATGTATACATAACACACACACACAAAAAATCTTTTAATAAATAGTCTGTCATAGTCTTAACAGGCCAGCACTCAAATAACCACATCTCACACTAAAGCACACATAACCTCTGCCACTGTAGGAAATGCACACTTTGTAACTTCATAACAGAAATTCGGAGGAGAGGTTGTTTTTTTCTGTATTTTCTCAACACCGCTCAACAAAAGTAACTGGTGAAAAATGTGAGTTCAAACACAGATGACAACCTAAACTTCAAACACTTTTCAAACATTACAACATTATCCACACAGCTGTTTGTTTGTGTAAAAAGAAAAAAAAAAGAAAAAAGAAAAAAAAAAGCCCTGCAGTAAAACACAGCATGGGGCTATAATGTAATAGTGAAAAATGTCATTCAAAACCTGGAAAACAAATTGCTGTCATCACTCGTGCGCGGCTCACAGTGACGCCTATAATCGATATTTTCTATTAAATTAGTGTCAGATATATTTATGCATGTATGTTTGAAATATCACTGGGAGAAAAAAAAACAACATTAATAAAAAGAAAATACATCCTACTTCTATTAAAGAAACCAATTTGCTTTTTTTGATTTATTTAGCCAGCCCATCTACACCTAACTTTATTACTTTCATTATTATTTCTTACAGCATTATCATTTAAATGTTTTCAGGTGATAAGAAAAGTTTATTTTACATTACATGTTTAAAAATGGTAAAAGTAACAGAATATAGAGGCTCAGAGTTACTTAGACTGTTCTCTGAATTACTGCTGCTGTGATGGTTAAGATTTTTTTCTTTGGATTATAAAAGAAAGAAGTCACTAAAATGTCATGTTTAGTTAGCATTTGTGGTGTAGTTTTAATATGGCAGCACTTTGACAAATACGTCTATGTACATAGGTATGAGAATTTATCATTACTGTAATAATATAAGAGCTAAAAACATTTTTGAGTTTAAATAAGTCACTTTTCAGCTTTTACAACATTATTAGATTGTGATTGTCAGAAAAAAATAATTATGCTTTCCTAATATTAGAAAAGCATAATATTAGGAAAAGTACTTACATAAAGCTTAATGAATGCTAATACAAAAATGTGTATTGTATAAACTACCACCGTTGTATACTGTTGTTGTGTCTTTGGGCAGGACACTTCACCACCCTGCCTGTATAAATGTGTTAGTGTGATTGTGTGTTTGGCAGTGGTCGGAGAGGCCATAGGCGTAGAATGGCAACCACATCACCATCAGTCTGTCCCAGGGCAGCTGTGGCTTCAGAAGTAGCTCGAGTGTGACTGAGGAGTGAAAAAATAATGGACTAATGTAAACCGCTTTGAGAAACTTGTAAAGTGCAATATAAATCTTTTCCATTGTTATTGTTAGAAAAGGCATAAAAAGCTGCTAAACCACTGTGCAACTGGTTCACTGTGGCCACCCCGAATAAGAAAGGGAGAAGCTGAAAGATAAAAAAAAAAAAACCTCTACCGTCTGTTAACCTATATTGGTGTTTAACGTTGTCTATGGCACCTTTCCCATTCATTTCCAGATTTTGTTTGATTTCCATGGAGAAAATCATTAGACTTTCATTTTTGTAACCAGGGGTAACTGAAGCAGAGCAGAAATGATTGGCACTGTCCATTTTCAGTAAAAAATAAATAAATAAAATCAACCAAATATCAATATTTGTCTGATATTATTAAAAAAGAATCCTCATGTAATGTCCTGTCTCCAGACTGAGAGGTGCTCAGGATTCGAAGGCCTGACAGATTTTCACAGCTGCTCGACGATAAGCACACAGCTAATCATAATGTACATATGAAACAGACGGTCTCTGGGGATATTTCATTATTGCTCCTACATCAAAACAATTAACCGCCGTCAGTCCATCATTATGTGCTGTTACCTATTTTAGGCTTGGGTAATGTATGCATTTAAATTCAGTCTTCACATCGTCTGAGCTGTGGACAAGACTCCATCACTAACGACACTACAGCACGGCATTTAGAGCGGTGTCTGGAAATCATGCACTCTAATCTTGTGCACTCAAGGTTTTCTAGGAAGCCTCATTAAAAGCACTACATGAACAAAATAGATTATAAAAATGTGTGCGACACAAGTATTGAAATAAAAACATGTTGCATAAATAAATAAAGGCCTATAATTATTCCCTTTCTGTATTTATTTCAACGTTTATCCATTTATTTTTGCTTTATTTAATTATAACTTTTCCCCTCTTTTATTTATTCCCACATTTATTTATTGATTGCTTTGTGTCACCAAAATGCAAATGCAGGAGGCGTGTCCTGACAATGTCATTGGTCGATCTGGGGGAGTGATCGCTGTGTGGACTCTCTGCAGATTATCTGTTGCTTTGATTGCTTTTGTCTAACACGTCCCCTTCATTTGCATTTTGGTGAGAGAAACCAATAAATAAATAAATGTGTGAATACATCAGAGAGGAAAAAATAATTAATTACATAAAGCAAAAATAAATTAAAGCACAAATATAATACAAAATAAACAGAAATGAATACAGAAAGGAAAATATTATGTGTCTTAACCAAAACTCACATCTTCAGCATTTGTTGTCCTGTTTAAATAATTATTTATCATCCATCCATCTACTTCCGCTTATCCGAGGCCGGGTCGCGGAGGCAGCAGTCTTAGCAAAGATGCCCAGACTTCCCTCTCCACAGACACTTCGTCCAAGTTTACCGGGGGGACCCCAAGGTGTTCCCAGGCCAGCCGAGAGACATAGTCCCTTCAGCGTGTCCTAGGTCTTCCCCGGGGCCTCCTCCCAGTGGGACATGCCCAGAACACCTCCCCAGGGAGACGACCAGGAGGCATCCGGAACAGATGCCCGAGCCACCTCAACTGACTCCTCTCAATGTGGAGGAGCAGTGGCTCTACTCCGAGCTCCTCCCGGGTGACCGAGCTCCTCACCCTATCTCTAAGGGTGCACCCAGCCACCCTGTGGAGGAAACTCATTTCGGCCGCTTGTATCCGGGATCTTGTCCTTTCGGTCATGACCCAAAGCTCATGACCATAGGTGAGAGTAGGAACATAGAGCGACCGGTAAATCGAGAGCTGCGCCTTTCGACTCAGCTCCTTCTTCACCACAACAGACCGATACAACGACCGCATTACTGCAGACGCTGCACCGATCCGTCTGTCAATCTCACGCTCCATCCTTCCCTCCCTCGTGAACAAGACCCCGAGATATTTGAACTCCTCCACTTGAGGCAGAACCCCCCCCCCCCCAACCTGCAGAGGGCAAATCATTTATCAAAGAGAGCATGGCAGTGTTGGTCCTCCATAGCCACTATCCAGGGCATAAAAAAATTGAACTGAATGAATTCATATTTGGGCATGTACACCACTGTAAACAAGATCACATGAGAAAACAGATGCTGTGTCCAAAACCAATTACTATTGAGCCCCACTCAGTAGTGTAGTCTACGTGATAGGCAGGTATATGCCGTATACCCACTAGAATGCTAAAGAATTTCCATATAACCACTTCAAAGCGTGCAATGAGGCATAACAATCATTACCTCCTCTGTACTTTTTTCTCTGTTCACCGAGACCAGCACTAAATGGTAAAGGGTCGCTTTTCTACCTTCATGGGTACTCAAAGCACTTTACATCAAGGAACCATTCACACTCACACACCAATGTGCACAGACACTGGTGGGTTAAGTGTCTTGCCCACGGACACAAAGACAGTATGCAATGGTGAGAGTGGGGTTTGAACCGTCAACCTTCTGGTTGGCGGACAAGCTACTAACTCTTTAACTCTTTACATCACAGCAGCAGCACAGTAAGCTCCATGGAAGACTAACTTGTTTCTCATTGGCTCCTCTGACGCTTGTCCTGCCTCCACCGCGCTCTCATTGGTTGGCTCCCATTCATGAACGCGTGTGTTGTGAACGCGCCTCAGCAGCGCCAGATTCAGACAGTAAACAAATGATATCAGCAGGAGACAATAATACAACTGTAGAGATTTATAAAAATACAATAAAGCAGGCGTTGGACACAGATACCAGAGGAGTATGAGCTACAGCAGGAGAGGAGGGCACAGAGGAGCTAATTCATCAAATTAGCATCTTAACTTAAGCCACTGAGTCACTGACCAAACGTTTTCACTCTGTTCATTAAACTGAATATTTTGACAGGTAACAGAGGAGGAAACTAAGGCAGAAGGCTGGGAGTACAAGTAAAGAATGTAGAGTATTAAAGACAAATACAGCTACAGCAGAAGACGCTAAAGGAGGCTGACATCCACAGTGACTGTCTGTAAATCTCACTCAGGACAAGGTTTTTACTGAGCACTGCTTCTCTTCTCTCTTTGTATCCACATTTTAGGGCTCATCACATAACAGTAGGCTAGGGGTTGACAGTTTTTGTTAAAAGTAGCCTATTTGCATTTGTAGGTATTGTACAGCACATATATGACTTTGCAATTTTTGTGATATTTGCAGAGGCCTAATTTAGACTACTGTATGTATTAAGATTATTTGACTGGTTTTGGGAGTTTAAGTAACCGAGAGATGCATTTGGCAACTTATTGTGAAACTCTGAGTGGTCCCAGGACACTGCCCAGTGATAAGTTTTACAGTTGATTCAAAAATAAGGTGATTTGTATAGTATAATAGTTATAAACTATAAACCAAGTATATATCTTTATTTTTCTTGTACCATAGGCAAAGCAGGCCAAGTAGGCTGCTTTAGCACTTCTCTATGCTGCAGGGTTTAGTATAAAATCACCATTTATCCATAGTTCCACTGGCCCTGGGTCTTGGTGTAGTGCTGTTAGTTGATATTTGTGTTGTAGTTTTGTTTTTTTTCTCCACAGAAGACCTTTGGATTTAAAGCTCTTTTTTCATGGTATATTTTATACACATTTTTATCTCGTTGCACTCCTACAAGGCTTTGTGTCCTTGATTTATTTATTCAATTTTTGTCATTATGGAAAGATGAATGTACGGCTGGTAAGCTACAAATTAATTGCCTCTTGGGGATAAATAAAGTTTTTCTGATTCTGATTATTAAAACTAGATTACTCCCATTTGGCTAAATAATGTATGTAGGCCCTATACACTAAAAAAACACAACCCCACAAAATGTTATTAAGCAGCACTAACGCGGGTATATACTGTATACCCACTCCAAAAATGCAGACTACACCACTGGCCCCACTGTCTTGTCCAGTAGATGTTGCAGCTCTGTGATTGAAGGGTTAGGGACTGAGGGATGGTCTGACGCTAAACCCAGCACTGGCTCTTCCCATGGTTCATAGCTGTGTTTTCTCAGATATTCAGAGTTAACCTGGCAGTGTCCATTCTTCCTGCACCATGTCCTTTCCGGTGCCGTCCGCGTGTGACATTTAGCCGTACGTTACATGTAAATGTCAGATGTGGACAGACAGCCGACACAGGCTTAAAGCAACACCGCACACGACGGTCAGTGAGCTCATGGCATGTAGCTCCAGAGTCAACCGAGATAACTGCACATGACAGCCAAGCAAACAAGTGTTTATTTACGCCTGGCTGAGGTTTAGCATTCATCTAATTATGAACAAATGCCTCCTTGTCTTTCGTGGCTTATGGTGAGAGATTATTACACCCACAATAGCATCTGTTCGTATACAGGCATCACAAATTAAAAGTTGTTTACCTCCACAAGTCGTGTTGTAATTAGCATTTATAAAGACTGTGGCATCCCTGACGTCATTTCTATTCATTCATTTCTGCTGACACTGAATTTTCCGATTTACCCTAAGAACCGGCAGTTACCTTTCTGCTTTTATTTTACTAACAAATGTAAAACTCTACACATTTGCCATTTAAAAATACAAATATATGGCATCAAACTGAAATTTGGAGCATACTTTAAACTTTTATTCCAGAGTTTAGCATTAGCCTGAGAAGAAGCGATTTTCTCTGCCTTGTCAAGCTGCATCACCAAGTTTTAACTGCTTTTGACTTTGCTTCCCTTTTTTCCAGGATGTTTTTTTTTTTTTTTTTGTATTACTGTTTGTGTAACAGGGCGCATCTAGTGTCTCTAACTTTCCCCTGCAGCTGTTTTTTCAATAGCCAATTGGAGCGTCCGTTGTTGGAATGTGCCAGCAGCTAAAATCTTTAATGATACAACCTAGTTGATATTATTAAGTAATTTTCTTTCCTCCACAGATGATTCCTGTTGAAATATACAGTTAAACAATTACTCTGGTTTATTTAATCCAAGGTAAAAAAAATAAATAAATGGTATGATGCAGGAGAGGACAACATCTGTACTCTGTAACTGGTTGGTTGTGCAGTTTGATCTGGTCCATGGGACACACCAAAATACAAAAAGCAATCAATTGTTCTAGTGCTGTAACCTGACCCGAAGCCTCTCCAGGGCACTGGGAATCAACCATGCAAAGCGGTTACATAGTGGCATCATTAGAGATGTGTAAAACAACTATGGTATATTGTAGTTAAAAAGGAAATTGTGTATTGATGGAAGTGGTGAACGGGTACAGGTACAGGGGTGTACTTAGACCACAAACTGAACTGGTGCAAGAACATGGACACTGTGCACAGAAAAGACCAGAGCTGTTTGTATTTTCTGAGGTGGCAGAGGTCCCACATCTGCAGGACATGCTGACCATGTTCTGTGTCCTGTGTGCTTTTGCAGCAGCCTGCGGGTGAGGGACACTGACAGACTCAACAGGATCATCAGGAAGGCAAGCCACGCCGCGGGACAAGAACTAGACTCTGACTGTGATGACTGTGGGCCACAATGTGCTGATTAGAGATGGGATTTATGGCTCTTTAACAGGAGCCGAATCTTTGAGATCCGTTCATTTCTAAGAGCCATTCAAAGGACTGGCTCATTTTTGTATTTACATCAATTTAAGAAGCCAGTGAGTTTATTAAAAAAATAAACACTGGGATGAGTGAAACGTATTCTATTGGTGGGAAATTATTATTGTTTTATTCACTGGTGATAATAAAATGAGCATGTGGACTAAATTCTCTTGTGGTGATGTCATATACCTCTGCATAGCGTGAGACCACCATTTAGGATTTATAATATGTCCAAAATGTGCAAATGTGACACATTTTCATATGTCCATAAAAAAAAATGAGCAGGCAACAATAAACTTTCATGTACAGACACAGTGTTTACAACAAGAGATTTCTGACTGCTGTGTGTCTGAGCATGTGCCCTGTGCTCCTCTCCTCTCTCTCCTCATCTTTCCATATGACTCTGTCTTGAGCTTGTATTGTTTTCTTATGAGGTTTTTGTAGTTGGCAAACAAAAAAGCTCATTCATTTTGATACAAGAGTAAAAAAACTAAAGAAAAAAAGAACGGCTCCTGGGTCACCATGACTCGGCTTTTATCATTCAGTAGTAGTATCATTTATCGTTCAGTAGCAGACTTTTACTGCCACGCTGCACCACAGAGACACAGGAAATCATTCTAAGGCCCAGAGTTACTGGGATAGGCTCCAGTCACCCGCGACCCCTAAAGGGAATAAGTGGAAGAAGAAGATGAAGATTTTAAATTGCTTGTTTATTTTTACTGAGGTGTTATAGACACTACTATAGTCTGGTGTATTGTACTTTGTTTTTTATTATTATTTTATCATAATGTCATTTTTTATTCTTTATATTCTCATTTCTTGGTGGGGTTTGTCTGCAACAAAAAAACAACAGGACAAAATAAAGGAATACTGATTGTAATGAATTTATATGGTAAAGTGCAAGAAAGCAGCAACAGTTGGGCGGCATGGTGGCATAGCACTCCTGCTGGAGTTTGGATGTTCCCCTTGTGTCTGTGTGGGGTTCCTCCAGGTGCTCTGTTTTCCCCTACCACCAAAAACCTGTACCATAGGTCCCCCATGTGGCCAGGATTCCTCTGCAAAAGAGATAGTTAACATCAGTGGGACTTCCCTGGTTAAAAAAAGGTCAAAAAATAGAAACATTTGACACTGTTGATAATAAAATACAACATACAGTATACTGTGCAAATGCTTTTTAAGGTGATGAAAAGAAGAATGTTCAGAAAAATCAAACGAGAGCATAGATGTCCACCAAGACACTCGTCCTGTCTGGCGATGGTAAAGATAGTGCCTAGGCCTAGACTCTAAAAAGGCACAGAATTCCTTAAAACACACTGTAAACTGTGATCCACACCAAAATTAACAATTTTCAGCTTATTAATGATCTTTTGTGGATTTCTAGAAAACCTCTGAACACACACAAAAAACAAACCAAAAAAACTAAACAAAAACTATCAGAAAAATAATAAATCATCAAGCCTGCTTCATTTTAAGAGACAATTAAAAGTGGTGAAATAGGTTGTTATAGGTTCCTGTAATATGTAACATGTTGATCTCATTAAAATGATGACATTGGGCTATGGGACTATAAGATTATAGACTGGATTATAGAAATAAACCTGAAACTAATTCATAGTCACAGCGTGTGAATGTGTTTTGTTTATATTGCTTGCATTGTATATGCTTATGTGGTATTTCTCACCTGCTCAGGGACTACAGATGGAAACTAGCATTAGCTATAATCTGGTGTAAAGCATCTTTAATGTATTTGCACATTGTCCCTGTCAAATAAACTAATAAATAAATAAAAATAAAAAATAAACTTGATAAAACGCTAAAATACTTTCTGCTGAACCATCTGTTTACTGAAGATTTGAAAAATGCTGAATACAAACAAAGAAACACTGTTCTGTCGTTCATCATTGTTGTGGATCTGAAATGGAGATTATGTCGTTGAAAAATGTTGCACAAAATCAAACTTGACTGACTGCGCAACTGAAGAATGACCCCCAATGTGATCTGATAAAGTATGACTGATAGCACAGAAGCACACAGCGACCTGACGCCGGCTCTGAACTGCTCTTGCAAAATAAACACCACAGATGAAAATCCACTGGCAACAATAATATCAGGAAACACTGCATAAATATTCTATGACTCATTGTGCACACACTGTTGCTCTGAGCTGTGATTCATTCATGTCGCCAGGTGTGGGGCCATAGCATTTTAACATCACACTAAGAGATTAACCACATAACGTAAACAAACAGTCACAAAAATAGCGTTGGTCCATTTTTCATTGTTTAGTTTGATCAAAGCAGACGGTTTGTGAGTCAGCAAGCGCTCACTGAAAAACTATTATGTAAAAATAAAAAATACAAAAAGCTGATGTTTGGGAACTGAAGGTCTGACCCCATCTTCCTCGGCACAGCAGTATAGCGATTTGTGATAATAAAAATATACTCAATGGCGGCAATTCTCCAGATAAGCAGCACCAGAGTCATCTCTTCATTGAATACAAGCAGACAGTCTCAGGTTAAGTGTTTATAGACTCTAGACAGCCATCAACATCGACGAGATTTTAGTTAAGAGAGAGCGTACTCAAAATATAAAGTGGTGCACTGAGGGCGGTTAATAAAAACAGAGTCATTCAGCAACCACAATAAAAAAGTAAAGTGTTTCTAATGGGGTAAAACTGTTATAGTGTTATGTAACCAAGAAAATGTAAATGAAAATGTAAAGTAAGAGTGAATGGTTGTCTGGCTTATATATATATATATATATATATATATATATATATATATATATATATATATATATATATATATATATATATATATATATATTTTTTTTTTTTACAATTCCAAGCGCTTCAGGGGACAATACATGGAAAAACAAATGTTGAAATAGCTCTACATCTTTTACCAAAACATCAGTCGTGTGTCACTTTGAAAAGAAACATCAGAGCTAAGTGCCTCAAGAAACAATTACAAGAACAATACAGCAGATGTCCTCTGTGCATGAGTTTATGATGCAAAAGGGTTAACACCACAAGCCTCAATGCAATGCAATGGTTGTTAAATATAAAATATATAGTTTTAAGCAGTGATGTAATAAATAAAAATGTAGTGTGCTGTAGTTTTGGCTAGCAGGAATTACTGCTAATATGCAAAGTTGCCCACACCACTTTCTAAACTGTCTCTCCCTGGTTTTAGCTCTGGGTTGTTGGTTTTTGTAGGTTCGTTGTCTTCATGTAATGCTATTATGTTTATTTATAGCAAAATATAAAATATTGTAGATGTTATTTTTACCTTTACGTGTTTTGAACGGCCACTGTGACCTGTGAGCACACTCTACTTTCTGATTTTTATTACATTTTTAGTCCAACGTTTGTATTAGTTTGATTCCTGCTTGACTATTTTAGAGTTGTCCCAGTTCATGATATGGTTTTTGGATTTGCAATGGTCTGATATCGCAGATTTGAGTTTTTCCTGTTCCACTCATTCCTGTCCTGTTCTCGTCCAGTATTTTCTTTTTCTTTTTTACATTCTTAGTTCTTCAGAAACCATATAATGAACTGGGACAATTCAAAAATAGTCAAACAGGGAGCAAATAAAAATTAGTAAGCAGGGTGCCCTCACCTTAAATCAGGATGAGGGAGCATCATAACAATAGCTTTTAAAGTATGTGTTACCTAAACAATGTCTTCTTTTAAATCTGGCATAAAGTATAAAAGTTATAAAGTACAAATCTCAGTTTTTTTAACGAGTGGTTGTATTTCACAGCAGAGAAAAGAAGCACCACGTTGAACTTACTTCTAGTTTTAATTTAATTGGATCAACTGAGACATGGGCGACCCACACAGGGCCTTGTGTTCACCAAAAAGAAACTCGGCGTGAATGACTTTGACAGTGTTCAAGTCATCCAGGGTTTGGGGGGGTCTTGCTGAGGTGATGATGTAACCCACGACAGATATAGAGGAGATAGAGAAAGCAGTTGTCGCCGGGATCCCTATCTGGAGCCATTGTAGTTGAGAGAGGCCTGAGGGGCAGAGCAGTGTCATGTCCCAACTCCTCAGCCTCCACGAAGGCGGGATAACTTCACCTGTCAGACCACAGACAGGGTACACCAGTGTGAGCTGCTCTGTCGCTAATAAAGAAAAAAACTGCATGCCGTCTTTTGTTCACTCGTTATAAGTTAATGTTAGAGGCAAGAGCATTCAGGATTTCATCAAATGTAGACGTACAACAAGCTTTTCTCTCCTTTCACCTCCTGATTTTTCTTAGGGGTCACCACAGAGAATCATCTGGTTCCATCAATCTCCTTGTGAGCTGGAATGGAAATGAATAATCTAGGCTTCATTCTCAAGGCTTGATGGCAGCTAATCAGCTATGGCTTAACTCAACACAATGTTAAAGAGGGCATATTATGCAAAATCAACATTTCTGAGCTTTCTTACCATGTTATAATGATGTTCCCTCGTCAAAAACATACATGAAGTTGTGCTTTGTTTCAGCCACGTCCATTTAAGTAATCCTGTAGTCTCTGGGGGCGAGTTTCTGAGGCCTCAAAACGCTTGGTTGCACAAACCTCCACCAACTCCAGGAAGCACTGACCAATCAACAAGCCCTGTACATCCAGTCTGCTCTCATTCATTTAACCTAAAAACGGTGTACAGCTCTGTTTCCACTGATTCCTCACAGCTGTTTTTCATAAACATAGCTAAAAAAGTTGTGCAATGTGAAATATGCATAAATATTGTCAGTGCATTTGTTTTACTTGGCAATAAACTAATGAACTAAACTATTTTACAATTTGACTTCTTTTAACAAAATAAAAAGTTTGCTGGATGTGGTTGTGATGACAATTTGTGCAGATTTACATTTAAATATATGCAAGCAGCTAGGTGACTGCTTTATTTTTTAAAGTAATGAATGTACACAGTAAGAAGAAACACAAAAGCAATGGAAAATACACCTATATGCCAAACTCAATTTGGCTTTATTAATCAGACATGATTAACTACAAAAGGTCAAAGTTCAGGAGCAAATTAAGTTATTTACAATGTTATCTCTTGCTTCTGAATGAAAGAAAAGCACAAACTTTATCCATTGCATTGTCTTTGTACAACTTTCAAATATGTTTCAAATAGCTCTTTGAAGACTATAGAAAGTATTCTTTGATATAAGCACCTATAATTGTGTTTATTTATTTACATGAAGAAAGGCTAATGCTGTTGTTTGTGGTGAGAGTGACATAAGGAGTTATAGAAGCTAACCTATATTGTGAAACAAATGCATGGCAGTATACGACATAAAGGACAAACTCAGACCATTTTTCTAAAGCAGACATGATTTTTTCAAAAGGTCAGAGTCCACCAGGCATTAAGCCCGTTTTTCACAATGTTATCTCCTGAAAGGCAATGAAAGAGAAAGCTTTACTGGACTTCAGTCACTTTTGTTCGGTTCAATACGTCTTAGAAGAAGAGCCTCATATACTGCCTGTATATAAAGTACATTACTTCAAAAGAACCTTGTAAAACTGAGCTTTGAAGCTGACAGTCTTACCATTTTTTTCAGTGAAAGTCAAAGGAAGACATTCTTATTTCATATTCAACCAATTTCTTATTCTGCTCTTTGGACTTGAACCCTTGCTATGTGCTGTTTGAAACCATTATAGTGCAATCATACAACTAGATTTAGTTTATGCAGTGCTCTCTGCCCTCATTTTCTCTTTACATTCATTTGTCATGTAAACTTTTCAATTTAATTTAATTTAATTTTTAAATACTAGTTGAAATATTCTTTGTTTTTTATTTTTTTTTATTTTAAATGTAACTTTTATCTCGTAAATGTCAATTTGATTAATAAAATGTAAAAATAGTTCATACGTATATATATTGTGTTTTTTTTTACTTTTATATATATATATATATATATTTTTTTTTTTTTACTCTACCACCATTGTACAGCATGATAACATTATTCAAAGTACACAAAGAGTTCAGATTAGGCAGTGCAGAGTCTACGGAGAATACTTTAATTCCATTTTAGGGCTGGATATATATTTTTTCAGAATTAGCATTAGCCTTTTAAAATTGTGTGCTTTTATAATGACATAAACAATAATTCAATTTAAACCACAACCTTTACAATCTTATGTATCCTAGTACAGCTAGTATGCAAAAATTGTGTGGAAAGAGTATCTTGTTTGTTGGGTGCTTCATACTTTTAAGAGAAAAAGTAGAATTAATTTCAGTTTTCGACTAATTAATTTGGAATTAATAGGAAACACTGCAGAGGCCCTATCTCACAATGATGCCCAGACCTGAACTCAAACCAGGGATCTTCTAGTTCAGGGGTAAAACCACAAAGCCATTATATTTAATTTTGGCCAACACAGTAACAGTAATCATTTGTTCATTTACTGACTCCTTGTGGTTGGAGTTTGTATCTCACAATAGTACAGAATCCACACCGAAAACAAATCATCCTCAGCCTGTTTTTGACCTAAAACTGTCATCAAATCAACTAACAAACCAACATAGGCAAAACATTATTAACCATTGTGTCCTATGAATGTGTAAATTCATGTATTTTTACTGAATTGAAGATCTGACAATACAAAAGCCTGGCGTTCTCCTCCTGAGATCTCGCGTACATCCAGAGACAGCCCAGTCGCAGAGGTTTGTGCTGTGTGTCACAGTGGATAACATCTGCTTCAGCCCTGTACGTGGGGCCGATGTGAAGAGTTGTTATTTCTGGAGATTGGAAAAATCCATATAAACAGACGACGCATGAAGTGTACTTCTGCTTGTATTCACTTCCACTGACACTCACCTGTGCTTTCTATTTAAAGCCACGAGTCAGGAACAACCATGCCGGCAGAGTGACGCGGCGCGAGGCTTATATCATGACTGTGGTTTCAACACATGGATTATTTTTAAGGTGTATAAAGAAAATGTCAACAACAATGATGTAAAACTGGGAGGATAGATATCTAGTAAAGTTCCCAGCTGTCCATGTCATCATACACTGATCAGGCATAACATTATGACCACTGACAGGTGGGGAGCGTTAATGACTGCCCCTCTCACTCCAGCTGAAGACAAAGAACTTCCTGAAACTACTAAGCCCCTTTCAAGTCTTCTAAAACAAAAGACTAGGAGCATATAACACAACATGTAACCACTGACCGGTGCTGGACGGATATAGGGGAGATGTTTCTGATTCTCTGTTGTCTTTTGTATATCTCCTGTTGTGATTGCGAGTTTTCCTTTTGCAGAACAGGAACCTGCTGTAAACCATTTATTCTTAACTGAGTCAGGCCCAATTGATTGTGACACAACTGTTGCTTCTTATTTTCCTGTTAATAAATGAAATGAAATTGAAATTACCCGTTCAATTTCAGACCTGACAAAGACTCTTGGAGAGGTAAAACGTCTTCAACTTTACAAACCAAGTCCAGATGACTTATTTTTAAACTTCTGTTGTGATTCAATTAGCCTGTATGACAGAGAGTCTTCACAGACACTGAAAGGCGAAGTGAAAAACACAGATTATCTCTTCATTATAACATCTGTTAGTGGGTGGGATATTTTAGGCAGCAAAACATTTTGCCCTGAGAGTTGAAGTGTTTGAAGTAGGAAAAATGGGAAAGAGTAAGGATTTAAATGAGTTTGTTGCATTGTCTTCTTCAAGTCTCAGTATGGTAGGACAGATGTTTAAGATGTTGTTATGGTGATCACAGTTTGGCCACTTCTGCAAAGCTCCACAACCACTTATTTTTTGCATTTTGAAAGCTTTTTTTTTTTTTTTTTTTGATGGTTTATGATATAATATACCAACAACAGAACACATAATTAAACTTCAACTTTTTATGATCCTATTTTAGATTCAGCTAACACTATTTATCAGCTTACGGCTATGAATAAAAGAAGAGAGTAAAAAGTACAGATTGCAAAACACTTTGAAATGTGTCACAGAGTTAAATGGATGCCTATAGATGTATCTCTATATCATATATTTTACCACATCAAACAAGTGTCAGTCTTTGTGTTCACCCTAATGAAGCCCAGAAACACATCATTATTCTCCATATATCTGAGGTTACCAGTTTAATTGAATGCAGGAAAGCAGCCATTATATGTTTTGCAATGCTAATTTGAACTTTGTTTGGGTCATTTAAGGTATAATGCCGTGCTCTATGTAAATGTGTACGCTTTTATGAAATAACTAAACATCACTAAATTAAAGGTCATATATTAAGCTTTTTTTTTTTTTTTTTTTTTTTTTTTTACCGTCTTTCTGAAATAGTTTTGGACACCTCTGCATTAGTATTTCATGTTTTATAACGTAAATCTATATGTATGGAAAACTTCTTTTGGGGAGCTATTACTTTCAATTTCAAATAATTTGCAGAGAATGCTTGGATTAGGTGTCTGATGCCCCCTACTGAAAATAAAATGGTTATTTAGCATGACTATTAGCAACACGATGCTAACAAGTAGGTAAATGAGCGTACTGACAATGGACTTTGTGGATTTTGTAAATATTTTTTGTTGTTTGATTGGGGGCTATATTATGTAAATTGACTTTTCTGAGCTTTCTACTATGTTATAATGTTGTTTCTTCATGAAATACATGCCTGTGTTTTGTTTTTTCATGCATGTTTGAGTAGTCCTCTATTCTTTTACACTGAGTTTGTGAGACGCCAAAACAACTAATTTCACCAGTGTCTGTCTTTTCCACCTGACCACGCCCCTCCCCCCTCACGGTCCTGTCCTGTTCAGGAAGCACTGCTACAGCTCACGCCTCCCTTGCAGCAACCAAACAAATCATGTAAACTCCACAGGCTTCAGAGCAGTGAAGGGACATGACAGCAATGGGACAGCAGGGAGGTAGGGCTCTTAAAGTGACAGGAACCTAATCTGAGCGTTCCTCACAATGTCAAATGATGAGTTTCTTCAAATAAGGTTTTTTCAGTAATGATTGCTTTTTCTGACCAACAAAAATGTAAGATGCTGATTTAGATGTGTTCTAAATTCACAGAAATGTGAAACATTTAAAGACGTCTTTATTAATAAACTCTCCAATATTAGAGGTCAAATTTTACCCTCAAATCACACAGTTAACTGGCTCACTCACTTTGAACCAGTGACACTCACTCCTCTTGTGGAGATGGTTGAACATAGAACCACTAGTGAGAACCACTAGTTGTCATACTGACATCGCAGCTTTTTAAAGAAATTTTTACTACTATTGCTCCTACAGTTCTACCCATTATAAATTCCTCACTGTCAAATGGGGTTGTTACTGTTTTAAACATGCAATTGTACAGCCATTACTCAAAAAACCCATCCTGGACCCTGATGAGTTATCAAATTATCGACCATCCATCTCAAAACTGTCCTTCATCTCCAAGGTCTTAGAGAAAATTGTATTTTTACAGGTCTCAAGCTACATCAGTCACTTTCAACTTCTCAATAAATATCGGTCAGGATTTCGCCCTTACCACAGCACAGAATATGCTCTGTTGAAAGTGATGAATGATATTCTCCTAACTGGTGACTCTGGTTCCTGTGCAGTCCTTGTTCTACTTGACCTTGTGGACCATCAAACCCTTTTAAAACGTTTGCAATGTGAAGTTGGTTTGGATGGTTTAGTCCTAAAATGGTTAAACTCTTACTTAAATGGTTAAATAAACGTTCTCAGTAAAAACAAATAACATTTCCTCTCCTGCCCCCATCACTTGTGGCCTACCTCAGGGATCAGGTTTAGCACCTTTGCTATTTTCCCCATATATGTTGCCCCTTAGTACATTTTTTTAAAAAGTACAAAGTCCACTACCACCTGTACGCAGATCACACACAGCTCTATCTGCCAATCTCTCCCCAGGACAGCTGCTCTCTGTCTGCCTCTCAAAACTGTATGGCAGAGCTAAAATGCTGGATGGGAAACAACTTTCTACAGCTTAATGAGAACAAGACAGAGATAATTTCATTTAGAACCCATCCTGCTGATAACCTTAAAGAAAATCTTGGCCCACTAAATATACACAGCACTGTCAAAAAAAACTTGGTGTCTTTATCGAGTTCTCTCTAAACTTTCAAAAACAGGTCAACAGCATAGTCAATTCATTGCTCTAATCACCATCAGATTAGATTACTGTAATTCCTTATATGCAGGACTTCCACACTCAGTTCTGCCTAAATTACAGTTAGTACAAAACACAGATTCTTAACTGGGACAAAAAAGCGAGAACATATCCCACCAACTTTAAAACAACTCCATCGGCTGCCAGTCAGACTTAGAATCAATTTCAAAATGTTATTGCTTGTTTATAAAGCACTTTCTGGTACTGCCCCTCAATACATCTCAGATCTTTTAATCCCACAGGTTGTCTCACGGTCTCAATCAATCAATCAATCAATCAATCAAACTTTATTTATAAAGCACTTTTCATACAGTAATGCAGCACAAAGTGCTTCACAAGGTTAAAAGCAAAACACCCCCTCCCCACACCCCCAGTCCCCACATCCCCTCACACACCAATGTATACAGACCCATCAACACGCGCACACACACACACAGATACACACACAGACACACACACACAGACATTAAAATACCAACGTCAAGCTGAGCACGGAGGAACCAGGCAAGGAAACACTATCACAGGGAGCCGTCTGCACCGGGAGCCGCTCACAGAACACAGCCCCCAGGAACTGACCCAGGGCACACAGCAAAGCTGCAGGCAGAGAAGCCACCCAACCCTGGCTGAAAGAACCTACAGGACAGAGCCACAGCAGCCATGGCTGATCACTGCTCCCGGTGCAGAGGGCCCCCTCCAAGGAAACACTGGAAATATGACCTAATAATGGTAAAAAAAGAGTAAAAGAATAGAGTGAATAAGAGTGGGATAAAAAATAAAATAAAATAAAAATAAAATAATAATAATAAAATAATAGTAATATAATAAAAACAAGAATGGAATAAAAAATAAATAGAATAAATGAGAATGAAATGAATAAATATCAGGTAAAAGCTAAATTAAAAAGGTGGGTCCTGAGCCTGCTCTTAAAAACATTAATGTTCTCTGCAGCCCTGAGGCCAGCTGGCCATTCCACAGACGAGGACCATACCACTGGAAAGCTGCCTCTCCATAAACATGGGTCCTGACCTTAGGAACTATCAGGAGGCCGGTACCGGAGGACCTCAGGGTCCGCGAGGGTGTGTATGGTAAAAGCAAGTCAGAAAGATAAGAAGGCCCAAGACCGTTAAGACATTTAAAAACCAATAAAAGAACCTCTCTCTCAGCACCTACCATCAGTCCCCTCAACTCGCCATCAAACAAAGAGAGACTGGGCCTTTTCTCTCATTGCCTCTAAACTGTGGAACAAACTCCAAGTCCACATCAAAACCAGCTCCTCCACTGATCATTTTAAATCTTTGCTTAAAACTCGCCTTTTTAATCTGGCTTTTAATTAGGCTGATTTTGGGAGCTAGTTTTTCCCTTTGTTTTGTGACTTTTATCTGGATGTATTTTATCTCTTCATGTTTAATTTTTCAATTCATTGTAACTTATCCTTCTGATTATTATGAAACTGTTTCATAATATTTTGTGTCAACTTGTTTTAAATTATGATGTTTTTTCTCTCTTTGCTGTAAAGCACTTTGGCGGAACACATGTTGTTTTTAAATGTGCTATACAAATGAAATGGCTTGGCTTAAATTAATTTAAAAGACACAAAAAAGCATAATATAAGGTTGCATTCAATGATAAGATATTGCCACTTTAATTTATCAAACAGCAACGTGTAATGCTTTTAGACTCAAACCTGCTCACTGACCAAAATACCAACACCCATTCTTAAAAAATAAAATAAATAAATAAATAAATAAATTAAAATGAAATAAAAAAACAAAAAAAATAAAATAAATAAAAAACAGTTAACAATAATACCACAAGTGATTTCAATTAGAAAAAAAATATCAAAGAACCCAAGTGTAGGTCTATGTTTAGCTTAGTCCCACTACTATAGATATTATAGTATATATATACTATATATATATAGTATATATATATAGTATATACTATAATATATATACTATATATTTTTTTTGTTGAATTTGAGGAAAAGTCATTATTCAGTCAATAGCACAGCAAGTGTTGGCTAGTATTGCTCACAAAAAAGAAAGGAGACATTTTTAAAATCTTTTTCCCACAAAACTCAATGGAAATACATGTGTTAGTTCACATGGCATGTACTGCAAGCTTACATGAAATTAGCTTGAGGGATTTCACAGATAAAGACCATAATTTTCTTTCTTATTAGATTAATTAACTCACAAATTTCACTTATGTAGACAGCTTTGTATGTGAAAGGCTACAAGTGAAAGAAAAGTGTAGGTTATAGCCAGTAATTGGACCAAACAAAGGCAATTAGTACATATTCTTTACATTTTGCTCTAAAAATCTCGACAAGAAAACTGAGAGCATATTAGCACTTTTTCCCCTCCATTGGTGCATGAAAAAACAGAAGTTTAAGTATAGTTATTATAGAAAAATATAGGGTTTGCTCAGTGGTTGTTAGGTCCAAATCAAGCAAAGAAGTGTACGGAAATGACCTTTGCCATGACTCAATCATCCACAACATGTGAACCATAGCCTGATAAAAACCACACATTAGAGACATTTTGAGCTTTTGTTCAAACAATTATTGTGTAGTGCTTGAAGAAAAAGATTGTTTCACAGAAGCTGCACATTTGAAGTAGTAAAAAGCAAGAAAAATAGGCTACAATGGACATTTTTATGGCACTAAATGTGACAGAGAAACAACAAGGGCAAAATTTCTTTATGCCTCAGTAGGTTTTTGAGTGGCCAGCCACCAAAGACTTACCATAGTTGATGTAGACAGTATGCATTGCAAATATAAGAAATGTATTCATCAATAGGGCTGTACAGTGGCAGAGTAGTTACCGCTACTGGCTCCTCTCAGCAATAAGGCTGTGGGTTTGATCTTTAGGTTGGCTGACACATCATTTATCTGAGTGGAGTCTGCATGTCCTCTCTGTGTTACTGAAGGTTCTCTTCAGCTTTGTCCCAAGATGTCTTAGGTCAATTGCTAACTAGGGCAGAGTACTGTTCAGATTTTTTCAATACCAGTACTTAAACAATACCTGTTTTTTGGTACCAGTACCTGAGCGATACTTTTTTCTGATACCTATGGCGTGCTAATTCATCTTCTACAATCATAAAACACAATAATATTGAATAAAAGACCAATTTTCAGAGCAAAATTCTTAGCTGTCACCAGTAGTTTGTATGCTTTATTCTGTGTTATTTATTTGATCCATACATGCAAAGGAACATTAAAGGTCCCACTAGGTATTGAAATGTGGCATTGAATAAAATTTGTCTTTCCATACCACAAAGGTATTGTTTAACAGTACCTAGCTCTACTGCTAACCCTAAATTCCCTCCAGTGAATGATTGTGAGACTAAATGGTTGTCTGTCATTGCATTTTTCTGTTTCAGGTTTGAAACTACAAAATTGCCTGAGTCTACCCTGCTTAAGGGCCATAGTTGCTGGAATTAAGCTCTGTGTGGAGTCTTAAGGTCCAAACCTCCCAGATACTGCAGCTTCATCTCACTGTTCAAATACATGCATGTAAATTAATCTTACTGAATAAATGTTAGTCCCAAGGTTATCATACTCTAGCCATTGTCCAGACTCCAGAGTGTACCCCACCTCAGGCCCATAGTTGCTGGGATAGGCTCCAGCCACCTTCAATCCCAAATGGAACAAGCCGAAGAAGTTAATATATTGATATGACGATAATAAATACACTGAAATAACATAATAAATAGCAGTTGTATTTTTATCAGTGGTAACTCAATTATCCCCTTTTTTTACCAAAGTGATAAAGCATATTTGAACCATCCGTCTCCCTGATGTCCTCTGGTGGGTAATGTGCTGAAAGCTGCCCATCTGTTATCTCCGAGTGGACCGAGCAAACCGTGAAAGATATTTACAAATACACTTAGCCCGTGGCGTGATCTCAAATGTTTGTGGGCCTCTGCTTGACCTTCAGCTCAGAATAAAAGAAGTGTTATCTGCCTGTGATCGTCCTGACAGATCACTTTGGTAACCAGCCTCCTCTCGGGCCACCTGTGTCCTGTGGAGAGCGTCCCATGTGCAGGGGCAGCAGATGTCCGCAGCAACACGGTCAAATGAAATGACGCAGTGAACGTTTACAAAGTTCAGGCCACTCAAGTTGGGTTTCATAAGAGAATAAAAGACATTTAATGATATTAGGAGCAACTATTTTTACACTTTAGAACATTAATTAAAGCTTTATCTGGAGTGCATGGCATCCATTAATTATCTTTTGCTTATTCCCATTAGGGGTCACAGGTGAATGGACCTATACCAGCAACTATGGGCCTTAGGCGGCATCCACCATGGACAGTGCCCCAGAGACAGATCTAACCTTTCTGAGGCCCTAAGCCAAATTCAGCTCCGGAGCCCTACTATCAGCTATGCCTTAGTCGGTGATATATCCATATAGCTTTCATTTAATTGAATTAATAACCTTTAAATTACTTGTTTATTATTTTTTAATAAACTGTCACCCTGCCTGACCTAGCCTTAAGACATGTTTTATTTAGTAAACATTTTATACATTACACCAGTGTAGGCATCAGTTTATAAAGCTAACTTTATATAATAATATTTAATTTAACCCACTGTTTTAAATGACGTTTTGATTGCCAAATGTGTGTTTTTATTGCTTTTAATTTGATTGTTTTATTGTTTCTAACTTATGTCTTTAGTTTATTTTATTGTCTTTTATTTATAATACTAATTGTATTTTATTAATTTGTACATTTCATTGTATTATCTTTATGTATTTTCAGGGCACCATTGCAAAAGAGAGCTAGCTAGACTCTCAATTGGTTTTCCCTGTCTAAATAAAGGTTACAAAAAAAATCCCGGGTCGCTCAATTCGCATTAAGACCTGACTGAGCTGACTTTTGTTCGAAATCACAGGTGCGAGGATGGTTCTTTACTACATTTAAACAAAGCTGTTTTATCTGACTAACCATGTATGAGCGACTGACCAACAGATTGTATTGGCCAGAGTGATGGAAAAGTGTGACACACAAAAAAAAAAATGAGTGAGAGAGAGAGACAGCGCCAGCCAGAGTCCCAAATTGCAGTAGAGGAATAACGGCAAAGCCAATAGCCCTCAGTCCCTGTCCTCTCTCTGCTCTGCTTTGTGTGCTAGCGGTAATCAATGTTTGGCACTAGTTATCAGTGGAGTCACAGTCGCAGGCGTAGGGATACTCCAAGGTCAGCGGGCGGTGAACTCAGAGTTACACACCACACCAGGATCACATAGATCGTCGTTCCCAAATGAGGATTGGCTGACAGTGTGCCCCTCCTGCCCGAAGTGATGTGTCATGGTAATATGTGCAGTATCTATAACAGCGCTTCCTACAGACGGGACGTGTCTGCAGCTTATGGCCCGACACACATTAATGCTGACACACTGCAAAGGAGGCGATGAATACAATAGAGCCTCCAAGGTTCAGGAGCAGAGGAAAATGTGCTGCTGTGATCCACTCAACTGAAATTTATATAATGACTTGCTGATGTTAAAATATGCTGGACACGTTTGGTGCAAGTAAAGTGAATAAATTGACTTACAAGTCTATTTAAAATGTAGGGCTGGATCTTTTGGATCTTAGCACAGGAAGTGAACCAGACAGTGGCGCAGAAAGGGGCCTTATTCCACTCCCTGCTCTTTAGACTTGGTGCAAAAGCTAGTCTAAAGAGGTTGGACGTAGATTGGGCTTGGGCCACGGAGGCTGTACTTGAAATGGCGCAAATCTAAGCTGGACAACAGCTGTGGGGAACCCAAATCCTGCAATCATGTCGATTAAGTACGCCCCCAGCTTTGTTTCCTCTGCTTACCGCTGCTGGCTCAGGCTCTGTCAGGACACCAGGTGTGGTTGACATACAAGCAAACAGTTTACAGTATACAGTTTACTTTTTTTTTTTTTTTTTGTCTTTTGCTTTTCAGCACCGCAAAGGAGGACGGAGGAGGAAAGAATGCATTCATTGGGGGTGGGGGTCAGAAACAGTCATAACTCCAGGTTTAGAACCAAACAAACTGGTTTTTAGACCAGTCCTCCCCTGTATTGTAAACTGACACGGCCTGTAGCATGAGACATTCTGAACACAGGCGCAAAAAGCTGCGACGTCACCTCTGTCTTTACGCCAAGCAGAAGATCAGGCCTGATCAGGTCTGTCATGAAGCAATACTAATGAGGCTAACACCATTCATTAATCCTGCACTGCACAGTTACATGCATATATTTTGCAATTTTAAAGGTCTTATATCATGTTTTTTTCAGGCTTTTTGAAATGGTTTTGGGCACCTTTGCATTATACTTTTATACTTTAGTAGAAATTTTCTTGTGTTTTACTTGAGTAAATTTTTGCACCTTTATCTGTATTTTTACTTGAGAAAAAAAAAAAGAGGAGTTCTTCCACCACTGCTTGTTATAAGCCGAGTAAAAGAAGATATTTTGGTCGTGTCTGAATAGGGATCATTTTTTCAAAAGCACTGAGTGAAAATATTTGTGTAGGTGTAGCCCGGCTCTGAGATGTAATGAGTCATGTAATAGAGTCCCTATAATAAAATGCACTTTAATTTAAATTTAGATGCATATACTTACTGTTGCTACATTAGAGGTGTGAAATTATAAAGTCTATGATCTAAACTTATAATCTCTCCAGCACCACCTTAAACACTCTTTATCCTGCTTATTCGTAGCAACTTTAGGCCTGAGATGGGGTACAATCTAGACAATGGCCAGTCAGTTGCAGGGCTGACAGTGACAGGACATATCCTCCCTGTGTTACTATGGGTTCTCTCTGGTTACTCAGGTGTCCTCCCACTGTCCAAAGGCATGCATGTGTAGGTGAAACAGTGAATCTGTAGCCTATAGTGAATGGATTTGAGAGTGAAAGGTCATCTGTCAGCGTGTGTCTGTGTCAGCCCTGCCGCTAACTATCCATTGTTCAGGATGTAGCCCATGTAAGGCGTGTAGTTGCTGGGATAGGCTCAAGCCACCTGTGACCCTTAACAGGATTAAGTGGGAGAAGCTGAATGAATACCAGAGTATCAACAAAGCCATTTCACAAAAGCTGGTTCAGATTAACTCAGGTGGAACTCCATATCTCATCAGTGCACTCTCTGTCCCTGCAGAGTCTATCTTTTTTATGCACTCGTACAGGGGTGCATGTCATGGAGAGGCTGGACCTGCGGCGTGAGTTAAGGGCTTAGCGCAGATCAATACATGCCGCCTCCAGCCGACCGAGTGTAATTATAAACAGAATAGCCACTGTCAGAGCGGTTTCATCGGCTTGAACCTGTACGTGTCCCATGTTTCCCCGTGGCAATTACGGCACACATGAGACCTCCACCTCCCCCCTCATCCAAAAACTCACTCAAATCACACAACTGACCTAGTTTGGTTTGTCCCAAAAAAGACAAAACATTACAAGCATTTTAGCAGAGCTCACCCATGATTTTATACCTGAATTGTTTATCTTGTTTTCAGTGTTGGATGCAAACAGAGAAATGTGAAATATAGATTTAGTCAAACTGTGAAGGTTTAAAGTCAACTTTTGTATTTATTAATTTTTTTAGCTGGTGAATATTGTTTAGTTACTTAATGTTACTTTGTGAGCTATGTGAAAACAAGACTTTAATACAGTATATAACGCAAGCTTTATCATCACGCTCCTATCAATTGGTTTACACAACTTTAGTCTATAATGACTTGATGACAAAGTGGCTAAATCAGCACTGTCTACATGTTTTTTGGAAGAATTTTGGACACCTTTGCATTGGTATTTCACATTTTATAACTTAAAATGATGCATATGAATGGGAAATGTCTTCTTTTCGGGAGCTGTTACTTGGCTTATTTAGCACAGCTATTAGCAACCTGACGCTAACAGATAAAAAATGAGCTGACTGCTTTGTAGTGACGGCAACAGTAAGCACTGAGACGATCAGAACGAGTCTGTGGGACGGTGTACGGGCTTTAGAACAAGGACACTTCCTTGTTTCTCATGTTTATCTAGAGCATTGAGACCAAGCATTTTCAGCTCTTGAAAAGGCCTCGGGATACAGGATTTTTTTTTTAAGAGGAAACAACATCATAACATGGTTAAAAGTGCAACAAAGCTCCATATAAATGATTCCCCGACCCCTCCCCATTGTAAAAGTATTTGGTCAAAAAGTCTAGAAAGAGAAAGCTAGCGCAGACTAGGATAAACCTAGCAGAGTAGCTTAAGTTGTGTTCATGAGCTTTATACAGAAAGTGCAATTGACAATGTTAGAAGTTTATTTTTTCCCATGTTTGTGCCGTTTATGTGCTTTTATTTGTTGGGCATTATGTGGTGTTTGCATTGATAAATGACTAAGAAAGATGACCAGAACTATAACACTACAAAGGTTTACAATTACTGAAGCTTACTTTTTAACCAAGACCACAGTAATTCAGCATTAGTGTGAGTGGAGCAGTCGGAGCAGTGTAATTAAATTTTCTCCCATGCATGCAAACTGGGAGAGAAAACCAGTTAGAGCTCTTGATCAAGGTAATAAGCTTCCAGCATTTCTTTTTTTTTTTTTTTTTAAGTTGGTGAAACAAATCGAGTAAGTCCAGCTTGGCTATTTTAAAGTCAGGTCTTTGCACTTGATGTGTTTCCACTTGGTCTGCCCTGTCACACACGAGCTCGGCTGCAGTTATCTCTCGGCCTGAAAGTCAGTCACTGAAACACATCACAGCCCTCGGAGGGAAACAGCCCACTGGATTTACTGCACTCCAACTCACAGGAATAACCCCTATTCTCTACATTTGAGCTGTTATCCAGAAACATCGACCTTATGTTTTTTTTTTTTTTATTGCTATTGTTAGACCTTGTTCAGATGCCCATGCTGTTGCTGTGTTGCAATAATCCCATTGCATTTGTTAACTGTGTTATTGTATGGTGCTGTCAGATTGTGGACAGTTACAGGAAATGGGATATCAGCTCGCTGCTTTACATTTGAAATGATACTTTGCACATTTCCTTTTTTAAATAGATATTAAACTTAATAACAAATAAACATGAAGTACACATATTAAAGTTGAGATGTGAATAAATAGAGGTGAATAATGAGAGAAATCAAAATGCAATTGACAGAAAGTAAACCACTTAAGTTAAGAACCACTTAATTAAGAATAAATAGTCAAAAGGACACAGTGTTTTTTGATATGTGGGGAAATTCCATTCTTCCCAAATGCATAGCTACATTTACTGCAATTATTTTATTAAAACTGGGTCAATATATCCCTCAAAATACAAACACACACACAAACTTTTCAGCTTACCATTGCTGAGTAAAACATTATACCCACTGTCCTGCAGTTATCTCTTTGTAGAAAAATATAATGTGGAATCTGAGCTAAAACTGTGTTTCTATAAGGTTTTGTTATCACAATATGGGTTTAAAGGGGATATGTATTATGCTTTTTAGTGCATGGAAACAGAGCTGTACACCATTTTTTACATAAATGAATGAGAGCAGATTAGCTGTAGAGGGCTTGTTGATTGGTCAGTGTTTCCTCGAGAGGCGGAGACTACAGGATTTCTCAAACAGGTGTGACACAAAACACAACTCCAGGTGTGTTTGTGATGATGGAACAACATTTCAACATGGTAGAAAACTCAGAAAAGTAGATTTTTCATAATATAGGCACTTTTTTTTTTTTACATCTTCTTTCCTTCTACGTCGGGTGCAGTGTTTTTCATACCGGTTTGGCAAAGCTTTTACGCCGGATGCCTTTCCTCGCAACTCTCTCATGTTACCATTACAACTGCTGTATTGCAATTATTTATATTTTTGGCAACCATCAAATAGATACATTTGGCTCTGTTCCTCTTTGATGTATCTTTTCTCTATTTATGGTTTTCTTTTTGTGCTGTTTCTCTGTGTCACTAGACTTGGACAGTGCTGAATTAGCCTCTGTCACTGTTGTCACTGCTATTAATTCAATGCAAGTAGTGTTAATCAATCAATGGGAGGCTGATACTTTTACAGAAGATTGCTATAACAAATTGATACTGAGTGAAGCAGTTTTCCTCAACTTGCAAAACTTTGATAAGCATAAAATATTATTTGCATTTGATCCACTATCCACAGCTCAGGTCAATGTTGTGAATTTTAATGTAATCTCGCTCTCTGAAGGTATCTTTTTGACCTCCTTATTCTTTGTTGTTGATTTCCTAAGAAAAGATACATTTCCTGTTTCAAAAAGAAACTCTAATTAAGGAAGGTGACCATGGCAGCATTATTATCATATTTATTCACAGCAAAGTAATGACTGTGTGTTAGTGAAACTGTGTGAGCTGCCATTTATTTCAAGCCGGAATAACTGAAAAGTGGCTTTTAATTACCTTTTTGTAGACCTGTCATTGCCCTAGACAGTAAATCTGAACAGTGTCATTTTATATGAAAGGCAGCAGTGCTCAGAAAGTGCTGTAGTTGCTCAGTAGCGAAGAAGAAAAATGTTGGCTTCCAGAAATGGCTACAATTACATTTAGAAGCTGTCATATTGAACATGTCTGCAAAGATCATCCAGGCTGTTTGATTTTTCTAATATACTTCTGTTCATTAAGCTTTGAGAGAACAAGAGTTTGTACATACAGTTGAATGAAAAAGTATTGGAACCCCTTGGAAATACTAGGATTTCTGCATGATTTGGTCATAAAATGTGATCTGATCTTCATCTAAGTCACAACAATAGACAAACACAGTCTGCTTAAACTAATGCTGCAAAAAAATATGTTTTTTCAAGTTTTTTATTGAGCATTAATGTAAACATTCACAGTACAGGGTAGAAAAAAGTATTGGAACCCCTAGGCTAGTGACCTCTTCAAGAGCTAATTGGGGCTAGGTATCAGCCAACCTGGGGTCCAATCAATGTGAGAAGATTGGAGGAGTGGCTTAAAGTGGCCCTGACCAATAAAAAATGCCACCCAGTTTTGAGTTTATCATTCTAAAGAAGCATTACTTGATGTAAACCATGCCTTGCACAAAAGAGCTCTCAGAAGACCTACGAGTAAGAATTGTTGACTTGCATAAAACTGGAAAGGGTTACAAAAGTATCTGTAAGAGCATTGATGTTCATGGGTTCATGGCACGACAGATTGTCTATAAATGGAGAAGGTTCAATACTGTGACCACACTGCCTAGGAGTGGTTGTCCTGTGAGAATGCCTGCAAGAGCACAGCGTAGAATGCTCAATGAGGTGAAGAAGAATCCTAGAGTGCTAGCTAAAGACTTACAGAAATCTCTGGCACAACCTGACATCTTTGTTCACAAATCTACTATAGGTAAAATATTAAACAAGAATAGACTTCATCGGCGGACACTACAGAGGAAGCCACTGCTGTCCAAAAAAATATTGCTGTGCACTTTTAAAGTTTGCAAAAGAGTGTTGCTGCTCGATGTTCCACAGCACTACTGGAAAAATATTCTGTGGACAGATGAAACCTAAGCTGAGTTGTTTGGAAGAAACACACAACGCTATGTGTGGAGAAAACAAAGACACAGCACACCAACATCAAAACCTCATCCCCACTGTGAAGTATGGTGGAGGGGCATCATGGTTTGGGGCTGCTCTGCTGCCTCAGGGCCTGGACAACTTGCTATCATCAACAGTAAAATGAATTCCCAAGTTTATCAAAACATTTTGCAGAAATACCTAAGACCATCTGTCCACCAACTGAAGCTCAACAGAGGATGGGTGATGCAACAGGACACTGACCCAAAACATAGAAGCAAATCAACAACAGGAGAAAATACACCTTCTGGAGTGGCCCAGTCAGAGTCTTGACCTCAATCCAATTGAGATGCTGTGGCATGACCTCAAAAGAGTGATTCACACCCGACATCCCAAGAATATTGCTGAACGTAAACAGTTTTGTAAAAAAGGAATGGTCCAAAATTCTAGGCAGGTCTGATCTTTACTACAGAAAACGTTTGGTTGAGGTTATTGTTGCCAAAGGAGGATCAACCACTTATTAAATCCAATGATACGCATACTTTTTCTACCCTGTACTGTGAATGTTTACATAAATGCTCAATAAAAATAATAAAAAATGTCAATTTATTTGCAGAATTAAATTAAGCAGACTGTGTTTGTTTATTGTTGTGACTTAGATGAAGATCAGATCACATTTCATGACCAAATCATGCAGAAATCCTGGTATTTCCAAGGGGTTCCAATACTTTTTCTTTCAACTGTACATACTTATAATTTTATTATTCTTTTTACACAAGAGACAGTACCAACATTAGCATCATACCAAGCGTTTTGGAAACATACAACCAATCTGAGAAACAAGTTGCATAAAGCCTGCCTAATTTTAGATAAAGGCTTATGATTGGTTGTAAGTTGGTGGATGCAGTGTTGCCAACTCCTCAATATTTTAATGATTTCATTTGTAATAAAGCGCTGTTAGACCGAGTGTTTTCAGCTTTTGAGAAAAGGGTGGGTTCAGCAAATGGGATTACTCAAACAAGTGTGAATGAAACAAAATACTACTCCAGATGTGTTTTTGAGGAGGAAACAGCATTATAACATGGTTACAAGCTAAGAAAAAAAGAAGAAAAAAAAAGAAAAAAAAAAAACTCGATTTAGCTTAATAGGATATCTTTAAGCTAAACTTTAAACCCCAAGGTCTTAGCACAAACCCTCCTCAATGCAGAATAAAAATCAACCCTGAAAATAGCAATATCATTATGGACTGAACAGTTGATGTTACAGGAAGTATCCCACTGAGAGTGTTACACATTTTTCCTACATCTTTTTCCCACTGATTTGATTTTTGTGTGTAAAATCCTTTAACCTTGCAACGCCAAAGGCAAAGTTGGCAGCGCAACAATAAAAACAGAACATTTGCAGGTGTTATGTAATTAAACAAGCATGCTTTGAATAAACAGGCTTTAGTCACAGATTACCACAAAAAACATTTCACACAATGAGTGAATGGGATGTGCCCGCTTTTCATGACACTGTATATGTTTGCTTACACAGATTAGGCATAACATTTTGACCACTGACATGATAAATAACTCTAAATAAACAGCAACATCTCTTCATTGTAGCGCTTGTTAGTGGGTGGGATATATTAGGCAGCAAGTCAACATTTTGTCTTCTAAGTCGTTAGAAATAGTCTGACTGATACAGATTTTTTTAAGGCCAATGCCGATACTACTATTAGGTAATGAAAAAAATACAGATAACCAATATATCGGCTGATACAGTTTTATATTTTAAAAAAGCATACGGCATTTTTCTTGCAGCTTGTGTTTACATGAATATGGCATTTGTGTCCCCACTGGGGGAGTGGGGACTGTTTCAGATGCCTGGCTGCTGGTGGATGTCCCGGTGATGACTGGACCTTGGCTGACCCCATCTGTGCTCCTGTACCAACCTCTGGGCCCTCAACCTCACCTCCTATGGACTTCCCGGACCCCAACCTCACCCTCATTCCCCTGTCTGGATGAAGCCCACCTGCTGCATCCTTAAAGACCTGATCTATGATACTATAGATGAGCTAATGGACTAACAGTCATAGACACATGTTGCCTGTCCGTCCTGGGAAAGGATCATCCTTCAATATGGTCTCCGTAAGGTTACTTCTTTTTTTCCCCACAGTTTTTTTTAGGTGTTTTTCCTTATTTAGAAGGAGGGTCTAAGGACAGGGATGTCCTGGGTCTGTTTATTTTAGTGTAGTTATTGTTTGTGTTGTTTGTGTCTATGTTTGATTAAGTTTGTGAAGCCCTTTGAGGCGATTTTTGTTGTGATACTGGGCTATATAAATAAAACTGAATTGAACTGAATTGAATTTATTAGACTTTTTAAAATTTTGCCAAATTGCTGGTTCTGATAGAAATGTGCCAGAATACACAGCACATCACATTTGTTGGATATGGGGCTGCACACACACATAACACTACTACCACCTTTATTAGACTGAGGGTCACAATGCTGTGCCAGATATACCTTGTAAAATTATATTGTCATGCCACCAAGGTGACAGACATTTGGCCCTTCAAACAAAACCTTTTCAGTAATAAATCTTGATGTATTCATGCAGTGCTGTTGACAGAAATACACTTGTAAAAACTTCCATCAATATCAACTTTAGTGGATTTAGAGCCAAGAAGGTTAGTTATGCACAAAATCAATGCTTTCTGTAAGTGGCCCATAAATCCTATTCAACTTCAGGACAAAATATTAGGACTTGTGGGATGGAGATTATGCAAGCTATGCATTAGTGGCAGATATTAATAGCTGAGTCCAAATTAGCCATGCAGATGTTGTGTAATTGGTGTGGATATAAGCGACCCATTGTGTGAGCAGCTGTAGGCGTGAGGGGGTTTTGTCCAACAGCGTGTGGCCGTATTGATCTACACACTTCAGCCCGGGCACAGAGAGCCACTTCCAACGTCTCCAATGTACTGTACTCGTGTGTGTGTGTGTGTGTGTGTGTGTGTGAGTGTTTGTGTGAATGGCTGACCTTGGGAGGAAGTGGGCTGCCATTCATTCAGACACAGCACTGAAGTTGTCTTGTATCGATTTAACTCTGGGTCTACAGCTGTGACAGGACCCCGCCAATACAAATGATGCTACTAGACTTATGTTTTTATTTGATTTATTCACATGTATGCCTTACTATTTTTGAAGGCCAACAGGATACAAATACTCTTTTTTTCTTTTATTGCAGCATAAGAGATCAACAGTATGTATGGCCACGTTTGCCTCCAAGGACAAATTGAAAAATCTAAATGCAAGAGGTCACAGTTTGCAAAGCTACATATAATTATGAATTGTAATGTTTTTCATAACACACTTCCTGTTGATCAGTGGCTTCTGTTGTCAGTATAAAAGATACACAGGTTTCCTCCAACTGCAGCCTTTGACAGTAGTAGGGTTGCCAGATCCCACTGACAGTTTCTAGCCCAAACAAAACTTAAAACCCGCCCAACACAATAAAAACTAGCCCAAAACACACTGACTCTAACTGTTAACTATGGAGCTTCCTGTCAAAACCCTGTAAATATATAAAACATGTTCCACAAATATAATATGATTTGCAAATGTTATTAAACATTGTTGTTCATAAATGTAACCTGGGTTACAAAGGAAGGAAGCATATTCTGACTTAGGTTTTTTGAGATATCAGTGCCAAGATGTCTTCATCGGTGGAATCCACTGCAACAGATGGTGCCAACAAGTGGAGTGACTACGAGGTGTTGGAAATCATAGGAAAGGTTTTTTTTTGGCAAGGCTGGCAAGTGCATCCATCGAAAGACAAAAGAAACTGTGGCTTTAAAAGTCATGAAGAAGACTGTGGAAAACTTCAGTGAGAGAGAACACAAAGTGATGAGAGCTATCAGAGAGCTGGACCCGGACACTTTTAACATCGTCCGATTCATTGAATATTGTGAACACTATGAACATCAGTTCATTGCCTTGGCAATGCTGGATCTCAGTGTCCAAGATTTCACCAGAAGGTACAAGGTGAATTTATTTTCACTGAATAAAGTGTGGTCTATGGCAAAGCAACTCCTGGTTGATTTCGTAGGTCTGCATAGGCTTGGTATCATGCATACTGACATTAAGCCAGAAAATATTATGCTGGTAGACCATGAGAAACAACTATTCAAAGTCAAATTGAATGACTTTGGTCTGGCCAGGCATCACGATGACGTCGAAATCGAAGAGGAAATACATGTCGTGCCCCAGAGGTCACCTTGGGGCTGCGAATGTGGGAGGCAGTAGACATGTGGACTCTGGAAGCTTCCCTTTCTTAGCCTGTTCCGAATATAATAATCTGAGTAAGATTGTCCACTTCATGGGAACGCCTGAGGATGAGCCGCTGACCAAGGCATTATACAGATTGCTTTTTTGTTCAGGATGGATCGCAGTGGAGACTAAAAACTCTGTAGGAATACAAGGACACAACAGATGACAGTCCTAAAATGAACAAAACTCCCCTGACTGCAGCCCGAGACCTTGAGGATCTCATCAAGAACTTCAAGAGACGTCAGTCATTCCCAGAGTGTGTTGACAGGTCAGCTTTTTTTGACCTGCGCAAGAAAATGTTTAAACTGAATCCAGAAAAGAGGATTACGCCATCTGAAGCCCTACTTCATCCTTTTATAACTATGGCCCATTTGCCAGCCGATGAATGTTACACTGATCTGTCCCATGATTTAATGAGCGTTGCTTCAACTCAGATTCCCTCACTTGAGCAGAGTCTCAATCTGAATGTCACACTGAAGTCTATGAAAACAAACCCCAGCAAGCTGATCTTTCGAAAGCCAAAATGAGACAATTTTCTTCAGGCAATCAGAAAAGGCTTTCCAAAGTCTGGGCCTTCCAGGTCAAAGGTCACTAAATCGTCTCCAGCTTCGACGACGACCAACATTTTGTGCCCCGCAAGCTCCATCAGAGTGCTTCACCTTGATGGAGATGACTTAATGCACGAATGAGGTCCAACCAACATCAGCAACAAGAACTCTTGAAAAAATAATGTGATGTTTATATTGTCTCGATATTGAATGTATTTAAATATAGAAAAAAGTTCCATGATTTACAATAATGTTCAGGGGGATTTCTATGGTTCTAAGCTTAATAGTGAACACTGTTATGTGTAAGAAAAAAAAGCACAAAACTTAACAGAAACACTAAAAAAATAGCAGAAACAGGTTCCTCATAAAGAGTGTAAACCAAAGACATCCAAAGCCTTCTTGGTCAGGGTTTCACAGACATGAAATGTGAGCAACCAAACCCATCACTCATTTTAAAACATGAACTGATCATTCAAGTGGGAGGACACAGCACTTATTTGAATGTGTATTTATATTTTATTTGCCGTAAAATGACAACTATTTTGTTGTTATTTTCTCCATAAAATATTCTTAAAACTCACCAAATGTTTAATAAACCATCCCAATCCTATTTTTTCCAGCACAAGGTGTTCAAAAGAAGCCCATTTGGGCATAAATCAGCCCAATCTGGCAACACTAGACAGTAGCAGTAATGTTTTTGTTTGTTTGTTTGTTTGTTTGTTTGTTTGTTTGTTTTGTTTTTTTTTTTTTCTCATTAAAATGTCAAGATTGATCTCTTTGGCATGTCTGGATATTCTGGTTTTAGCTTTTGCATTATCATTTTGATAATTAGAGGAAGCCGAACCAAAAACGTCCGCAGTCTTTTTAAAATCCTTAAAATCATATGGTTTGATTTATTACTTATTCATTTATTTGTTTGTTTCTTGCACTGATATCCTTTGTTCCTTAGCCTTGTGCCCCATTTATTCTCCACGAGTGACACAGCAAAAAGGTGAGCAACTGCACCTCTCTATGCTGCGCCTTGGCATTTTGTGAAAACGCTGAGCAGCTTCTAGTCAGGCATATTATGTACACACACTACACGAGCTTCTTACACAACACAGATTCAGCATTTTAATACATGCTTCTCTTGTTTTCTTGCATTGATTTCCTATAATGCTAAGCTGCCTCGTCTCTACATCTTCACACCCTTCATGCTGGAGCTGCACCTTTTAGGAGGAGGTGACAGACTTATCCCACAACAAAAAGTCATGCATGTACTGTAGCATGTACTCCACAGCTTTAGGACACCACAAATGACACATGTAGTCTTTTACTTTGCAAAATTCTAACTCTTTTGGTTTTTATTTATTTTTTGGCTGCTTACTGTTAGTTGCATGGTGACTAGGCAGGTTTTACACCGGATGCCCTTCCTGTCACAATCAGCCTCATGCAGTGACTGGAGTTGGCAATGTGGGTGAAGTGTCTTACCTCGGGATACAATAAGGGACAGTATGCGCTTTGAGCAAGGTTCAAACCTCTGAACCTTCAGTTGGTGGGTAAATGCTTAATCCCTGCACCACATAATAATGTTGATAAGTTTCCTTAAAAAAAAAAAAAAAAGAAAAAAAAGTTTTTTTTCTTGTATGGGACTTAAATACATGCAATTCTACGCATATTTGAGCACCCACTGGTTGGTCTATATCCCTCATCAACAATGAATAAATGTCTGCTGATAATACAGAGAAAGTGGCAGCACTTGTTACATCTGCCTATTAAACATACTGACAATGTTTAGGAAGGAGAACAAAAAATGTTGAGAGTTACAAAGTTAGGGTTAATGGGGCTATATTGTGCTTTTATTCATGTTTTTAAACCAAAAACAGCATTGCACATTTTACAACTGTTGACCTTTAGAGGTCTAAACCTATTTTTGCAATTTTTCTGTGTTTTTAAATCTATGCTCATATCTCACTTTTGGGATTGAGAAATATGTGAATATTATACAACATTTTGTTCAGGACAACTTTATCTATTATAAATTATTATGGACAGATCATAACTACTTTTATTTGCTGTACTATTTGAACATCCCACAGCCTAGAATATACAAAAAACACAAAATTGAAAATAAAAATGTTTGACATTTTTTGAAACAGAGCTGTACACAATTTATTTATTTATTTATTTTTATTTTTTTGCATAAAACATTCAGAGCAGACTGGATGTAGAGGGCTTGTTGATTGGTCAGTGCTTCCTGGAGTGGGTGGGGGTTCGTGGAACCAAGTGTTCTGAGGGCTCAGAATGTCTGTGCCAGAGAATACAGAATTACTTAAACAGGAAGGACACATGAAGCAAAACACAACTCCAGGTATGTTTCTGACAAGGGAACAACATTAACAACATGATAGAACACAGTGAATTCTCAAGAGTAAAAAACACAGTGGTAATAAACATTAACTCTTTCATAGTTAATTTAACAATGGCAAGAGTTACTAAACTGAGATTAGAGTAAAACTCCCTTCAGTGTTGGTGTAAATATCCAGAGTTAACATTGACAGTGTTAATAAACAGTGTAATAACAGGAGTTCACTGTAAGAGTTACTACAGCACAAGAGTCACACTACAGTCTCACAGAGCGGTGTACTCCAGAACTGACTCTGTCCTCTGTAGCTACGCGCAGCTTTAACCCAGGTCAAACCAAATGGACAGAGGTTTTAATGGACAGTTGTTCAACATTGATTTAAGGTGTTTTGTCTCTTAAATCTCATGTCTCTGGGCAAGCTGCTGTGCTGGTGATTAGCTTATTTCAAGCTACCAGTAGCCCATAGCTAGAAGCCTAACTCCAGCTCCTGGTGATGGAGTTTTGTCTGAGAAGAAAACACTGGTGAAGTTTTCTCTTGGGGAATTTGAATGTAATGTTGAATGTAAGAAGTATTGTTCTTTTATGTATGTTTTACACCATATGTTTTATTTTATTAAAGAGGTATGATAACATGTATATATTGTGTTTTATTTCTGCACTGCAATAGTTTTAGGTGTATTTTTGGAAGTATTTTTTGAATAAATTGGTTTAGCTATACATTATTATTATAACACACACACACAGTCAGTGTTAGTGCAGTGTAAAATACTAACTCTTGCCAGTGTTGGATTAACTCTGAACACTTAACTCTATCACAAGAGTAAATTTTACTCTTTCTGGGTTAAGCAAATATGTTTACTCAGACAGTGTTGAAACTAACTCTTTAAGTGTTGTGTGTACACTGTCAATTTTACTGTGAAAGCTCAGAATGCTAATATTTCCCCTTTAAACATACTGAGTATTAGATTTTAAATAATTGTAAATAATGGGTACACTTTATCATTACGGCAAGCACCATCTCTATTGTTACGCATAGCTGGATAAAACTGGCCACGTCCTCACTGTACAAAATCTTCAGTAAAACAAACTAAAGTATCTTTCCACTGTTACAAAGGGTATCCTAACATTGCATTCATATACTGCTGTGTTTGTGAGTGGTGGGCAGTGATGAAGCAGCAGAGGTCCAGCTCAGCTCAGTGCTTCCACGGAGGCGGAGAGGCCTAAGGCTGTGCCACCATCACAGACCACACACCAGCTAAATTTAGGTTGAATCACATTTTCCTCTCAGGTCCACAGTCGTTCTGTTACAACCACTTCACAGTCTCATTCTTCAGCCTCACACAGTAAAGTCTTACTCGTTTATACAAGACCTCATTTGGAAAGCTTGTCTATGCTTATTTTGTTCATTTCTCGCTCTCTATCCCGACTGTCACATCTTGTTTTTCTTCACATCCTGTTGCACTACAGTCTGTGTTGCCGCAGAGCCGGCAGGACCCATGCTGAGTGATGACTCCGATTGCAAGACAGGTGCGTTCACAATAACATTTCCATAGAACAGTACATTACTTTGAGAGATTTGCTGAGGATAATTGTCAGCTGTACTCTATTCTTCCTATTTTGTAATGTTGTTTTTCTAATACAAGTTATTTGCAGGTACCGAAACTCTTTGTAGCTGTTCCTGCAGTGAGAGGTTATTCAGTATAACACTGGAACACTGGACATATTTACCACAATAATTAGAGACCAGAGGCGGAGTGGTAATCGGGAGATCCAAGACATTTCCTGGTCGGTGGGTGTGGTGGTGTTACAGAATGTGAGATGGGGGGCGGCCCACAGACAGACCGGAGAGCCCCTGAAGTGTCTGCCCGCCTTACTTAACATTGCAAACACGGAATTCACAGACACACGTCTCAAAAGCCCAAACCCCGCTCTGCTGTGGCCTCTGACTCACGGGGCTTCTGTGACATTTTCCCCCTCTTAGAGTGCGTGGAATCTGGTTGTGGTGCAACATAGACCTACTTTCAGTGGGGATGCGTTTATTTTGCATCAGTAGCAGAATGGTATCTTTCCTGAGTGTGTGAGCTACCTGTCAGCTGCCTCCATTTGGAATGGGACCCCAGCCCAGAGTCGGCCCGTGGCCTGTGGCATTGGCAATACAGGAAAATGCTCTGAGTGCCTGCGGCACCTGCCACTGCCCCGTGCCTCAGCACACAATAAGGCTTAATAAGCCTGGTCAATAACAGTTATACCCATAGACATTATGGACACTGGGGAAAGTTTTGTGTCCATAGCTGTGTTCTACACTTGTCAAGCTTTAAGTCACTTTTTGTTTGATGACAATCAACCTCTTACTCGCAGAGATACGATCATAAACAGCTCATGAAATAATACAAGTAAAAGACACAATCTGAAGCACACATTACTGCGGAAGTGCCAGTGCCTTTCTCACAATATTTTAGCTGTGTTATTATAAAAGCAGCATAAATATTAGTTCAGACGTCCTGACAAAAGCTTCTGTAGCCTCTAGTGTTCTCTGAGCCTCTGTCCAGGCTCATTGACCCTGTGCTGCAGGGCAGAGCAGAACTGGAGGCTCCACTGGGGAACCACTAACAGAGAAACTTGGTCACACATTTAGACAAAAATAAAAGTTAATTAAATAAAGCCCAGTTTTATGTAGCAGTGTTGAGGCAGCTCATAAGTTGTTATAAAATACTATGTTTTGTCTAAATAAGCTGTAGCCATATTTTTACTACAATGTAGTAGCCTGCTGAAAATATCATAACTTCATCTAAAATGCACCAGAATTTACAGACCCCAGACCCCCCACCTTATAATACTCCCATCATTAGGCTAACTGTGTGGACTGTGCTCTAACCATAGTGCCCTGCCAGCACCAAACAAAGAGGATGGCAGTGATGATGGGGGCCGGTGCTGTAAGGAGCACCCACTCTGCCCCTGTAACAGACAATAAGTATCAAGCAAAAAATATAATCAGTAAAGGCATGCTCAACTTTTCAAGAACTCAATTTTAAAATTCTAGTAAAAAAACAAGTAAAAAAAAAAAAAAAAAAATCAAATATTATCAAAACCATCCATCAGGGGTCACAAGAAAGTGTACTCTTGCTCGTGCCAGTCCCAAGTGGAGAGGGCTGTCTAGCGAAAACCTATGCCAAATCATGATTGTGTTTTTTAAAATAATAATAATAATAATGCATCAGTCGTATATAGTGCTTTTCTAGGCACTCAAAGCTGCTTTACACTTAGGTGCATTATTTATTTAGTCCTCAGATGCATCTTGTGGTGGTAAACTTCTATAGCCACAGCTGCCCTGGGACAGACTGACAGAGATGTGGCAGCCATTGTGCACCTTTGGTTTCTCTGACCATCACTAACGCCAAACACACAATCACACTCACACATCCATACATGCACGCGTGGGGTCTTGCTCAAGGACACAATGACAATATGAACTGGGGAGAGTGGGATTCAAACCGCCAACCTTCTGGTTATAGGGTGACTGCTCAACCTCCTGAGCCACTGTTTTTCTTTGCAATTGATGATAACAGCAACATTGTAATAAAATACATTTAAATTGAATCCATGGAAAAGTGACAATGTTTTATTGATTTGATTTTTGTGGGGGAGTGTTGAGATGTACTTTTTTTTTTTTTTTGCTACTACTATTATCTCTACTACTAGTACTACTCCTATTGCAAAACATGACCATTGAGTTGCCACTACTGCAGCCACTATAACTGCTGCCACTACCACTATCACTATCATGCTGTACTTCTAATACTACTGACACTTCTGTTACAAGCCATTTTACCACTGAGGTAAAAAAAAAAAAACCTTTGCTGCGTTGTGGAGATGTGGGTTGAGAGAATGAAGGGTTGACTTCGGTAATGCAACCTTTAAAAGTGCATTTGACACTGACATGGCATAAAAAAATTCTAAGTAGTTTAATCTAAACGTGATCAAACTGTTATTTTCCTGATTTCAAAACCAGTGAATATATTTAGACCGACTGCACTGATCAATAAAAAAATCTTAAACTAGCTCAGTCATTTAAAATTAGATTTGAACACATATTACCTGTAACAGAAAGTGATAATGTGGACAGAGGAAAGAAAATCTATGTCAGGTCTTAGAATCCATGGAAATTTAATGATTTCTTCCATACCCACTTATTCTCTGAAGGACTACATATAGGGGTTGCATTTTTTACATCCGTGTTGACTACATCCATTTCTCCAGAGGGTTCTAGTCACACTTTGTGTCAGACTGACATGAATTTTACATGAAAATCCCTGTGGTAGCATGTGGGAAAGTGGCAAATTGGTCACCATGTCTATGTCACTATGCAACTCTTTGCACAAGCACTCAATGCACAATTGGCATCTAAAAGGTTTTATTTTCACATTTTCTGTTTTCTTTCTGTTTTGCAAGAGTAAGAAAATTACACCGAGAATAATATGTAATTGCAGTCTAAATGGCAAGGCATGGCGATGGGTTTATTGTGCATTTCAAGGACAAAACAATTCAAAGTGGGGAACAGAAAAAAAGAACTAAACTACTACTAAAATAGAGCATAGAGTAAAAATGACAGGGTTTCCTGTATGATTTTTCGAGGAAAGCCATGACAAGTGTTCTGGGCCGCCTGTTACATGCTAATGGATCTGTCAGATTCTTACATTGAAGTACTTTTTATTAAATGCTGGTTAAAGGGGCTATATTATGCTTTTTTTCATACTTTTAAAGGAAATGTTGGTCGCCTCTAGAACAGCATTGCATATTTTACAACCTTTAAAAACATTATGTGACTAAAAGTGAACATACCAGCAGAGGGCAGTTCCTTGAACTTCCTTAATCTTTTTGTATGATGTCGTTTTACTCCAAAATGAAAAATAGCTGTGAGGAATCAGTGGAAACAAAGCTGTAGACAGTGTTTGGGATAAATGAATGAGAGCAGACTGGATGTAGAGGGTTTGTTGACTGCTCAGTGCTTCCTGGAGTGGGCCAGGACTGCAGTTTTTGAGTCTCTATTATGAATTTATCAATCTTGATTTTAGAAGCACATGGGTCCATATAAAATATACTGTATAAGAGAATATGTGTACTAGTTAATATATTATTATTAGGGCTGGGAAAATTATCACGTTAATGCAGTGCATTAATTTATTGATTTAATCGCGTTAATTTCAATTGACTGCATCGATTAATTTGATCACAACAAAAATATTACGACAACACTGACAGAGGCAGCAACTTGCACGAGTCTTCCACCGGGGCAGAAATGCACCGCGCGAGCGTAGAAGACGACACATTTCCATTTCCATCCATCAGGCGCGTTCGAAATGAGCCAGACTTGCGCAGTTTCGATCAGTGTCGGTCTGTGTGCAGTGCACGTCGGTTAGATTTGTGTCCGACTTGTTCCCGACTTGCTCTGATGCCACAAGTGCGACGGTCACCGTGAGGTCCAAACGAGACCAGCGCCTGAGCTGCCGCAGTTCATCAGGAGCAACTGCGGAGGCTGCATGGCTCAGTGCATGATGGGAAAACGCACACCTGTCAGCGGTGAACGGACAGGGAATTGGATCTGAGTTTAGTGCTGATCAGAAACGTAACACAATGACACTTCACTGCCCTCCTCTCCTTCTTCTCCCGCCTCTTTTTAAAAAAAAAATACAGACTAAAGTTACAGTTTTGACCTGGATAAACCAGTAAGAAAAATTCCCGCACACCGTCATACTTGCAAATGTGCGAGTTTATTAGGACTCAACAAGCGACGTTTCGGCACTAGGCCTTCATCAGGCAAAAGGACCTGGATAAACCAACACACGTGAGAAGTGGATTTTGGGCGTGATGGTGCGTGATCTGAGCCACAAACTGTCCGACTTCAGTACAGGTGTATTTCCCCTCCTCTAATTGCAGCCGTGCACTCTCGTTCACAATCCAGGCGAGGTGCAGTTCATCTGGAACGAGCCTAATGCAACAAGTGAACGAGCTAAAGCAACATGAGTGACCAAAAAGACACATTGCTAAATGGACAATTCTGCTTCAAATCGTCACCAGACAGCAATATAGACAAAACAAAAGTTATATGCAGTCTATGCAAGGATGAGTTCAATTACCACTGGAGTAACACAGTTCATAGTATTTACACTGTTGTGAACCACAACAATTGTTATTAATTGAAGAATTAAACTTATTTTTGTTAAAGTTCTCAAAGAGATTACACATGCTTTTTTAGGTAAGTTTTGTGTATTTGTTGGTTGTACCTTATTTAGGCAAACTTTGTCTGAGTTACAGGTCTCAAAGAGACTATTAATTTATTTTCTTTGCAAGTTTTGTTTGCTTTGCACAAGTTTACAGTAAAGTATGTGAAGGTTCATTCAAAATAAATGTTCTAAATTTACAATTTTGTGTTATAACTGTGTGTAATAACTGGTAGTTATTAATCGCGATAATCGCAATTAATTTTTTTCAGACTTGCGATTAATTAGTAAACTTTTTTTTTTTTATCGATTCCCGGCCCTAATTATTATTTATTAAATGTGTTGTTTTGCCAGCATACATTTTAATTATTGTTTGCTTTAATAAACATACAGCTTTAATTAGAGCAGAATCTATTTAAAACCTCTCCATTACCTTTGCCAAGGTTATGGAGAGGTCTCCATGAGGCCTTATGCTTTTTTTCTTCCTTTTAAGAGTGTGCTATAAGTATAAGGCATAATTACAGTTATTTACTTTTCTTATAAATGGAGCATTTTGCTGCAACCTGCTGCTTGAAATAGATGTTTTTGCTAAAGGCCAGCAAAGAAGAAGAAATTCAATTATATGTTCTGAACAGTACATGCTGAAGTTTAATTAATGTAAAAAAACAGGTTTCGAAATTTTAGGATTTGGTTTCTCTCATAAGCCACCCCATGTTACAAACTGTACAAACCAAACCACTACTGCTAGTACAAATATTATGACTAATAGCACTACTACAACAAACTAAGGTGCCATTTAGATGACAACATGTTTTCCGAATCCACAAAGGTTTGAAAACGCTGGAAGAGTTGTTTTTGTCTCACAGCGGGGAGCCAGTCCAGTGGCTTCGCTCTCATGTAAACAGTGAAAACACCGTACTCACTGAAATTTATGACGTAACAGCCCCAATCTGAACAGTGATGAGTGCACGCCGTGTGTAAGCTGACCCGCGAGCGCAAAATACAAGGCTTTTACATCTTATACATTCATATTTAGTCCAATATCTGTCAGTAAGATCTGTATAAGTACTTTTAGGAGAGACTTTATGAGAATGGCTTCAGAAAACCCCAAGATTCTAAAGTAGCTGGAAAGTTTTAGACCGGAGCTATTATTTCTTCGGGGCCCACAGCGCCGTTTTCTGGACAAACACAGGTACTACAGTTTACACTTGTTTTCAGGTGAAACAAGCGTTGTGTAAACGCAAATCACAGGCAGCAGGACTGCTGCATTTTCCTGGCCAACGTTGTCGTGTAAACAGGCCCTAATGCTACAACTGCCACTACTACGACTACTATTGTCACTATTACTATTTGTGCCACTACTACTAATGCCACAACTGCTACTAGTACTACCTTTGTTCCTTCTAAAGTACTATTACAGTATTATTACCTCTACCACTACTGCTACTACTATGATTACAACTACTATTACTGCTGCTAATACAACTGCTACTTTAGCATGTTTAGTAGTACTTCAAATAGGTTATAAGCTAACATATCCTTATTGTTTGTGAATAGAAATAATCTGCTTTACTGCTGAATACTGCTTCAAATTTTAGGATTTGGTCAGCCTAAGTCAGATATACTAACCTCTCTCATTCTTCTTCTGTAGAAAGTACCTATTGGCACTGCTAGTGTTACTGCTCCTACTACTACACTAGTATTAACACTACTGCTACTACTACTTCTACTACTGCTACTGATGTGATTACAACCACTCATACCACTGCTAGTGCTACTTCTACTACTCATTTTCAGACTTGGTGTCACAAACTGTATACCAACCAGAATGACTCATCTAAGATACTTCTAATGTCACTATTGTTACTGCTATTACAGCTATTGCAACAACTGCTACTACTACAACTGCTATCACTGCTACTACTGTTACTTCAACTATTACCACTGCTGCTGATTCTACCACTACTACTACTACTACTTTTAGGATTTGATTTGACCAAAGAAAAAGTCAACCCACATCACATACCAACCCAGAATGACTCACCTTAAATATCTCTACTGTAGAAAGTACTTACAGGTACTACCACTACCATTACTACTACTATTATTGATATTACTTATTGTTACTTACTACTATTACTATTACACTACTTTTGCTATTACAACTAACTGCTAACACTGTTATTTCTACTATTGCTACTACTTTTACCTCTACTGCTGCGGTTACTACTACTACTACAACTACTGCTACTACTGCTGCTAGTACTATTACTGCTGCTACTACTACAACTAATAATAATAGTAATAATAACAATACTAGATAATAATAATACTAAAGCTAATACTACTATTGCTACTTCAACTAATGCTAAAACTGCTATTAGGATTGTTCATTTTTTGGTGTAAGCATCAAAGAGGACGATGATTCAGAAGTATAATCAAGTCAGAAGGTTTATTTTAGTATCAAACAGGTAAGGTAACAACAGCTGTGCCCCGCTGAAAGGGATAGGGTGAGCAAGCCGTCCAAAAAAGAGTGGTCACAGTTTTTATATTATGTATGACAATGTATGACGATTTCTGCATATCATTATATTGTTTTCTTCAAGAAACTCCCGTGCCTCGACCAGGCCACAGAGTTCTCATTCTGCAGTGCATTATCTTCGTTATCTTCAGGAGCGTCCCACGCAACGGCAGGGCCATGGGAGCTCCCACCTGTAACCTTGAGGTTCCTAACTTTGTAACCAGCTCATTATTGTGCACTTTTGCAAATGCACAATGTACCTAATCCCAGAGTGACCTTTAGAGTGAAAGGAGAAAACATCCTTTAGAATCAAAATATTTTCACTAATTTTGAAGCGTTTATTAATCTTAGCAGTAGTACATCAAAATATAAGTTCAGTGGTAATACGCAAAGCTATATGTAGAAATATTCAACAATTCTACTACTACCACCACCACTACTACTACTACTACTGTTACTTCAACTATTGCCACTGCTATTAACTCTACTACTACTCCTGCTATGGTTACAATTACTATTTCCACTGCTGCACCTACAACTGCTACTACTCCAAAATTGTAGGATTTACTATGTCTCAAAGAAAAACCCAGTCTTCCACGTCACACAGTGCATACCAGCCCACAGTGACTCATCTCTGTACTGTTGATGTCGTCCACTCATGCGTCAAAAATGAACTATTTCTGTCCGTGCTTCCTTCTCCTCCTGCATGACTTTATTTATTTTGTTGCATGTCCTCTTATAACCTTTACGCTGGTGATTGGGCTAAGCTACATTTTTAACGACAGACATGCACAAAACAAACAAATCTAGTATAGAGATTGCTGGCTGGCTGTGTGGACTGCTTATGTAACTTAGGTCCTGTCACATAGAGTCAACTTCAGGGGCCTGGGCTTCAGTGTTGCAGCATGTTAGCTTGTTCATACTGACCCAATTTAATGGGATGACTGCTGTGGTGGATGCATCACGCCGACTGACTGGCCTCTACCGGACAGCTGGTTACCAGAGGTGTTGGTAAAATGGTGCACTGAATTAAAAGTACTGTTATTACAAATGTGGCTCCAAATTTCCTAGATGCATAGTGCCTGATTAAAATGGATCTCTCTTTTTTTTTTTGTTTCTGACCTGGCTGATATAATTTAAAGTGTTGTCTGTGTTGCTCAACACATTTGCCTTCCCTTTGCTAGTGTTTGTTAACACCGTTTAGCCTCATTTTGTTCTGCATGTCCCTTTTTTGTTTGTATTTTTCTGTAAGGTGCTGACAGTGCTATTTGCCACTAACTTTGTTTAGGGCAGACATAAGTGCAATGGCTTGTTCACGAATAAGTATGGCATTTGTTTTTTGTTTTTATTTTTTGTTTTATTATAAAGCAATATTACAAATCTAATTTGTAATAGGCCTCTAGTCCCTCTCCTTCAGGCCATATGTGTGTTAAAGGGGCTATATTATGCGTTTTTGTGTGTCTTTTAATTTAATAATAATTAATTTATGACACAGTTAGATCAACATCTTACATTTGTTGGTCAGAAAATGCAATCATTACTGACAAAACCTTATTGAAGAAACTTATCATTGTGAAAAATGCTCAGATTAGGTCCCTGTCACTTTAAGAGCCCTCCCTCCCCGCTGTCCTGCTGCTGTCACGCCCCTTCAGCGTGTCCCAACATCAACAGCTGGTGCAGAAGTGAGTGTTGTCCGCTGCAGTCCGCCAGTGGGTTTGTTTGTTTGCTGCAGGGAAAGCGTGAGCAGCACTTCCTGAACAGGACAGGACCGTGAGGGGGGAGGGGCGTTGTCCGGTGGAAAAGGCAGACAACAGTAGCCTCTCACAAGCTCAGTGTAAAAGAATAGAGGATTACTCAAACATGCATGAATGAAACAAAACACAACTCCAGGTACGTTTTAGAGGAGGAAACAATATTATAACATGGTAGAAAGCTCAAAAAAGTAGATTTTGCATAATATAGCCTCTTTAAAGCCTCTGTTGTGCTGAATCCTGTACCATAACCTGTTCCTGCCACGTCCATATAAGGACACGTCTCCTGCCATTCCTTGCTGCTGGATTTGTGAACAGCACTTGCTCTGTGTCTCTGTGTAGTGTCTCTTGTGTGCTCGTCGTGACTTTGTTTTTTCTTGAGACAGTTGTGACTTACTATTGAGACTGCTTTTGTTGGTTTAGTTCTTTTGGTTGTGCGTTTGGTTAGTTAAGGTTACAGTTTTGTTACTCTGTAGAACCTCTTTTTGTTTAGATTTGTAAAGAGGCCATTTTTGACCATTCTTGTAGTTTTTGTTAACTTTACGTTTACATTCCTTTTAAATAAATGAATAACTTTATTTTACCATTTAACATCTTTACTTGTCTTACATCCCTTCCCCTAGCTGGGTCGTAACAATAATATTACTCAAGTGTAAATAAAAATATTTACAGGTACTGTAAGTAGCATGTGCCTATATTGGTTTGAAAACAGTACTGCAGTCTAAATTTAAACAATGGTCTGTGGGTTACCAGTCTTTCTGTTTTTCTGTCTTTCAGTCTTTTGTCTGTAAATCAGCTGTACCAGAAAAAAACTAATATTTGATTTAAACATGTTTACATCATATCTTGGGTCATTTTTATGAAATATAAAAATTATATACTGCTCATAGCACCTTTAACATAATTATTACCTGAGGAAAAGTAGAAAAGTATTAAGAGTATAAAGATGACTTAATTAGAAAGTACTTACTACCACTATTACTACTACTACTAATATCGCTACTGCTACTACTACTACTACTACTGCTAGTACTACTATTACATCTACTAGTGCTACTAATATTACTACTATTGCTAGTACAGCTATTGCTACAACTGCTACTACTACTACTACTACTACTATTATTACTACTATTATAACTACTATGGCCACAAATACCACTGATACAATTACTATTACTAATACTACTGTAGTGGTAGCCTAAGCCGGCTGCTTCGGCGAGTGTCATGCATTGTCCCCCTGGTAGGCGCCCACTGTCTCGTAGTCTACATTGAACAGTGCCCTTGTGCTTGGGCTAAATGTACTTTTTTTGTTTTAGGGTCCTGCCAGTGCTCCCTGCCTCCCCTTTAAGTTGGGATGCCACTTTCTGTGATGGCTGTGTACTCTCCAAAGATGAACTTCTATCTTATGCTGTGTTCACACCGGACGCGTTTGTGGCATCAAATTCACCTCAAACGCGTCTAGTTGGACGCCTAAACATTTTGAAGTCAGACGCTTTATTTGCGCATCCAATTTGCTCTGTTCACGTGTCAAAACAAATGTGTTCAGACGTGAATTTGCATCATGGCAGGAGTCTGTGCCAGGGTAATGGTCGCTCTTTCAGGGCTAATTCGAACTGAGGCCATGCCGGTTTGCTCATCTGTTGTCCCGTGTCGGTGCAAGGACATGTCACCAGGACACTACTGCTGTATTTAAGCACTCAACACCAGCAGCAGAGCTGAGACAGGGAGGAGTTATTTCTTGTTTAATAGCGTTCTCTAGTGGTTTTCGCGGGGTATAGGCTAGGCTAGTACTCAGTACACAGACTCTGTTTTCCCTGTTGTTTTGGAGAGAGCAGTAACTGCGAATCCAACGAGCTCAGCACACGCTAAAGGTAAGGTCCCTTTTATATCTTGTTACTATATTTTTGACTGCTGTCTTTATAGAAGTATAAGAGGTGTTGTAGGCTGTAGCTTATAGCTCCGGATTCAGAGTGACAGCCTCGATAAGTCCACCGTGATTGTTTTGATGAATCTCCGCTTGCTACGTCCTCCCACGTCTCTTCAGGAGCAGGATCCTGATTGGTTAATGCGCTGCGAATATTCACCAAAGTTCAGATTTTTCAACTTGGGCGTCTAGAGCGTCAGACGCTGGATTTGCATGTCAGACGCGTCAATATTCAATTCGCGCCATGCTGCGATCAAAAGCCCGGGTCAAAGCCCGATTCATGATGCACTGGATGCTTGATTTGTGCCGCAAGACGTCCAGACGTGCGTTTACATAGACTTAACATGTAAACCAGACACCTCAGATGCCTCAAATGCATCTGGCGTGAATGCAGCATTACACTCTGCTGTCTGTGTATCATAGTCCATATTCTTGGGACAAATGAGCAAACTTTTAAACAAAATCACACAACTATTAAAAAAATATTTATTCGTCTTATTGAATGTGTCTGTCCACTCAGTTTAACAAACCTGTGTTGTCTTATAGTGCGGGTGAAATTTAGATATTTATTTCCCTGGGTTGCACCTGGGGTGGCGTTGTTGGAATATGTCAAAAAAACTCAGAACCAGGGTTTAGTATAGAGTATTTGTACCAGGCCTGATCATCTAGCCCAGAAGTGTCAAACTCAAGGCCCACGGACCAAATCCGGCCCGCAAGATAATTCCTTTTGGCCCGCGAGATAATTTCTAATTCATATTAAAAATGGCCCGCCTGATATATTGAACTCACCTGTTTGAACTACATCTCTCATAATGCACCGCAGAAGCACTGCCCCTCCCCCGCTGTTTTAACAAGTGGGGTTCTCCGTCAGGGACATTTAACTTTCACCAAATGAAATGGACAAAGAAGAGGAGACAGTCAGAGCAGGAGCTTCTTAAACAGGTGGGACAGTCTGTAAACACTACACTTTGTTTGTTGAGCTAATGTGGCAGTAATAAAAATAAGCTCTAACCACACAGCCTTGTAACATCACCTGTACAAACCCCATCTCCAAAAACAGAACCTACAGACAGTAGCGCTTTAATAAAAGCCTGTGTCACACTGTGTTAGTAAAGCCAAGTTATCAGAGCAGTTTTAAGTTCATTCACGGCACTGCCCTGTGTCATTCTTTCCTCTCTCTCTGGCGCTACACAGTGCTCGTTAATGCACAAAGTAACACACAGCAAACATCACTAACTCACACAGACAGAGGGACAAATCAGCTCCACACTGGACAGCGGAGTTACATAGCTGTGGCAATAAACAATAATACATAAATAATAATTGCTTAGTAGTTTGTTAGTCAGTAGTGTGAGTGTCTGAGTCTGTGGCCTGTTTGTTTTTATTTCTTTAGTGCTAAGTTCAGATTCAAAGCAAACAGTAAATTATGAACCCCCTTAAATCTAAAAATCTACACCTGTAGTTCTGTGGGGAAGTAATATTTTATGTTAAAACGCCTATTGCAGCCGGACTGAGAACAAAAATACAGTAAGCTGGCTTTATTATCCAATACTCTTATTCGGCCCGCGACCAAGACTGGTTTTCTAATTTTGGCCCCCGCGCCAATTAAGTTTGACAACCCTGATCTAGCCTCTCCTCGTCTTCCTCTCTTGCCCCCGCCATGCCACACTACAATTACAACTACTATTACAGCTGCTGTCTCTACTGTCCTGACCAATAAAGCCAAACAATATATATAAAAAAGTATAAAATATAAACTATTTTCCAGCATTTTTGTCAGTTTACCTAGTTAATTTCCAGAAAGAAAAAAACAACACTTATCTCTCGTAGGAAAATATTTTAATGGTGTCTCGCTTTTGTAAACATGATATGATGGCAGGGGATGATGAGAAATATTTTTATTAATGCTGTGGTTGTGCTCAAAATCAAGTAAATAGACTCATATTTTACTAAATTAATTTCCATAGTTAGTGTGGAAAGATGGCACTGCTTCACTAACAAGCCAGCAGCCAATTAGTTTAGTAGGAAGACTGGAAACAACCATTCTTGGGCTTTTGGAAAATTTTAGACCTAAAATTATTCACAAAGTACTTTAACCTTTTTCGGTTGCCAGTAGGAAAAATATGGGCCATTCAAAGTTATTATTTATTAAGTTGAGTCGAAGGGTTTCTCAAATAGTGAAGCAGACAGTGAGATAAGTACATACAAGTTTAAAATGATTCAATATTTGGTATGAACTATGGTACCTCGTGGCTGTTAGCTGAAGCCCATGTGATTTGGAGAGGATATGTTGGAAGTGGGTCAGACTCAAGGTTAAAAGGAAACCCTGATTTTGAGAGTTGGTGTAAGGACGTAGGTGTAGCTCGAGCTCAAGTCTCTTTTTTGTCTGAAGTTTATCCTTTCACTTTGTGGACTGGTTCATGCAAGGTGCTTCAGGTGTTTCTAAAGTTCAAAGAAATGTTGTAGAGCAGGTAAAAAAAAGTGAATCTAACTCCCAAGGTGTTACTGAGAGTGAGTGTTTTTTTGTTTTTTTTTTTGCCTTCAAGTGTCAGTCCAAGGATTAACTGGCAATTGTCCTGAGCTATCACAAAACCCTTCTGGGATGTGCACAAACCATGATGTCTCCCTTCTGGGATCGACACAAAGACTCATCAGCCTCTTAGCATGAAGTGATTTGCATACCAAAAGATTACACCCTCTCCATTTATCCAGGCTTGGGACCCACACAAAGAGTACTGAGTATTGAGCATCACACACATGTCTATAGTCCTTCAGGAAGTTTACGTCTATTCACAACAAAGATGGAGAACTTGAAAAGAGGCACCGTGTTGCTCTCTACTCTTATTCAAGAATCATTATGTAAATGTTTAGTAGCACACAGTGAAAGAAACATGCCAGTCCCAAGCCAGGATAAATGGAAAGGGGTGTGTCAGGAAGGGCATCACTTTTGGAGGCAGGTGATTTACTGTGGCGCCCCCTAAAGGGAAAGAAGTTTAAAAAAAAAAGAAGTCTCAGCACCACTGTAATCGTAGTTCAGTAGTTCTGGTACTTTAAGTTCATGGAGCTGAAGATGTAATATATTTAAGTGTCTAGTCTTTGTCAAAAGTTACTGGCTAATTAGTGTTTTTACTAGCCACAATTAGTTATGTTTTTGAGTATATTTTAAATAATTTGCTTTGCATAGGGTTAGGAGTTTTTTTTTTTTTTTTTTTTTTTTGTGGACATGTTTTTATCAAATATTAAAAAAACAGATTTAACTATTGGCAGTATGAATTGTATTTCTGTGCATCTGGTGTCAAATCTTTTTAAACATGTTATTCTGTTAAATTTAATATTTTTTTCTGTCTTTAATCATGATAAATTACTACTACAATAATGCAGAGTAACATAAATTCAGACCTAACCTCTAAAGGTAAGATATAGGTATGCATAATATTCAACTGGGCAAAGTGGCTAATAGTGGGAGTGTGTCACCAGCCCAAACTAAAATCTACCCACATTTGGTCAGGTTGGCTAATGTTAATGTCAAGCCCTGCCCCCATGTTTCCCCAACATGTTTAAATAAATATAAATTTTACTGAAAACATTGGTACAGCTGATTTATTTACGATTAAAAAGTATTTGACATAATGGCCAAGTTGTTTATGTGAGCTCACTGTGACTGGCAACCCACAGACAATTGTTTTGTGAAGGTTTCTAAAAAAAAGCATAATATAGCATGGCAAACTAAAAAATCAACATAGTTTTGCACAATGTTGCTGCTGAAAGATAAGTAAGTCCATTGTGCAATAAATAAAATGTCGTTAATAAGTGTCAATAGGTTCAAAACACTTCACAGTGTATGGTTTATCGCTTTTTTTTGGCGTTCCCATGCCTGCCTAGATTTGCATTATAAGTTGTGGGATTAATTAACGCCATGCAGCACCTAAACTAATTTATAATTTTATTGTGACTTTAATGATTTTCTGGCAGCTACATAATGGCAGGTTGCATTGACTGATTGGGAAAAATAGCCTGCCACTTCTGGATGGCTGCCTGCTTTGATGTTATGTAAAGCATTTTAAACAGTATTAAATTAAAAAAGGCTGCTTAACACTTCATTGAGTGCACAACTGTAACTCGAATTCAGTGAGGCATTGTATTGTTGGCCTGGTAGGAAAGGTCAGAATCCCAGAGCGGGCGACTTGATGGGGAATAAAATACCATTTGTCTGTAACAAGTATGGCGGATTGGTTTATCGATCCTAAAATTGACTTCCTCCTTGGATGGCTGACTGATTTGCAGGCAAATGGACGCCTCTTCCCATCAGTGTCATTGTCAGCACATGTAAGATTTATGACTCGATCCAACTGGTAATTACAGAGACTGCCTTGTTTTGTGCAACAAGGTGACACGACAGCTGCCACGACACCGTTTGGTCAGGGAAGTTAAAGGGAACCTAACTATAGTTGTGTTAAAGGAGTGGCTTGATCCCATTACTTTAGAGTGACAGAGAAAGAAAAGGTTTAATGTATCAACACCGGGGGAGAAAATAAGAAACCACTGCAGTGTATTGTTAAATCAGTCTCTCTACCCTGACAACCCTTACAGGCCAGTGTCTGTTAAACTTTTTTGCACACCTCACTCTGCTTTATGAGCTTGCAGACCACCTAACAAAGCTGACAGTGGTATTAAGTTGCCCAACAGCAATGTGGTCAGTCTGAGCATAAAAGAGATGCTTTGAATTATTCAAGATCTGTAAAGACTGCACCATTTCTCTTATTTTGACGTATTGTTCAGGGCCATTGACAGAGAGAGTTATGATATCTCCATGGACTCCAGTGGGTCAGTTTTTTATCCTTAAAGTTCCTAGCAAACAGTTCCCAGAAGTTAGTCACCCAGACTGGCAACACTACACAACTGTACAATGAGACACTGTGTAGAAGAGTAAAATGTTTAAAGAATCAAAGTTTATTTTGTCAACAAATTTTATTGAAATTAACATACCTATAAATGATCATGAGTGGCTACAGAAATCATGTGACCATCTCTACTCTGGACCTCTCTACCCTGGAACAATAATATTTGGAAAAAAGGATAAATGTTGTCAGCAGGTCACAAAAAACAAGTGTTTAGTTCAACATACTGGACCTATACAAGTCATAGTATAACTTGAGGACAGTGGCAAAGTGGTTAGCACTTTTGCCTCACAGTAGTCCTTGGTTCGATTCCCAGATGGTGTTAGGCCTTTGGCATGTTCTCCCCATGTCTGAGTCATGAGCACAGAAAATTATTTACATGGGTACTTTCCTTTTCTTTTTTTTTTCTTTTTCATCTTAACTGTTTCAGAGTCATTGTTTTTTTTTCAATAGTACTGTACTCCGAAATGTAATGCAAAAAACAATACAATAAACAATAAGCAAAGTTGCATGGTTCCACTTTAAATATATTTGTGTAAAAAAAAAAGGAGTGAGGATAGTAGGAGTGACAGAGAAGGAAATGGTTGAAAAATAAATGAGGGACTATCCCATGATGAGCCGGGGTGGAAGTCCTTGAAACGCATCAACGCATTGTCTCAACACATCACAACATTGTTATGGTACAGCCTCTGACATATTGTAACTGCCTTCGTGACACGTCCGCCCACTCCTGTATATATTCAGTCACCGCAAACACGGATAAGAATAGAGCTGTATCCACAATCGCACTTCATCGCACAGATGCCACACAGGAGCCGCAAATAGAAGAAGAACTTGAATAAACATTAGAAGTGAATGTGGATGCCTCACAGGTACAGCAAATAAACCCATTACACAGTGACCTCTGACCCTGTCGCAATGTAATTTAACTAAAACTCTTTAAAGTTTGGGGTCCAGGCTGATTTTAATTAGCTTCTTTCACCTAAAACAACTTGTTAATTTAAGTCCCTAATGTGAGAGATATAGTGAAGTGCAATCTTAGGTTGTTAATTAGCACATTTCTGAAAACTAACTCCTAATGGATTTTAAATGAAGAAATGTAGTTTATATCTTCTATTTTTAGTTCTGTTCCACCCAATAAAATACATGCTCTACAGATGAAGAAATGAAGCCCTCAAAACACATTTGCTAGCAAGTGATTCTAATGAAAAGAGCCAATAAACTTCATAAAACAATAGATAGATTACAGAAGACAAAAAAAGTCAGGGGTCAGCACAACAAAATATACACCAGATGCCTTTCCAGATGCAACCTTCACTATTTCCAGGAACCCAAGACCTCCCACTTTTTTATTATCTTTATACTGTATCTACCCCTCATGTGGCAAAGTAAACCAATCTCTTCTAATCTGTACCTCCTGGTGGCTGAAATCACTTTGATTGGCACTATCTCGCAATGGTAACAAAATTTACGAGGTTTGTGAAACAGAGCGTTTTGAGGCCTCAGAACGGCCAGGAAATAGAGGATTATTTAAACAGGCATAAATGAAGCTAAACACAAACACAAAATGAAACTCCAGGTATGTTTTTGATGAGGAAGCAACAATATAACATGGTAGAAACCTTAGAAAAGTTGCATAATATATCCCCTTTAATTTTGCACACAGTTTTGTTGTGTTGTGTTGTGTTGTGTTGTGTGTCTGTGCAGCTACTGACTGGAGAGTGGGCTATCAGTCACATCAGTCAGCTCTCACAAATGCAGGCTGACATGACAGCTAATGAGCCTATTATTGTCCAGATTTCATGTTTAACAAAGTAAGTTACATTCTTTTATTTTTCTGTTAAAAAAACAAACAAACAATGTTGAAATACTAAAGTTTTGACAAATATCAAAACTTTAAAAACCTTATATTTTGAAGCCCTGAAATGATTCAAATTGAGGCAGACTTTTCTGTCAAACTGTGGTTCATTCATTTTCTGTTTTTGTCTCTGAATCTGTCACTTGGACTGAGTTGCATTTCTATCTCAGCAAAAGACCTTGTACATCATTGTCATCACAGCGGGGCGTCTTATCACTCTGTCACTGTTTTTGTGTGACGTATATTTCTACAAATTACCATCTGCTGATGAATATCCATGACAAATGTGCCTTGTTCCTTTTACTGCTGTTCTGGATCTAAGGGCAATGCATATGTATACAGTGTAAGAGTAGGATTTTCATTCTTTTTGTTCAAAATGGCACACGATACAGTACTCTACATGCAGTGGTAGAGGGTAACTAAATACTTTTACTCAAGTTACTTATATTTTTGGAAGAAACTGATAATTTTCTGTGTACAGTGAAGCCCAAAATTATACCCCTGGCAAATTCTGACTTAAAGTTACTTTCATTCAACCAGCAAGTTTTTTTTTTTTTAACCGGAAATGACATAGGCTTCTCCCAAAAGATAATAAGACGATGTACAAGAGATATCATTATGGAAAAAAATATATATATTTCTCAGCTTTTTTTTTTCTCTTTTACATTTGAACAAAAAGTGTCATGTTGGTTGAATGAAAGTAACTTTAAGTCAGAATTTGCCAGGGGTATGAATAATTTCGGGCTTCACTGTGAAGATGTATTTTTGGCCCCAGTAATAGTTATAGCAGTAGTACTTGCAGTAGTACTTGTGACAGAAGTGGCTGAAGTAATTTATTATCACTAGTAGTAACAATAACATAATGATAGCAGTAGTAGTAGTAATAGTAGTAATAGTAGTAGTAGTAGTTAGTAGTAGTGCAGGTGATAGAAGTAATTGTAGTATCATTGGTAGTAATAATAAAACAATAATAGTAGTAGCACCTGAATTTCCTTCAGGGTCAATGAAGTATCTTATGAAGTAGTGACAGGAAAAAAAATTATAGTAGTAGTAATAGTAATGGTAGATTTTGCTGCGCTATTGCAAAAACTACTTTCTACTTTAAGTCCTATTTAAATTATACACACAAGCAGTGGTGGACAAAATACTCAAACACTGTACTCAAGTAAAAGTACTGTTACTTCAAAAATAATATTACTCAAGTAAAAGTAAAAGTACTCAACAAAAAAATATTTAAATAAGAGTAAAAATGTATTAAGCATTAACATTTACTTAAATAATAAAAAAAAACAACATTTGAATGTTTTTGCAAAATATTCTCTCAGAAAGCACTTTTTCTTCAGAGAATTTTACCTACTTGAGTAAAAGTAGCTACTGTCCACAACTGCGCACAAGAAATATTTTGATTGAGGAATTTTACTTGTACTTGAGTTACATTCCTATGAAGTAACAGTACTTTACTTGAGTACAGAGTGTGTGTACTCCTGCCTCCTCTGCTCTTGTAAATAAACCTCCTATGGCCTGGACAGGTGAGGGTTATGAATGCCATTATTCATCCTGCATTATTTAGAGGTGACCACTTTAAATAAAACAACTACATTATCAGACCAGGACCACAAACATAATGTGCATGCTCTGTTGGAGCCAGTGACACACAATGCACATAATATTTATTTCAGTATAATGTTGACAACAGCAGTGACGGACCATGTAATAGGAATTTCAGAAAACCACAACATTTAATTTGGATTCTTTAGGGAAGTTATTTTTCGGGTTTTCTGTCATAATGGCGTTTATTTGAGATACATGGTGTGGTGACATTATCAGACCTTTATTTAGCATATAAAAAGCTTATTTACTTACAATGTGGAAAGTGTAATTTAGAAAAATATATACTTATCTGCAAACTTTCAAATTATTCACAATAAAACTAACAACTTTTATCACAAATAATAGCACATTTTGAATTTAATGACAGCAACACATCTAAGAAAAGTTGGAATGGGGGCAACAAAACACTTCACACAAGGTTAAGGAGCATGTTAAAAAAGGGGTTGCAGAAATGTTGTGGAATATTTGGCTTGTAAGCATTTGGCAGCTGTGTTTAGCTCTGTGTTGCTCTGTCGTTCCTCCCATGGAAATATCTGATTAGGTTTGGAGGGTGATGGTGCAGTCTGTTATAAATAGTTCTCCCTAAAAGCTAAAAAACACTATCTGATATTGATTATGTGTCAGCACATGTTAAAGCGGGGTGGCTCTGGTCACACAGGCAGCCCGGGCCACACCGCTCACACACTCAGGGGTAGACCAGGGCCATAATGTAAAACACATGCTGTGGTTCTGTTGTCTATTTCTGTTAACACCTACCTCAGAATACGCCCACACATCACTGTAATTCTTCAGGCTCTAATCTTGATTTAAGGCAGAAACATACACAATTTATGCACAAGCACACATCAAGGAGAAACGGGAAAATGGAGGCTAATCTAAAATGAATGCGGCAGCTTAATCGGCCCTCAGTGTTGGTACCAGCAAATTGACTCATCCATAAGGCTCTGACACTATCTTCTCCCTTCTTTAATCTGTGTGACATACTGTCAGGCACTGTCCTGAAGTCCCCACTCTGCCATGCAATATTCACTGTTTACTTTGCTCAAACATGAATCATTCATGTCTTTGACACTTTGCATTGAGTCCGTATAGAAGCACAGTGACCGCACACCATGACTATTTTACACACTACTGAAACATTCAGCTGTTGTCTCTGCTGGTGATCTTCAGTTAATATTCAATAGTGGGAAAAACCTATAATTTTGGCTTTGATGTAAATTGTGTTTTTTAAATGTGTCACTGCTGTGTAGACCTATGTCCAAACAAAAGAAGAGGTGTCAGCTCTAATTCCAGGAGGACAGCTGACAATGAATAAGTAAACTAATTTGACTATTTATACATTTAAAACCTTTAACTTGGTCATGTTGATCTTTGTACAATTTATTTGATAAATCAGTAATGTATTTAATAACTACACACTATCAAACATTAGTTGAGAATTAGTTAAGAATTTGAAATATTATCACAATATGAGTTATTATTTAATTAGATTATTATTTAGTTTATCATTTAATTAATTGGATTAGTTTATTACTTTATTTGAGCAAAATTAGTTGGTGTAATTTCTCAGTCATCCAGAAGAAATCATGAGAGTAATATCAGAGTAATATTCTTAGTTTCCCTGATACAGCTAAACAACTTAAAAATCGTTGTTGAAAATACATTGCAGTACCATTGTTAACCACTAGGTTGTTGGCTCCATAAAATATTTGTGAAAAACTCTGCCACCTGGTGATGACAAATACAACAGTCTTAGACACAGTACTTGTGAGACAATTTAACAAGTTCTCTGTAAATTGTTGCTTGTGCGGTGATCTGGGACAACGTGAACTCTGACAGACTAATGCTCAGCTCTTTCAGCTGCATGTATTAGCCTGTTTAAATAAAAGCTGAAATTGCCTCAAATTTGTACTTTTAATGTGATTTAAGTTGACAGTTTTCTCACAATGTGAATTTGAGCTCAGGTTAAAGCAAAGGTTATTCTCTGATCTTCAAATTTCTGCTTGATTTGGTCCTAAAAGCCTATAGCCAAACCCTATAATTTCCTCTAATAACTATACTTTAACCTCTTTTCTGCTCAGGCACCAATGGAGGGAAAATAGTCAAATGTTTTAAATTTATTGTGGAGATATAAAAATGTAAGTATTCAATGCATTTGCGTTGCAGTTTAATAAAATTAAATAAATGAATGAGTAAATATCTAATGAGTGAAGTCAGGTAAAGAATGACTGTTTTAACTGTGAAATCCATCATGCTAAAAAGTTTTGTGCTATGACCTGCATGACAGGGAACTGTACTGCATGTAGTTGCTTTAAACCACATTCTACAGGTTCTTATATAAACCTTTTGATTTGTCTTTGTTTTCTCAGAGAAGCGCTCTCTGCAGTGCTGTGAAATGCAGAACATAGTGACGACTGGAAAGTGGACAGTGTCTTATGTAATGCTGTTTGTGCACTCGCTCGGCTGCAGCTCTGACACATGCTCTCTGCAGTTGCACAGTCACGGCACGGCTTCACATCAGTGTAATTGTTCTGGAGAGTTTCCAGGTTTGTGTGAGTGGCTTTGTCATGCTGGCAATGTGTTCTTTATATATTCATTACTTTAATGGCTCTAGGTCTCTTGTAGGAGCATCAAGTATTGTATGGAATCTACAATATTGTACTCTACTGAAATTAGAGCAATCAATGCATAGTTGAAAGGCCTAATTTAAAGATTTTTATATATATATATATACCAGTAATCAATAGGTTAGATAGATAGATTTTATATTATTTGTTGTCTCATTGAGAAAGAAATGGCATGCAACATAGTCCAGAGGCTCTGCAGTGGTCAGCAGCACCCACAGTGGGTTACAGAGAGGTTCAATTTAATGACAATTATTTGAACTCTATATTGTGTTCATTTCATGAAACAGTGAAACAAATTCTAATATAGATGACTCATAAATGTTGTGGCAAAATATCTATTGAGTTCCTTCAGCTTATCCCCATAGCAGTGATAGGCTCCTTACTGCGTCTGTGAGCCAGAGGCAGGGGGTTCTCTGGACACAAAGCTGGCCTTAGAGACACTGACAACAATTCACTCTCTCAATTTACATTTACCTATTGTTTGTAGACAGCAGGAAGAGCCCAGAGATGACATGGAGCCAGACCAAGAATCGAACCCTCAACCTGGCTAAGATGTGCATCTCTGTAGAATGAGGAAAGCCATTTTGTTATCAAAATGTATTATGGACCTTTCATTGCTATGTCCTGGAGACATCAGGGATAGATTAGCATTCCTGCCTCTCCTCAATGAAGTTGTGGGTTAAATTCTCAGGACAGCCGACTACATTCTCTCTGAGTAGATTTTGTATGCCCTCCCTGTTTTACTGTGAATTCACTGTGGCTTCCTCCCATTATCCAAAGATATGCATGTTTTAGGTGAAGTGGGAAATCTAAATTGCCCCTAGTGAATGAATGAGAGAGTGAATGGTTGTTTGTCTGTGTATGTTTATGTTTTAGCTGTACAACTGCACTGCAGAGCCGGACCTTCCTATAGACCCTTCTCAGCCAGCATCATCTGATCATGTGATTTCCGCGGAGATGCACGGAGCCGCCATGTTGGATGGCAAAAGCCGGTTGTCACGGCCCGATTTGGATCAGTCCTGCTGTCTGTTAACCTAACAAATTAAATTAGTTTTACTCATCAAAAATAGTTTAATGTGTCTTATATGTGTGATAGCATCTACCAGCTGTGACAAAGTTTATTCTTTAAAAAAGTCACATAAAAGATCGTTCCTGCTGTAATCATCAAATAAAGTAAAAAACAATCTGAAGTCAATTCTTACTGTCTGCTCAGGTTTATTAGCAGGGTAAACAAGTTTTCACAGACGATTAGCAAACTGGGGAGAGAAAATACAATGTTCGGAACAGCTTGGTATTTGTTCTTTTCTGCGTGAGGATATGGCGATTACAGGATTATTTTCACCACATGGAATACTTTTATGGAAATATATCTCGATATTTACTTGTAGATTTATACTGAACTGACTGAGCGTTATCCTGGATTGGACTGGTTTTGGACAGAACCAGTGTTCAAAGGTAAAAAGTCAGTTTTTTTGGTTTGGGCATACTGAGGAATCCTCATTAATTACACATATGTCCTATTTTAAGCATAAAGTTAAGTTAATTCCCATTTTGTACAGAACATAAGCTTTCTAATGATGTATATCATGCCTGTATTGACAAAATAATAACCGTGCAAATTATGTTTTCGCAGAGTTTCTTTCTGAATCTGGTCGCCGCTAGATTGAATGAGGTTAAACAAATGTAAATCTTAATACTCCGTATGTCAGCAAATTTGCGACTTTTTAAGGCCTTCAGTTTTGATTTACAGTTTTAGACCTGTAAACCTCCGTGGAAAGCCTACTTTATTTAAGTATTTATATTGCTTTTTCACTAATCTGCGTCTCTCATCTGCCTACTCACATGGACAGCAGTTGTTTTAGGGCACTTTCCATACTAAAGGTCTGTCACCCATCCTGCCACAAAATATTTTTATGCCTCTAAGGAGCTTTCTGCCTCTTGTAAGCTTTTAATTGTGTCCCCTATAAAGTGAGATTGTCGATTGATTGACTAAATAATTGTAAACATTGTGGTATTCCAAAGCAGATTGTGTGTTGAAGGCTGGTAAACAGTAATTTTGACATCATATGGGTCTTAAGCATCGACAAGTGAACATTTCTCTAAATATTGCTGTCTGACCTGACCACTTAACGTTAAGTATTGAACCGGTGTAGAAAGGGGTAAATATGAACTCAATTTCTATGCATGATCACTAATCGCTAGCAGGCTACACCGACTTTTTGCCATCCAAAATGGCAGCACCAACAAACCAAGTCACGTAACTGAGAATGGTCTATATGCACACTATACAAGCGCCCCGCAGGGGAGGGCCCCGCCTCCATCTCTCTGACAAAGAAGTGGTCACGTTTCTGTCTGTCCGTCACTTACGGCAAACAGGGCCCTGTCTGATCCAAGTCCAAATACTGCCCTCTGATTGGTTTGTGCTCCATGAATGCTCATAGCAGAAAGCCCGTTCTATGCGCTGTAGGTCTACTATGGAAGTGCTGCGTGTCACTTGTTCCTCTCCAGTGGTGCGTCCTATTTAACTCTTCTGTCATTCATGTTTTAGAAAAATACATTGTTTTATGGCACTGCCGCTGTATCCTTTCCTCTCGCCTTTCTCACACCTCGTCTTTCTCAAGTCTCGCCTGCTCTCTTGTGTGGTAAATAGAGGAGAGAACTCGGGGCTACCTCGAGCAGAAACTGATTTAAACCAACTCCACACTGTGCCCAGCAGAGGACAGAGAGATCTGGACAGCAGTTTCCTCATAAAAATGTACACAGTCACAGAGGTGCTGTTTATCCTGCACAGGCAGAGGCAGAGGCAGAGGGAGTGGTGTGTGTAATAGTTACTAAATGTAACTCCAGAGTGTTGATGCACTGTTTGAAGTGGTCCTGGTACAACATGAATCTGTTAGGTGCAAGTGTAAGTTAGTTTGGCACAGTGATTCTCAAATGGTGGGTCAAAGCCCTAAAGGGGGTCACAAAATGTTTAAATAGGTGTGACAAAAGTATGTTAAGTTCATTTTCACCTGTCTGGATGAAGCCCACCTGTTACATCCTTACAGACCTGAACTATGATCCTGTAGATGAGCTAATGGACTAAGGGCCATATTTTACTAAGACAAGTGCAAAATTGCGAGTGCAGCTTAAAAAATAGCGTCTGGTATTTGTGGGCGCGTTGTGTGTGATATACGAAGAGAAACTGCGCAAGTAACTGCTGCCGCAAATTTGATATGCAAATGAGAATTTTGCGTGAGCATAAAACGCACTGACAGCGAGAGCAACGCTGTTTGCCAGCTCTGACTGCATCTTTCCTACAGAGATGCAACACAAAACACAAATAACAGGACTGACTGTAGTAGAGCTGTGTTCACTGTATCTGAGGGAGAATTATTTTATTGCATTTTACTTTCTTTTATTAACTTGTGTAGTCCATCCTTGTTAAATGTCTCATGCGATTTTGGTGTTGACCAGAGTCACGTGCCTTATTTCCCCTTTGTGAAAGACAGTGAAGGGAGAGGAAAGTCCTTTTCACTGTCTGTCAGAGCCAGTAACCTTTCAAACAATTATATAAAATGTATCAGTAGTCCGTCCTGCGAGAGGATCTCTCCTTCAATATGGTCTCCATAAGGTTCCTTCTGTTTTTTCCACAGTTGTCTTTTTTTTTTTTTAGGAGTTTTTCCTTGCCAAGAAGGAGGGTCTAAGTACAGGAGTGTCCTGGGTCTGTTTAGTTTAGTGTAGTTATTGTTTGTGTTGATTGTGTGTTATGTCTGATTGTGTGTTATGTTTGATTTTGAACTGTTTGTGAAGCCCTTTGAGGCGACTACTTGTTGTGATACTAGGCTATACAAATAAAACTGAATTTCATTAGTTTATTTAAAGCATTTCAGTACATCTGTGAAATATTAAGTAGCCTAATTTAAAAATAGCCCTGCTGTTTTTAAACAGTTTTAAACTTTTTTAAAAGAGATTTAAAAAGTTCTACAGATAGAAACTGAGACAATTTGAGAATGTTTTGTAGCTTATTCCATCTATATGGCCCATATGCTGTCTTTCCAAGTTCTGTGTTCATGTAAGAAACATCCAGTATAAAATGTTCCTGTGATCGAGTTCTACAAACAGATCATTGTGAATGTAAAAGTGATGTTAAATAAAAGGGCAGTTTATGTAGAATGGCTTTGTAGATAAAAATTAAACAAGGATGCACAATACTGTAGATAAGTAAGTGCTGTTGCCAGTGAAGACCTACATGTTGAAAAGTGACTGGGTTTCATAACATGAACTTTGAATTTGCAACCACACACAAAACGGCAAAAAATCATTACAAAAACCCTTCACCATGATTTTAAAGGAGCTATATTATGCTTTTATTCATATTTTGAAACCAATCTTGGTCACCTCTAGAACAGCAGTGCACGTTTTACAACCTCTGAAACTTTTTCTTTCACTCAGATAATATTTTTAAACAAATATTCTACTGGTGCCAAAAAGACGACCAGCAGAGGGCAGCAGAGGGCAGCAGAGTTCAGCGTCATGTGGTCTTTTGAACATAATTTAAAGAATAGAAGGGGCTTCCATACCTTAAACTTTTTGTATGATGCCATTTTACTACAAAACAAAAAAACAGCTGTGAGGAATCAGTGGAGACAGAATACACCAGTTTTTTGGATAAATGAATGAGAGCAGACTGGATGGATGTAGAGGATTGTTGATTGGTCAGTGCTTCTTGGAATGGGCAGAGGTGTTTTTGGGACTCAGAAAGGCCGTGCCAGAATGTAGAGGATTACTTAAACATGCATGAATGAAGCACAACACAACTCCAGGTCTGTTTTTGATGAGGGAACAACATTATAACCTGGTAGAAATCTCAAGTCAATTTTTCATAAAGCCCCCTTTTTCATATAGCCCCATTGATAATATGCATTTTCCAAAAAAATCTTTTTACGTAATACCTCAATCCATGAAACACTGCTCTAAAAGCTTTCTCAAATCTACCAGTCCATGTAATAAACAACAAAAAGACTACCTAATTACATTAAAGTAAAAGTTATGATAAATGTAGGCAGATGACAGATGATGTTTTAGCATCGTCTCCCAACTCAAAGTGATAAAAATGTTGGCAACAAGTGTTCTTAACTCCCAATTTATCTTGTTATTATTGTTTGTCATTACCATATGTGCATCCTTTTATAGATTAATGACAACCAGCATGAATAGATTAAAGAAGACGAAGAAGAAGAAAATCTGACACTTTCTTTGGTAATTTTATGACTTTTTGAATAAAGGACTTCCTACAATCTATAGCTTTACATTTGGCCAAAACAGACAGAATCAGACATGTTTTTAATATAATTGCCAAATATAATTGTTAAGAAACATGAACCAATAAGCATTTTTAGCTAAAGACAATCAACAGCAGCCATTTATCCAAAAACCTGTATTAGTGCCAATACAATAAACTTGTCAATCTTTCAGGCCACATGGGGTCAGATGGCTAAACAAAAAGCACCATTGTCTCATCTCACTCTGATTTATCATTTGCCCATCCCAAGGCTCGAAGCTGTGAATCCTTAGTCTAATATTAAGGCTTCCATTGGCAGACATTCCAAGGTCCCTCACGATGTTTACAGAAGCATCCTCTCTAATTTTAGGAAGGCCTGGTGTAGTGCTAATGGAAAGTGACACTATCTAGCCAGCACTCCTCTTCACTGGAGGGCATTTCAAAGTGTAGTGGTATCTCTGGTGTTAGCCGCGGTCATAAAAGTCTAGTGACCAAAAATGGCCCAATTATTTTCAACCCAAGAAGAGGGAAAAAAAGAGGCAGTGTGATGGTCAGCATACTGCAAAGGACTTGGGTTTTCACAGGGCAGTGGCAGGGGTCATCTTGGCTGGAGGCATTATTAGCACTTAAGGCAAAATGCTCACACCATGTTAGCAGCAAGGACGCCGAGGTCACAGCTCTTCAGCAAAGTCTAGCAGGATTTCTGAGCCCATCGATCACAAACAAAGTAGAGAGTTATGTACGGACATGGCCATAGCCTTGTAGTTCATGTACATACATGCAAGCTGGATCTGATATGCTCCTGGGACAGAGGGGAGAGTTAGGACTGAGCAGGTTAAATACAGCGCTCATAGGCATAACATTATGACTACTGAGAGGGAAAGTGAATGACAGATCATCTTTTCATGGTGGCATCTGTTAGTGAGTGGGATATATTAGGAAGCAAGCCATTGTTGCCATGTCTTAAAGTAAAAGTCCGCCAAACAGCAACTTAAAAACCACTCAAAACACACAGAGCAGTGTACGAAAACACCGCGCAACTGTAATTAGTGCTGCTGTGTAAAAAGGAGCACTCCTCCGCTGACACAGACGCGCCCCCTGACCCTCTCTCACAGACAGAGCAGCTTCTCAGACACAGAGACGAGCTGATTTGGCCTGGCTTCAGTGTGATTGGATTTGGGTTTTAAAGATGTGTCATTCAAAATATGAAGTAATAGCCAAGCCTTCACATAATCTGCATGCAAAATTAGCACTGTCCAATCCGTGGACAATTGTATTTACCCCTGTCGACACTGAAAAGGCTGCCCAATTCTGCGGGAAAACCGTGGACTTGGCAACCCTGCAGAAAGTGAACATTTTGTCCTCAAAATTGATGTATCAGAAGCATGAAAAGCGGGCAATCGCAAATATTTGAGTGAGTTTGGCAAGGGCCAAATTGTGATGCCCAGATGACTGGATCAGAGCATCTCCAAAATGGCAGCTCTTTTGGGGCGTTAGTGGTCTGCAGTGGTCAGTGTCTATCAACTGGCTATGGTCCAATCCAACAGATGAGCTCCTGTTGCTCAAAATGCTTAGTGCTCATGCTTTGCTTACTTGTGGACAAGGTTAATGTCAGTTTGTTGCATATGGGGCTGCATGTTAGGCAGGTGGTCATAATGTTATGTCTGATCGGTGTAAACTTCTCCTTTTGGGTGATTAAAAAAAAAAAAACTGGCAGAAGGATGCATTTCGCTTTGGCACAGCTGCCTCTATGCTTCGCTTTGGGTGAACTTCATAAAAAAGCGCCTTTGCTTTAATTGCATTGCTTTAAAACATTAAAGACAGGAACAGGATTGTAAATTTTCTGTAATGATGTAAAGATAATGGCCAAAGCCAGAAATAGCCCAAAGCAACACGTCTGGGTGAGTCGTGTGTGTTTAATACAGGGTTTAGATCTATTTTTAGACAACCAAGAGTAGATACACATAAAGCCATGCTACAAAGTCTAGTTTCTTGTTGTTTTGTGTAAAAAGAACAGTAATATTTTATCTCCCATTGATTTTTAACTATACCACATTAACTGAACTTCATAAAAAACTAAACATAGTGACACAACCAACTCCCAAAGCTGCCAATAGAAAAGCGGTTTGATTTAATACATTTTTTACTTTGTATTGTTTAAAGATGTTACTGTCAATATACTTTTATAGATTTTTTTTACAAAATGCATTGAGTGTCCCTTGAGAATAGCATGAACATGCCATTATATCTTGCCAGTATTCATTGTACCTTGACACATGTATTCTTAGACAATTCAGGGGTGTAGCACAAAATTCAGACACTTTATGTTCACTTCATGTTTTCCAATCAGATCAATGCCATACTGTTTTCATTAATAACACGACTGGTATCTTGTCAAACTTTAAACTCAATCATAACCACAAGTAATACTAGCATTGTGCAGTATCCTAAAAAGTACAAGAATAATGAGTAGCGGCGTAACTTGGTGATGAAGGGACCCAGAGCAGGTTTTACAGACCCCAAAGGTCTGAAGCACATTTGAATAGCTTCATTTAATCAACTTATTGTTCATAATCTAAACATCTATTTTTCCAATTTGTGTTTTTATTTTTATTTTTTTACTACATGATAAGTCCTAGTTTTACATTTTAAAATATTTAAAAAGAAGTGCAGTTCTTGTTTATTATGATTATAAAATGACCATATATACGCCCACTCTCAGGGGCCCCTAGACTTCCTGGTCCGCAGTGCTGTTGCCCTGGCTGCACTGCCTGATGCTACGCCCCTGCTTGTGAGAATGCAGCTGCTGCACAACATCAGTGTAGGCCTGTTTGTGGACATGCAATAAAGGTTATAATATGACTACTACTACTACTACTACTACTACTTCTACTACTACTACTACTGCAAAAGAAACCAATTTAAAAACTGCAAACATTTGTGTCAAAGATCTACTGTTTTTCTCTTTGGTTGTGGATGCTTCTTCTGCTTGTTCTGTCACTCCCTTCACCTAACTGCTTAAAGTATACTGCTATAATTAGTTTGTGTTTTAGAGCGTTAACATAGTAACAATATTTTTCTGTGACTGGGTTAAGATGAAACAGATTTTTGTTTTAGAAACATGCATGCAAAGCAAAGGTTTAATCTATTCTGGAGAGACTGTGGGGCTTGAGATAAAAGTTAGTTCAAATTAATGACACAGCAATATTAAAGTACCTTGACCATTAAAATGGCCACATGTAGTGCACCTTGTATGTTCAGTTTACATAATTAGACTTTTAAGGGTTGTACAATTCTGTCAACCCGAATGACTGCGGCTTGCGTCAACCACAACTACACACCTTTCTGCTGTGTTTATTGGTGCGCACATCCAGCCATCAATTCAATTAGGTACTCCTGTTCTGGGTCAGTAACAAGAAAAGCTGACCCATGTTTTATCAAAGTAATCAAGCTCATATTCATAATTCAATCTAACTTACAAAGATGAGTCATCCGCCCCAATCTGCAGTGGCACGCCGCCATCGGCACGACACCGGCTTAATTACATCTTCATAGATTCTGTTTGGTCTAAGTTAATTAAACACATATTTGCTCCTGAGTTGATCTCTCACTGGGAAAATTGTGTCCCTTCTCATCATCCCTATCCTAAAAAAGATTAAACACGGGGCTGTATCCTGCTCCGGAGTGGATCCAAAAAAAAAAAAAAAAAAAAAAAAAAAGCAATCAAGGACAGGTGGAAGAAGGCACAGATTTGATCAATGGACAGAGTGGAAAGGGAACAAAAGATTTTGAGGAAGATGAAGGTTCTGGCTTGATGAAATTGACCAAAAGTGAGTCCCCAACAACTATGACAAAGACAGATAGAGGAGAAAATGGTACAGCGTGTGCAGACAAACTGAACCATCAACATTAGGGAAAGAAAAGGAAGGATTTTCTGCCTTTTATTAGGATGTGATTCTCTGCGAAGGTAAAATGATAGAGACAGATTGGCCCGGGCCGTGCATGCTGGGAAGGGCCTGCAGGAAGGACAGGGACACACATAAAAGGACTTTAAATTGTGTAACATTGAACCCAGCAGAGCTCAGTTTACCCAATCATCATGCCCAACTTAACAGCTTCCCCGAGGAGAGCTTTGCCAAATGACCAACCTTTTTTTACAAACTACTACAAGTGCAAGTAGTCAGCGTCACTTGGCAAATGGCATGCTGTTGTTGAAATAAGCTGAAAACAGGACTTTTCTTAGATTTTTACATTTGCCTTTTTGTTAGCTGACCATATCCTTCTGCAAGACAGTTTTTCTTCTCTAACTACAAAAAACACCTTGCTCCTACCAACAGTTTAGCCTATTTAAAAGTGAGTAGACCCATTTTGTTTTTGGCATGTAAAAGTCAAAGTCAAGTGGACACATTACATACATACATAAATCAATTTTTCTGAGCTTTCTACCAGGTTATAATGTTGTTCCCTTATTAAAAACATCTAGAGGTGACAAATATTGGTTAAAAAAAATATGAACAAAAGCACAATATAGTTCTTTTAAAGTAATGGGTGGTTGGTTTGGCACAACAGTGGTGTTGGAGCAAAAAATGTTGTACTTTTATGTGTTATTATCCAACATAGCAAATTCAGGGTTTTGAAACAGCCTGGGATTGATTTTTAGTGATCAGTGAAGTTCCACTGTAGTGCGGAGTTTTACTGATTATCCACTAGACAAATTAATCAGCTGTATAAAAGCAAAAGGACAAAGAAATTTTAAAAAGTATGACAAAAAAAAAAGATGAAAAAAGGTCCATTGAACGAGAGGTGTAAGCTCCCTCTTGGATTCAAAGACAAAAGCAAGTGTGAAATTTATCATAAGGAGCGCAGGATGTAGCACTTATAATAATGTGTTTATTACCACAGTCTTCTATGCACACTGTAAATATGACAGTTCCACAAATGTCCCTTCTGTGTAAAAATCCAGTTTCAAGCCGTCTATGAAATGACTAAAACACACTGTAGTCCTCATAGCAATAGTTTAATCTTTGTCTATATCTTCTGTATTTTTAACATCATCATTTTTAAACCTTGCTAGCTGTATGTGATGTGTGTACTGTATCTATGGTCTGCTTGGAATGTGTTGTGTATGTTTGTTACTGATATGCATTTGTTAGTCTGTGCTGATGCTTTTTCCATAAACTAAGGTCCTAATGGATAAAAAAAAAAAGATTTTGATTTGATTTGAGATATTTTTGATTTTCTCAGTGACACAGATTATAATAAAAGTTTACAAAGGAGTTACCAACACATAGAAGATGTTGATCTATCATTCAAGGGACTTTGTCAATTTCATCAAATGAATGAAATGTTTTATTTATAATATTTTATTGAAAATAGTAAATATAATTATGAAAAGCCAACAAGGTTAAAAAGTCTGATGAGCTCCAATTTTATTCCTGGTTATTTGTGTTAACTATGGCGCAATTTTTATTTGTTTCACCATTTAATTTAGGCTGAAACTAGATGCGTCACCTTTATGACCCATTTTTGGTCACATACCAGCAGTTGGCAATCACTGCTCTAACAATGTGAGATGATTCATTTATTTAATCAACACTCACATAATATATTTTTTCCAGCACAGGCTTGTTGGATTGTCCCTTTTTCCCTGATCGGTAAGGTCTTCTGGGTTTTTCCAACATACCCATAACTCTGGGGCTCTTTCATTTTCAGAAAAACAAAACAAACATTTATCAGGTATAGGTGCCCAGGCCTGAGGGGGTGAAAGAGAAACTCCAATCAGACTTAACCGGTGCCTGGAGTCTGGCTGATATGAAGCCATGACACCCCCAGTGATGACGCCTCCGAAACAAATAGAGCCGCACCTGTAGCCCTGCGGCGGACCGGGATGAGCAGGTAATTGAGATGTCACACAATAGGTGCTCCACGCCGACGGGCAAGACGGGCTAAACACAAACAACCTCATGGATGGGCTGCAGCAAAAAAAAAAAAAAAAGAAAAAGATGTCCGCCCTGAATATCAATAGCATGTTTAATTATAAAGGTTATTTCACACACACAAGACGGTAATAAAGCACTCTGTCTTCTGTAATAAATATTCTGAATGCCACACCAGGGCACTTTCCATTACACCAAAAGCCTGATTAACATATACTGTAAATATATCTTATAAAATTGTTGTTTGAGCCAAATCTTGCAAGGTGGTCAGTTACATAGGCCCAAAGAACAGGACCTGACCACTCCTGAAGCTAGCGATTTGATAAATGAGCCAAATGAAATGATGGGTACTGTATGGATATTTGATATTTGGATATTTGAAGCATTCTAGTCTATACTGATCTTCTCTATTCTTGTATTTAGGGCTGCTAGAACTCAAATTAGGGGTTCCGTATTGCCAGGCGCATAATTTCCAGGGGGGTTAGGGTGGTTATGACCCCCCCAAAAATCAGGTTGAGCCAATTTAACCCCCCCAATAATCACATCATTGCAATGAATACAAATATAAATTATCTTGCATGAATAACTTATCGATTTTCTGTATTCATTTCAGTTTGCCAGCAAAATAGTAATTAGTTTAGTCAACCCCCCCCTCCCCGTGCAGAATACTTGGTACGGCCCAGTCCACTGTCTCTCCTGAGCTTTTGCTGCTTGCTGTGTGTTGCTCAGTCTCTGGTGTTGTAGCGGTGATAGTTGGCTGTCTCTAACCTGTGCTATTATGAAAAGAGCACCAAAGAGCCAGTCAACAGTTTTACAGTGTTAGTCAACACCAGCCCCAACGATAAAGAAAAAAAAGTACTGCCCAAGAGGAGGTAAATAGTCGTATTGTGTAGTTAGCTGATGATTTAACTAAATTGCCAATGTGAGGTAAAGCTAAGGAGGCTGCCACGGAATATGTGCTGTGTGCAGAACTAATGTCAATTTACCACTGAATGCTAATTTAAGTAAGTGGGGAGATGGAATTATTTACTAATCAGCCGTGCTAACACTGACACTGACACTAGCCTAGTAAATAGCTGAAGCTAAGTAAATCACAGTATCATAATGCATTTCAAATACAGAAACGCCAAATTAGCATACTCCTTTTACAAAAGTACATGATTCAATGTGTAAAAAAAAAAAAAAGGTGGCGAGTTTAACCCCCCCCCAATATTGCACCCAAAGTTACGCCCTTGCATATTGCATCTATGGTCCACTACTTTTCATGATGCACTGTGAGAAATTTTGAGTGCACTAATTTTTTATTCACTAGACAGTAATTTTAAAACTTAATAATTGTTTGTACAGTTTAGAGAATCCATATGCTGTACAAGATGAAAGTCCATTGATTAAAACTGGGCTAAGCAATAAAATGAAGCAAGTATTAATAAACCATGGCGTCTTGTAATAAATATTCTTAATGCCACGGCAAGATAATAGCAACATAATACATTCTTGGGTTGTAAATTAAAAAGCTCAACAAGAAAAAGTGCACTTGGTCCGGAAAACCCCTACAGCTCCGGGAGGCTATTTTAAAACCCAGCCTCCCAATGGGACGTGAGGGGAATAGAGAAACAGGAATACACTACATAAAGTATAATGGATGATGAAAAGCCCCACTAACTCGAGGGAAGACACGTCCCGGCTCATGTGATCTATGAATGAGGAGCAGCTTCGTACATGGTCCCTGTGATTCACTAAAACAAAATCAAATAAAATAACTTAGCCCGCCAGTGTTTTGGGAAGCAAATGTAAAATTAGGAAGTGAAAAGTGATTAGTATAAAAAGGATGTGTACAGGAGGAAAAAGGGCAAAAAATATTAAAAAGCATGCAGACAACAGAGATGAAAAATGGAATGAATGAGAGGTGTAAGCTCCCTGATGGATTCAAGGACAAAATGAAGTGTGAAATCTATCATATGGAGGCAGGATGTAGCACTTATAATAATATGTTTATTACCAGAGTCCCCTATGTACACTGTAAATGTTACAGCATTTACTAAAATCTGACACAGACCTAAAGTATTTTCTACATAAAGTTCAAGTAAAACAGTTTTAATAAAATGTACTATGAATGCTAAAGCTACATATTCTGTTGCCATATTTGGGACAGGTACAAGTTTTGGTAACGGTGACTTGGCATCTGTCTGAGAACAGGTCGAGCACATTAACCACTGCTGTGATTGGATTGGCAGCAGTGGTTAATGCAGTTCATGTAACACTAAACTAGGACTAAACCAGGACTAAACTAGACTAAGATTAGGACTGAACCAAGACTAAACTAGGACTAAACCAGTAATAAACTAGGACTAAACCAGGACCAATCTAAACTAAGATTAGGACTAAACCAAGACTAAACTAGGACTAAACCAGAACCAATCTAAACTAAGATTAGGACTAAACCAAGACTAAACTAGAACTAAACCAGGACCAATCTAAACTAAGATTAGGACTAAACCAAGACTAAACTAGGACTAAACCAGGACTAAACTAGACTAAGATTAGGACTGAACCAAGACTAAACTAGGACTAAACCAGTAATAAACTAGGACTAAACCAGGACCAATCTAAACTAAGATTAGGACTAAACCAAGACTAAACTAGGACTAAACCAGGACTAAACTAGACTAAGATTAGGACTGAACCAAGACTAAACTAGGACTAAACCAGTAATAAACTAGGACTAAACCAGGACCAATCTAAACTAAGATTAGGACTAAACCAGGACTAAACTAGGACTAAACCAGAACCAATCTAAACTAAGATTAGGACTAAATCAAGACTAAACTAGACCTAAACCAGGACCAATCTAGGCCAAGATTAGGACTAAACCAAGACTGAACTAGGACTAAACCAGGACTAAACTAAGACTAAACCAGGACCAATCTAGGCTAAGATTAGGACTAAACCAAGACTAAACTAGGAATAAACCAGGACAAATCTAGGCCAAGATTAGGACTAAACCAAGACTGAACTAGGACGAAACCAGCACTAAACCAAGACTAAACCAGGACTAAGCTAACACTAAACTAGGACTAAACCAGGACAAATCTAGGCCAAGGTTAGGACTAAACCAAGACTGAACTAGGACTAAACCAGCACTAAACCAAGACTAAACCAGGACTAAACTAACACTAAACTAGGACTAAACCAGGACTAAACTAGGCCAAGATTAGTACTAAACCAAGACTGAACTAGGACTAAACCAGCACTAAACCAAGACTAAACCAGGACTAAACTAATACTAAACTAGGACTAAACCAGGACTAAACTAGGCCAAGGTTAGGACTAAACCAAGACTAAACTAGAACTAAACCGGGACCAATCTAGGCCAAGATTAGGACTAAACCAAGACTGAACTAGGACTAAACCAGGACTAAACTAGGACTAAACCAGGACCAATCTAGGCTAAGATTAGGACTAAACCAAGACTAAACTAGGAATAAACCAGGACAAATCTAGGCCAAGATTAGGACTAAACCAAGACTGAACTAGGACGAAACCAGCACTAAACCAAGACTAAACCAGGACTAAACTAACACTAAACTAGGACTAAACCAGGACTAAACTAGGCCAAGGTTAGGACTAAACCAAGACTAAACTAGAACTAAACCGGGACCAATCTAGGCCAAGATTAGGACTAAACCAAGACTGAACTAGGACTAAACCAGGACTAAACTAGGACTAAACCAGGACCAATCTAGGCTAAGATTAGGACTAAACCAAGACTAAACTAGGAATAAACCAGGACAAATCTAGGCCAAGATTAGGACTAAACCAAGACTGAACTAGGACGAAACCAGCACTAAACCAAGACTAAACCAGGACTAAACTAACACTAAACTAGGACTAAACCAGGACTAAACTAGGCCAAGGTTAGGACTAAACCAAGACTAAACTAGAACTAAACCGGGACTAAACTAACACGAAACTAGGACTAAACAAGGACTAAACTTGGCCAAGATTAGGACTAAACCAAGACTGAACTAGGACTAAACCAGCACTAAACCAAGACTAAACCAGGACTAAACTAACACTAAACTAGGACTAAACCAGGACTAAACTAGGCCAAGATTAGGACTAAACCAAGCCTGAACTAGGACTAAACCAGCACTAAACCAAGACTAAACCAGGACTAAACTAACACGAAATTAGGACTAAACCAGGACCAATCCTGGCCAAGATTAGGACTAAACCAAGACTAAAGTAGGATTAAACCAGGACTAAACTATGACTAAACCAAAACTAAACTAGGACTAAACCAGGACCAAACTAGGCCATAATTAGCACTAATCCAGGACCAGGACTAAACTAAGGCCAAATCAGGATTAAACCTAAATCAGAACAAATCAGAATGAATACAGGACTAAACCAGGACTAAGTCATGGTCTAAACTTCACCTATAGGCTCCAACCAGACCAGGACTGAAACTGGTTCTAAAATAAACTGGGCCAGGTTAACGTCAGGACGTGAACTGTAAAAGACTCCTGGGAACCACCAGAAGAAGCCTGTGTACATAAGTGGTTCCTGCACCACAGTTTGAGAACCAGTGAGGACTTGTTCTGTTTTTTTTCTGTTTTGTAATACATTAAACAAATACATTTAATACATTCTTTGTTTATTCCACAAAGTAATCTAGCCACAAAGGGTCACAAGCCATTATACTCTTTCTGCTGGTCCTAAGCCCTAATAAATGGAGATGTTTGTGCAAGGAAAAGCACCCAGCATAAAACCTCTACCAAATTTGTAATATTACCACTGCACACAATGTGTTTAATGATGATTTACTGTGGCAACCTAAGGCAGGAAAAGCCAAAAATACAGAAGACAAAGTGTTGATATAGATGTGTTTTTGTACTTTTTCTTTTCAATTCAAATGTTTTCCCAATTTGTTGTTATTTTTATAACATTAAAAAACATCAGTCATGGCTCTCTGCATGGCCCACACTTTAAAATCCCATGGAGGAGTTCTCAATCTGTGGGATGGCTACTACTGGTGGTACCACAGGATCTTCTGTACTCAAGAGTGACCATTAAACTATTTTTAGACCCAAAAACTGTGACCCTTTTTCTTTCACTTATCATTCACCAAGTGAGATGGGGCTCATGTTTTGAATTTGAATGGCAATGTATTAATACAAATAATGACATTGTAAATAATTTTAGAGGCAGACATCTTTAGATAAATGTGGTTTAAGATTTTTATGCTTTCTATTGGTTAAAATGGGGACAACTGGGACATGGTTTGTTGAGAACTTGTACATATTAATGTTTTTACAAATATGTTACAGAAATGTTTTTTTTAATCTACTGTATCTATGGTTTTATGGTCTTGGGTGTTCTGTTGCATTGTGCTGTCTGTAATGTTTGTTCCTCTGTTTTTATGCTCTCTGTGCAAGACAAATTCTCCTCAGAGCAATAAAGGTTTCATTCATTCATTCATTTATCTTGGGATATGGGACTAGGAGCCCAAAACTGGGACTGTCCTGGTTATCACACCTACATTAAACAGATAATGACAGACTAGTTTAGTTCAAGATTAGTCATGATTTTGTCCCATTTTAGTCCTGCTTTAGTTGTTTATGGCACGCTTAGTCCTGGTTTAGGCCGACTTTGGTCCCGGATTTAGTCCTTTCCTTTCTTGTGTGCAATGATTTGGCAGAAGTTTTACGTCAGATGCCCATCCTGACACATTTATTCACACCCCAGACATCCTTGTGACTTTCTGTTGCTGAATTAAATATGTTTTCTGTGGTTGAACTCGGTGTGAAAATTTTCAGAACCCCTGCTTCTATGTATTCTTTAAAGTCAGACTTTTTTTCTAGCGTCCCATTGTCCCTTATGTTGCAGTCACATGACGTCCTATAAGGTCACTGTTATTTTGAGGTTGGGATCAGAAGTTGCAGGCGACCCTGTGGTGCACCAGCTCCAACTTTTATCCACAGACTGTCTAGTCAGCAGGAAGTTTGGTCTGTTCGTTATTTTGACGTCCTTCCTCATATATACTGCTGCACACTACTCCAACTGTCTTCACCAACGCCCGTCCCGGAAACTCCACGCCGCACTGGTTTCTTTTTTCATAACTTACACTAATTGGCGATGTGTTTGTGCACCACCTGGAGTGACTGTCTGACCAAAGTAAATCCAACAGGCTCATTATAGAGATAAAGTGTTATTCAGCTCCACCTTAATGAAGCTGTAAGTTAATTTATCTATCTGGGTTTGCTTTGCAGACTATAGCTTCAAAGTTATAGCACAGTAGTAGTTTAGTTATATACTGTATTAGTTGGGCAGCAATAAAATATGATTCACTCTTTTTTTATCACTTTTGGATTATCATTTACATGCACGTTCTACTTTATAGTGTCTAAATACAGTTTATCACTTAGCTTTCTGTTTCATAACTAGTGACAATTACAGAACTCATCATTGTTTATGACAAAGTTGGATGGACGTCTTTATCAGCCGGAAGAGAGCAACACTGTATTTTCTTTATCTGTAAGGCACTTGTTGGGAGGCTTCTGGAATATATATTGTCTGAACTATAGCTCTGGCCCCCACATCACAAGATCTCATGACTTTTTAGTTCTGAAATCTGAACACATCAGGACAAAAATAGAGAAAAAAGGCCTTTCTTTTGTTTTTATGCTCCCCACAAATGTAATGACATTCATAAACAACTTAGACTGGACCCACTGGTGCCTCTCTCACACTTTAAAGCACTGGTGGCTGATATACACAAACATAAATTTACTTCTTTTAAAAAGTAATTGTTGGGCTATTCCTATTGTATGTCTATTTAAATTTGTTGCGTTTTTGTGTGAAGACAGGGTGCCCATGAACAAATGAGTACAGGACTCTCATTGGGCTCTCCCTGTATAATAAAAGATGAATAATTCATCTTCTTCCACTTATTCTTGCCATGTGACTGGAGCCTAGCCCAGCAACTATGGGCCTAAGTCGGGGTACACCCTTGACAATGCCCATTTAGTCACAGGGCTGACACAGAAACAGACAACCATTCACCCTTACATTCATTCACTAGGAACAATTTAGATTCACCAGTTCACAACACAGAGCAAAGAAGGCGACCACACAACACCTGGAGCCATGACCTTAAGAGAAATGAGAACATCTTTGGGAGAGTCAACAGACTGCCCAAGAGAGCAGGGGAGCTAGTGTTGAAGGCCTATGCTAAAAGCTAAAGGGAGAGTATTCACTTAACACATGCAAGTTAATTACAGACAGACTTTCACTTTTGTTTGTTCATTATACAGGCAGAGTATATAACTAATATCGAGCAGCCAAAGTAAACATTATTGATATTCTGCTCTCAGCGCTGCAGTAGTGAGTTGACTCTGTGCTTATACTATCTATATTATATTTTATCTTAACAAGCCTCCCTCCTCTGTTCAAGGCCCTATGTCGGATAATATGAAAGATAAATATAAAGTAGGTTTAAGACTTTTAGACCTGAGGAGAATTAAAGAGAGGTGAGCGTGAAATAGGTTACGCTTCATAATACATCTGGAATAAAGTGATTTTCCAAAATATTAAAAACTAATGTAGCTGTCTCTGTGGACCTGTGGTGTGTTTTATGAGAAGGTTTTTAGATGCTAACTGCGCAGTGCAGGGAAAGTAACTGGTAATTACATGTGCTATGTAATATATGGTTAAAAAAATGTCTGTAAAGTTTTAACACAGTGGTTCTCAACTGGTCTGATTGTGGGACCCAATTTAACCTCTGATCACCCAGCTTTGGGTCATGCCTCTCCATTTGGGAACCAACAGACAATTTTAGATCCTTTGTATTTTGTACTGAGCCATCTTGTTGTTTACTGATGCTGAAGACACAATAGTGCAAATGCAAACACTCGGTTTCTCTTCGTAAAAGCTACATAAGCCAGCTTCTCCAGAAAGTGTTTATGTGCTTTAGAGATGCGCAGGAGCACTTTTTGGACCTTCATATACACGTAACGATAATTTCAGCTAAACGTTTGTATGATGCCTACAAATATATAACCAAATGTGTCAACATATAAGAGTGTCTTTGGAAACTCTTTTTCTAAGTTAAAAGACACACAAGACTGAAAAGGAACTGGGCAACTCTGGTCAAAACCTGCAGCTCGACTTCCCAATCTCTTTTTTTTTTACCTTTATTTAACCAGGAAAGTCCCGCTGAGAAACTCATTTACAGGGGAGTCCTGGCCAAATGGGGGATCTACTGTACATGTTTTTTTAATGGTAAGGTAAACCAGAGCGCCCAGAGGAAATCTAAGCAGAGGTGGGGAGAACATTCCCTGGTCCGGGAATCAAACCCAGGACCTTCTTGCTGTGAGGCAGGAGTGCTAACCACTATGCCCCTGTGCCGTCCATTGTAAGTCATATCTTCAACTAAACATTGCTGATAATATGAGTTTACTATAAGCTGTTGCTCGCATAGAAGTAACAGAATTGCGTTAGAAATGTTAGCTTCCAAGCTTTTTGGATAAAGCTAATGTTGCAAAATGTATTAATGCTCAGCTTTATAGTAGTGAGAAGGCTAATGATAAAGCTGACTAGTTAGCTGTGTTAAACATTAATTAATAACATTACTGACAAATAACTTCATCGTCCTACATCCCGACTTTCCGAGATAGAAGCACATGAACATAAACAAGTCAGGAAAACGGCTTCTCATCTTGGAAAGATGGGCACCTGAGGACCACATGAATGCACCAAATGCTGGCTGGCAAATGAATGCAACAAGAGTCAACAAGTTATGATTTCACAAAGCCCCCAGTGCACTGTCTCAGGGGGAAAAACTACTGCTGTTTGCTTGGCACACACACACACAGCTCAAAAAGAATTGCATTTTACATTTACATTTTCCTCAAAGGCACAGAGACAGGGCAGGCAAACATGCTTCAGTAAAAGTCTGTTAGCTTTTCAGTCTTAGGTAAATAAAAAAATTGTGAGCAGTGTTTGAAGAGGCTCTCTGTCTATCTTCACTCTTTGACAGAGTAAACAGCACAACATGATATTGACCACCAGCAGCGTATTTGATCTGACGGCACATCGCTCCACAAACGCACACATGAAGTCATAAATCTGAGGGACAGGGGACATTCATCTTACACTGGCCCTAAGTCAGCTCTCTCTCTCACACACAACACCAATCTTATTTAATCCATACTTCACCGTTACCCAGCATGCATCACTGGATATACATACTGCAGCAGAGCCACCTAATGCCTAACATGCGCTGAAGATCCTAATTTAGATTAATTACATGTTGACTGTGTCTGCATTGATAATGAAAGAACAATCATGAATAAAGAGCGTTAACCTGTCAATAAAACCAACGATAGATGTGGCGTCTATGAACACTTTATTTTTTTTTAATGAGGAGAAAATTAACTTGAATTAAACTTGACGTCTGCACGTGTGGCTTTATTATCTCGAATTAGATGAGGCACCAAGCTTTCAAACATTTACTCACATAACTTGACTGTAGGTTTTTCAGTGTCAGTCTGTGGCTGGTAAAGCTTTACCATTTCACATAACAATGGTTTATTCTACTATTTTAACACCTTCAAATACAAATATGTGATATCAAACCAAAATTTGGGATCTACATTAAACAACTTGGAGATTTGTTTTGGACCACAATCATTACCTCTTATTAACATCACATTTATTATAACACATCTCACTTCCTTTTTTCCCCATTTCCTTTTTTGCACAGCACTAAAATTTATACTGTTCAACATTTATTCTCAAATCCTGTACTCTCTGGCATGGCCAGCCTGCGTTCCCAAAACACTCAGTTGCATGAACCTCCACCTCTCCCACGAAACCTTCACCCACTCCAGGAAGCACTGACCAATCAACAACCCTCTACATCCAGTCTCTGCTCTCATTCATTTATCCAAAAACAACAAACAAACAAACAAACAAACAAACAAACTGTACAGCTTTGTTTTCCTCATAGCTATTTTCATTTTTGAAGTAAAATGGCATCATACAAAAAGTTTAAGGAAGTGAAGTTACCTTTATTCTTTATATTATGTTCAAAAGACCGAAACAGTCTGCACTCTGCTGCCGTCTTCACCTGTTTATTTATAGTACCAGTGAAAAAAAGTTTTCTTTTATTCAGATGTTTTTAAAAGTTGTAAAACATGAAATGTTGTTTTAGAGGTGATCAAGTTTGGTTTAAAAATGTGAATAAAAGCATAATATAGCCCCTTAGCAAAGTATTATTTATTTCTATTGTGTACTTCAGTAGCCTAAAGTACATCTTAGTAGTTTTAGGAAATAACAAAATATCATGTTATGTCTAGGGTAATAATTTGCATTGTACCTGTACCAATCTACTTATTCTAAATAGATTCCACTTTGAAAGTAAACTTAGTACAAATAGCTGTACATTTCTTCACCTTTGTATTCAGTCCCAAAACACAGAAAAAGATAAGCTTACATCAGAGCCTTTTGCCTATCTGGCGGCAAAAAAAAGATTTCTACTTCTCCATGTTTTCCACTCGAGCTCTCTTTATCTTCTAGACTGCCGTATCTGTGTCTGTGTGGTGCGAGGCAAACCCAGCTCATTCATCATCCCAGTTACCTGTTCGGCTAATGACCAAAGCCTGGCTGCGCCTCTGGGACAAGAGCTGGGGTCAAAGGTCGTACTGCCAAGATACAGACACCCCTCCCAAGCCACACATAAAGCAGTGCAATATCTCCCAACAAATGACTACTAACAGGCCGCTGCAGGAAAACAACATTTAGACAGTATCACAAATGCTGGATCACATGGGTCGCTATAAGAGGTAGCTGGGGGGAGTTCTGTGCACTTATTGTGCTGTTAATCTTTAAGGTTTATGACATGACAGAATGAACATAACTCCCACTATGTTATTGCAGCCTCAGTAATATATCAGGATGGTCTCGCTACAGCCACACAATATATGTTTTTTTCAAAGAAAGTCACACATGAAATGGGATTATCCTACGTTCTTTAGTTTGAAAACATATCTAAAATACTATAGGAACCTCATTGCAAAGATGTTATATTGGTCATCCTTGTTGTCTTGTAATAACTGGACGCACACTTGATTATGCTACTATATAAGTCTGACATTGAGCTTTGTCTAAATGCATCAAAAATGAAAGAAAATGGTGCACAAAAGTCAAAACTGTCTTGGAAAAGTGTCTTGACATAGATGACATGACATAGACCCAATGAAAAGTTTTATTCCTTTATTTTTTTATGTTCCTACAACAGCCCAGAACAGACAAACTACTACTGGGGGGAACGTGCATTCACATTTTGGGACATCTTTGTAAATTTTTCTGAACTTCTCTAATTTCTATCATGAAAATCATAACAAGGCTGGCGTAGGTGTTTTGATTATATTTTCTTTAGATGCCTCTGGAAAAAGGTATTTGTATAGATTTGCATACTGAATATGGCATATGGGTTTTTACACTCATGCAACCCGCAGCATAAATCTGAGCTTGGCACCAACGCAAGGAATTTCCTGGCTGTGGCTGGGTTTTTTAAAGTACTTGACAGACAAAAGTAAGAATGAAATATTGTTTAAAGACCATGTGCATTGTTGCCTCAGTATAGGTGCAAGATACAGCATAGGTTAGAGTCCGGACTCTGACACTTTGCTGAATGTCTCCTCCTGCTCTCCCCATGATTTCCTGAGACTTCTATACTTCTTTCCTGAGACTACACTATCTAATAAAACCAAAAAATATCATAAAAATATCATTAAAAAAAGAACATGAGCATTTTCATTAACTTCTTTCTTCCATATTGCCTTTATGCCCCCAAAACATTTTGTGTCCAAACCTACAACCACAAATAAAGTCCACAAAATTAAAAGTCAAGCCAGCCCACTCCAAGCCTGCCCTGCTTTTTTTTATTGCTACTTATTTAGAATAAACACAGATGACATTATCTCACCCAGGATCTGAATCAGCATGGTCCAGTCCAGGTGCTTGGTACAGGGATCTCCAACGAGAGAGCGCACACTGCCATGGGGTACACCTTTTCAGCTGACACCGACCAACGCTATTTCTGAAACTGACCTTGCTCCAAAGGCTCCAGGATGATGTATACCAGGGCTTTTTGGCCTTGACACATTTTACTTAGTGATCCATCTCTTCACCTTTCAAAGAAGTCTGGGTGAAAGGCTACAGTAGATACAACAGCCGGCGTGTCAGGCGGGCCACAAAAGACATTTAAGTCTCATTCAGAGCTGCGAGCTGTTATGTTAATCTCCCCTTGTCACAGTCTAAAGCACTGGGAAGCAATCCTACTGAAGAGCAATTGCCTGTAAAGTGGTACAGTGTGATTAGCATTACTTCCATTTGGACATCTACTTAAAGAATGCTCTATAAATACACAAAGCACTCAACAGCATACAGTCGCTTTCAAATCACCACAATCTGACAGCACGGGTCAATACAATGGAACATAATGACAGATATGACGTAAAACTTATATAAAACTTAATGATAATAATGCATCTGTCTTATATAGCTCTTTTGTGACAGTTGCAGCAACCATTCTGTGCCTACAGCCTCTCAGACCAGCACCTAACACATTCTCACACGCACATTTATACATATAGGCAAGGTGCGTGAAGTGTCTTGCTCAAGGACAGTATGCAGTGCCGGTAAGTGGGAATCGAACTGCCAACTGTCCATGCTAGTGGGCGTAGAGCTCTACCTAATGAGTTACTGCCACTACAGCTCCTCAAATGCACTAAAATATGGTTTATACAGGCTGTAACTAAAACCTAAAACTATCAAAAAGGTCTCAAAGCATTAAAATTTAAATATTTTATGTTCAGGTATTAAATGTTATTTAATTAAGTCTTAAATCTTCAAACTGCAATATATTTTTAGCCTAACTTTCTAAATGTTGCAGGAAATATTTAAATTTGTAAAAAGCTGCAGCAGACAAGGCTATTTTTGCTCAACAACACTGTAGTACTTGACCAAAACTAAATATTTGGGTTAATGAATAATACAGAAAAAGTGTATTTTGTGTTGATGTTGATATTTTAAGATCTCATAAGTGACATTTAAAGATATTAAATAAGATTTAAATAATAATATAATAATAATAAGATATAAAAAGCCTTACACTTTACCTGGAAACACTGGTACCCTGTGTGTTTATATCTTTTTCTTCTTTTTTCTTTTCTTTTTTTGTTCAACTTCCACTTTCTCTGTCTTTTTGTATTTTTAGTATGTACCAGATGGAATATTTGTTTTATCCATTTCCTGTTTTGTGGATCAGAAAGCACACATCTGGAGAATGGCTAAATTTACAAGGCTAATTATAAATGAACAGTAGGCGGGATTATTATGCCTTTCAGCAGTATCTATGACATCAACAAATCTCCTGTGTAGCTTAAAAAGATGCAGTATGTAGTTGTTTGCAGAATCTAGTGCCATCGTTGCTGGAAGCCCTGCAAGTACAAGTTATTTTATTTTCTATGAACAAACAAAATGGAAATAGGTCAAATGATGAGCTCACATTCAAAACTTAACTTCTATCTAAGAATGAGTTCATTATATTTTACTTACAGTTTGTTCTCTGGGTTCATTTGGTTTTCTTAGGAAGACTAATATAAAGTAATGGACCTATATTCTTTTTTTTACAGAAGTTTAAATGTTAATTTGTTTTTAACATGATCATACATTATTGATTAATGTTTTCAATGATTTGGTTCTAACTCTTAACATTTTGGCTCACAACTATTCAGTGATTGGCCAAAGTTATGGGCGGTGGATGGGACATCAAACCCAGGACTTTGCAGCATCAGACTAGAGTTACAACTCATGTGGTAACAGAACATATCTAAACAGTGTAAAACAAACACACACAACAAAAAAAAAAAAAAAAAAAAAAAACAGTGTTTAGTTTTTGGAAACGCTAACATTACAGACTGCAACTTCACACCTACACACGCTTCCCACTATTTGGTCAAATGCATGTTAATTCTGAACAAAAATAGAGCAGATGATGAGCCCAATTTAGACACAGAATGAAATAATCTCTGAAAGTATAGCAAATACTGCATGTGAAGCAATACAAGGATAAGTTAAATCTACTTAATAAGTACTGTATGAAAGAAGTACATTGCATGTTGTGCTTAAATGCATGTGTCCAGTCTCCATGATTGTCTGTATGCTACACTCAAAGCTTTTAATTTGATGGTAGTTAATGCTGATGTTAACTTCACTTTTCAGTTTTTAATTACCATACTTTTTTAAGGCAAGTAAACTTAACTTTCCCAGGTTTTTTTTTACTGTATGCGTCTGCATGTTCAAAAATCAACTGCACTTCTCTTCTTCGCTAGTGCTCAGTTTGTCTACACTAAACTCTCTGTCCACCAGTGGCAACTGAAGGAACATAAATGGTAAGTAATAAAACTAATAACTTTCTTTTATGGAGCTTTAATTTTCCATAGAGTGAATGCAAGTAAATGTAGCATGATAGTTTTGACTTTATTTGGTTCTTACTATAGAGCACAAACTTTTTTACACTTGACCTTTAACTTATAACTAACAGCACTCGATTGTGAAAAAGCATATTTTAAAAAAACATCTACTGCCTTGGATTTCATCAGCCAGCGTACTCTTTCTGTCAGTCCCAAGTGTGGATAAATGGAGAGTGTCACATCAAGAAGAGCACTCAGTGTAAAACCTTGGCCAAATAAAGATTTGAATCACTGTGGACTTGGAGGCAGATAATTTGCTGTGGCAACCCCAGAAGGTAAAAGCTGAAAGAAAATAATAATATTTATGTTTTGCAGGACTTTCTTAGTGCCTAACAAATCTTTTAAATGTAATCTAACCACTTCAGTCGATCTAGGTATGTGTGAATTTTTAGGTCTTGACACTAAAGCATCCCCTCGTTCCACAAAGACTTACACCCTTTTGGAAGGTATTTTTGGCAAATCTATTTTATTGTCCAGTGAAGAGAAATGGACCCCAATGATCACAATTCTTGGCTCTAATTAAAGGCCATTTTTCTGGGTCAGGACTATCGGGATTGCTTTACAATATTGAAGATGTCAGATCTCTTTGGCCTATATAGTAACAGCATATGCAAATGATAGCGGTTGACTACACGGAGCAGGTTAACGAAAGGAGCAAATCCAGCCAACCACATCCTGCCGTTCCTTCCCTTGACCTACTTTCTTGTCTGTGTCCCATCTCCCTACAAGGAGCCCCACCAGTATAATGAGAAAGGTTATATACCAGGTGGTCGAAGGTGACACATGACAAATTGATCGCATGTACTTTTTGCTTAAAATAGCATTGAATGGAATAGTAATAAGCTTTTGGGACTCATTCCACCGGGACTCCATGGACCCCTCGTGTCTTTCCCATCTGTTGTCTCTAATACAGGCCAGTAACATGGTACAATGCTCGCCAAATAGCCATGCTGTTTCCTGCATATTAATCAGCGCCGGGTGACCGGGCCTTGGCGTTCCACCGGTGTGAAAAATATCTTTGCTGGAAATGATCCCCTCCGATTTGTTTTTGGGCAGATAATGAGAGGATCAAGTGGAGAATGCCATCTACGTGGCTTTGTGATGATTACAAAGGGATTGGACAAAAGCTGAGGTTAGTTCAAGGGCAAATGCAGGGAATCACCCCAGCCCATGAGCTTTTCTGCTCCACATCACTGTTACGCATACACATATTAATAAGTTATAGATTTTTAGATATCTTTTCAGGATTGTAGCTTACTGTCTAGACTGAAAAAGTCACTGCTGAGAGCTTTAATAAATGGTTCAATTGTTGCAGGTTAAAGAGAACGGTGCATAGGTCTTGCAGGTTTTATTGCAAGTATAACTTCTATAAATAGCCAGTCTCCATTTTGGAAAAACTGTAGATGAATGAGGTTGGTGAAGTTAAACAGCGTGTGCACAAAGGGCTTTTCTATCATTTCAAGTCAAGTAACACTGTTATCAAAATGGTTCAGTTGTTGGAGGTTAAAGAGAACGGTGAATAGGTCTCTAGTTTTGATTGCAAGTATAACCTCTATAAAAACAGCCAGTCGCCATCTCAGCAAACTTTAGCTGAATGAGGTTGGTGAAGTTAAACAAATGTGCACAAAGGGCTTTTTTTTTGTACCATCAAAAGCTAAATTACATTGTTAGATTGAGAAATGAATGCTTTCAGATTTGGCAGCACAAAGAATACTATTTATAATTTAAGATATTCACTTTTTTGTTGTGATTTGTAGGCTGCAAAATGACAAACTAACAACACATTTGGGTGGCGGATGGGCTATAAAAGAAAGGACACTTTAAGCGCTATTTCAAGCAGATTTTTGCATGTGTGAGAGATAGGTAACATCAAGGATTAAAAATGCTGTAAATGATTAATCCACAAGAGAAAGGAAAAGTGTTTAATCCTCCAATAGTATATAATCATCTGTGAAATTTCTTTCATTTATGCAGACCTCGCTTGTGTCGAGCGGTGCCAGGGTCAAAGCCACAACCTTTTTGTTGAGAGGCAAGAGCGTTAACAACTCTGCCGCCAAGGATCCTCAGACAGGAAACATAAAGAAGACCAAAGAGAAAAGCGGTTAAATAGTGACATGTTCTAACCTCAGTCCAAAAACTTTAAGTTAAGCTCAAAACTTTATCAAAAAAAGGAATTAATTTTAATAGGAAGACCCTTAACCGTCTGCAAATGGTGTATGTCAGAAAACTCTTTACTATGCACTGATGTAAAGCATTAGCAGAGATGTGGGTCTACACAGTGGCAGTCGCTCCACTAACCAAATGATGAATGGGTGAATGGTTCCTTGATGTAAAATGTTTTGAGTGCCCATGGGGTTGCAAAAAAACCCTATGTAAATGTGAACATTAACCACTTACACAGCTTGTCAATGATGAAAAATTAAGGTAATGGTATTTCAGCACTGACTACTTACACAGAGAAACAGCCCATAATAAAATAAAAGTCAAGGAATCATAGCTATAGGTTACAAGATTGAGAGAACTTAAAGTTAACAGTTTAAGGCAAGTTGTTATGTTATGTTAATGTAATATGTATTTGTTTTTGTTTTTATTATAATCCAGCTCCAAGCCTGGATAAATAGTGCAGGACCTATGCCAAATCAAAACGCACACTAGAAGGCTGATGGTTTGTTGTGGTAAGACGCATTTTACTACTGTGTTTATCTAACATGTATGCAAACTGGGAAAAGTCTCCAGTTTTGTGCCTTCTGTGTCATAACTTCCAGCATCAATGCCATCAAAACAAAACTTTTAAAGCTGACATCAGTAAAAACCTTCTATAAGAGTGAAAGGCGTGTTTTGTTTTGATCTCTTTGATATTAGAAAAACCAGACCTTGTCAGATAACTCAGGCTTTGTTGTAGCCTCGTAGTCCTTCCTGGAGTTTGATTTGTGAGCAAGCCTTGTGCCCAGCCTGGGGTATAATAAAAATCTAACTATTATCCCACCTGGTGCAAAGATGCAAGCCAGCCAATGATGAATAGGCTTTTGGCGGCATCAGGTTTCAGAGCATGTCCGCACAAGACGAGAGCCTGGAGAGCACAAACAGCATAAATATTTGAAACATGTCATTGATAAAAAGTTGAGTACGTTTCATTAAATTAAATCACTCCAGGCTTTATGTAAATGAACGAGTGTAAAATTAAAAACGTGACCAAGGAAAGCAAAGGGGGTTAGGTCAATACTCTGGGCCAGGCGCTACTTTCTGCATCCATTGTTCGGTTTGCGAATGAATGAAAATGCTTATCATCTTTCTTTTGGGATCACAGAGTCATTCATTTGGAGTAATTACATCTGAGCAAAGGCAGAGTAATCAGCATGGCAGAGGTGTAGCAGAGGGCGGGGAAGAGAAGGGACCGAAACGGAAAAACAAGGCATGAAACGATTTAAGAAATTAACCAACCATTATGTTAAAGAGATAATAATTAATTTTGCATTTGAGGAAAACTGTTTAAGCGGCTAATAGTGTACTGTGAGAGTCAAATGTGTAAAAATGAGAACTTAATACATCCTCAAACTCTCATTGATTAGTCTACACCAGTGGTTCCTAACCTTTTTGGTTTTGTACCCCAGTACCGGGCTTAGTCCTGGTTTGGCCACTGCGTAGTCCTGGTTTAGTTCTGGTTTGGACCCGGCTTAGTCCTGGTTTAGCCCTAGTTGGACCTGGTTTAGACCTAGTTTATTTCTGGTTTAGACTTGGTTTAGACTTTGTTCTGGTTTTAGATCTGGTTCAGTTCGGCTTTTTTCCCTGGTTTAGTTCTGGTTTTAGACTTGGTTTATTTATTGTTGAGTTCTGATTTTAGACCTGGTTTTAGTCCTTGTTTAGTCTTAGTTTAGACCTGGTTTAGAACTAGTTTATTTCTGGTTTAGACTTGGTTTAATTTTGGTTTTAGATCTGGTTTAGTTCTGGTTTTAAACATTTTTTCCTGGTTTAGACCTAGTTTATTTCTGGTTTATTCCTGGTTTAGACTTAGTTCTGGTTTTAGATCTGGTTGAGTTCTGCTTTTTTCCCCCTGGTTTAGTTCTGGTTTTAGACCTGGCTTATTTATCATTGAGTTCCTGTTTTGTCCTTCTTTAGTATCGTATTAAACTTCTAGCAGTGTGGTTAGAGCACTAACCACACTGCTAGAAGTTTAAAGTAAGCTCAAACTTAAATTTGATGTCATGCTATGTATTAAGATTTTGCAGTTTTAGTTTTACTTATTAATAAAAGTAAAATAAAAACATCTCAGGCTGCGTAAATACAAAAGGTCTAAACGTCTAATTAAAAGAAGAGAATAAGAAAAAGGTGCTTGTTTTTAATAACATTTTTGACAGTATGCAAATTGTGCATGTCAAAAAAGTTGTGATAATATGATGCAATGTATGTCTTAGCATCTTCACTTACCTTTGAGGCACTGCAATTAATGTTTCACAATGTTTCTCAGCCTAAGCCACAACCTTTATTCACCAATTAAAGTATACTGTGGCTTCTCTTCCTCCCACCGTTCAAAGACATGCATGTACAGCTGCATAGGTAAATCTAAATGGCCTTAGTAAATGAATATGAGAGTGAATGGTCAATCAGTGTATGTCTATGTGTGTGTATAAGCAAAAGAAAACAAATACTTAAACTAGATTTGGTAGAAAAATATCTGTTGTATCTTTGCTCATTTGCTATTTTTGGTATTTGAATACACATATTTTCTGATGCTACTGGGACATAAAGAATTCCTGGTGCTAATTGATGAAAAGCTCACATTTGTCTACACAATGCATTAAACACTGTAAAAAAAAAAAAAAAAGGAACCTTGATCTCACTTTTTGCTGCTACAAAGAGGAATCAGTGCTGGTAAAAAGAGCTGCATTTTGTGAGATTTTTCCTCCAAAAAACATTACAACTGCTGTCAAAAATTGCTTCTGATGCACATACAGTATATTGTCACGTTTACATTCATTCATCTTCTGCTTAACCCTGTAAGGGGCTGCGGGTTACTTACACCATTATACTTACACCATTTCACTTATGTATGTCTTTGGACGTTTGAAGTAAGCTGGAGGGAGAAATGTGCATCATCCTTTGTAGAGCTTATGAACAGCTATGGAAGCCCTCCAGGGACATGCTGTTGGCTATACAAAACACAAGCTGTGTCCGAACGTCATCCCTAGCCCCTAACCCCTCAGTCCCTGTATAGTCCCACACTATATAGCTGGATCATTTTGTGAACACTCGCTGACTATTTTTAACTCGCTGTTGATCATGTGACTCTGGCGTCTGTGCAAAAAAAGGTTTGGCGAGCTCTGCTGATAATGGGCTTCTGTGATAAAGCCCGACCAGACTTTAGCAATATTTTTTGTTATTTATAGGTAAATAATAATCATACGAGTGATATTTAACATGAATTATCACTTTGATTAAAAAAACAAACAAACAAACAAAAAAAAAAACAATGGACTGATTATTGCAGCTCTGTGCCTTATGAGGGGACGCTGTCATCTGTGCAGGCTGAGGTAAGCTAACAATAGAAATTTTAAGAGCTATTTATTCATAAATACAACTTGACAGAAGGAAAAACATTATTTCTGGATAGTTTCTTTCTGACGTGTTGTGTACAGTTTAACGTCCTGCTGCGGTCCCGCTGTTCTCTGAAGAAACTCGCACTATATTGACCGTCTAGTGACCATCAGTGTCCACTACTTTTCAAAATTAATTGTGGGAAATTTTGAGTGCACTGTTTTGTATCCACTACACATTCGGACACCACTACAAAATGGCGTGACCACAACATAGTGCACTGTAGAGTGATTAGGGAGGATGTTCGAACACAGCTACAGCTGTAATAATGTTATGTAATAATGTAAAAAAGTGTGAATTAAATTTCAAAATATAAAACAAACCTTCACACAAGATTGTGTGCTCAAAAAGAAACACACATGTGCTTCTCCTTGAAGAGTGCTCAGTTTGTCTGCTCTGTGTAAATGTAGAACCAGAAAAAATTAAGTAACGGCACTTGGAGGTAGTATGGCAGTATTGTCAATAAAGGTGCCATATTATGCTTTTTTCAAGCTTTTTTATATAAACTTGGACATATTTGCATTAACACTGTAGATTTTATAACTTAAAGTAATAAATATGAATTGAAAACTAACACCAACAGTGTTTACAGTGGCAGTGGGGAGCTGTTGACCTCGACTGGGGATGTTATCGGGCGGTGGAAGGAATACTTTGAGGATCTCCTCAATCCCACTGACACACCCTCTGTTGAGGAAGCAGAGGCTGGGGACCCAGAGGTGGATTCATCCATCACCCAAGCTGAAGTCACCAAGGTGGTCAAAAAGCTCCTCGATGGCAAGGCACCGCGTGTGGATGAGATCCATCCTGAGGACCTCAAGTCTCTGGATGTTGTGGGACTGTCTTGGCTGATACGTCTCTGCAACATCGCGTGGTGGTCGGGGACAGTACCTGTGGACTGGCAGACTGGGGTGGTCCCTCTTTTCAAGAAGAGAGACCGGAGGGTGCGTTCCAACTACAGGAGATCACACTTCTCCCCCTCCCCGGGAAAGTCTATTCCAGGGTGCTGGAGACGAAAATACTTCGAGATACTCGAACCTTGGATTCAGGAGGAACAACTCAATTTTTGTCCCGGTCGTGGAACAGTGGACCAGCTCTATATCCTCTATCGGGTGTTTGGGGGTTCATGGGAGTTCGGCCAACTGGTCCACATATGCTTTGTGGACCTGAAGAAGGCGTTCAACCGCGTCCCTCATAGCGTTCTTTGGAGGGTGCCCTGGGAGTATGGGGTCCGAGGCCCTCTGCTAAGGGCTGTCAGGTCCCTGTATGACTGGAGCAGGAGCTTGGTCCACATTGCTGGTTGTAAGGTTAGCGAGATAGAGTTAGAGATCCCAGATACAAGCGGCCGAAATGAGTTTCCTCTGCAGGGTGGCTAGGGCATCCTTAGAGAAAGGGTGAGGAGCTTGGTTACCCAGGAGGGGCTCGGAGTCGCTGCTCCTCCACATCGAGAGGAGTCAGCTGAGGTGGTTTGGGCATCTGTTAAGGATGCCTCCGGGACGCCTTCCTGGGGAGGTGTTCCAGGCATGTCCCACTGGGAGTAGGCCCCCGGGAAGACCTAGGACACGTCTCTCGGCTGGCCTGGGAATGCCTTGGGGTTTCTCCAGAGGAGCTGGAGGAAGTGTCTGGGGAGAGCGATGTCTGAGTGTCCCTGCCTTAGACTGCTGCCCCCGTGACCCCGCCCCAGATAAAGCGGAAGAAGATGGATGGATGGAATTGAAAACATGTTCTTTTTAGGAGCTGTTACTTTCACTTTGCAGAAAACACTTGGATTAGATGCCTGTTGTAGTTTATAGCAGTCGACAGTGGTGGACCGCAGTGCTAAAGCCCTTCTCTTACAACAGATTTTTTAAATAAGTACCATCTCTTTAAAATATGGTGCATATTCAACCTATGGTATTACCCATCTGTTCTGTTTAATCAAGTTTTGTGTATAATCATCTGTTTTCATTAAAAGAACAGTTGACTCCAGAGATCAGGGTCACCAGAGGGAAAGTCACTGTGATGGACTGAGGAGGACTACTGAAATGCAGAGATAGAGTCGTCCTAAGAACATCCAAGTGGCCCGTTAATTTCCCAGGGGGCTGTGCTGGGATCATGTGGTCCTCCCAGTATACCAGTGTGCGCTAAAGGGAACTGAGCCGGAGTGAATGAAACCAAATAGAAACCCCGCAGTGACAGACAGGCCAATTAAGGACTGGCTGATAGCAGAGTCTCAGGTGACCTCTCTGGGGTCAGCCTCTGTGTGGAGAGAGAGAGAGAGACGGCTGGGGCTGGATGCCACAGGGGCCTATTGTGTTGCACTGTACAGCACTATACATCTTGTACTGGTCTAAGTGTCTCCGGGTCTCAGTAGGAGTACAAGTGGACTCCTGAAGAGCTCAGCTTGCCAAGGCCAGACACTTGTGTAATTCAATCTTCACATTTTCCAGTCTCAAAACCCCTTATAGGTTGGTTCAAGGATGTACGTAGGCTCAATTTTATGCAGCTAAAATCTGGAACAAAATCAAGGACTAAATCAAGGTGAAAGCAGACATAACATAAAACATGACCATAGGCAAGGCAAGTTTATTTGTATAGCACCATTCATACATAGGGAATTCAAATGTTTTACAGAAAAGACAAGTAAAAAGCACACAGCACACGAATTGCCGTTAAAACAGTAAAATCAAACTTAAAATTATAATTAACAATTGATTTAAAAGGTTAAAAGTTTAAAAGATTAAGGTATACTTTATTGTCCCCATCAGGAAATTCATTCTCTGCATTTGACCCATCCTTCAATGCCACTGGGGCAACCTGTCAGGAGCAGCACAGCCGCGGTGCAGCGCCCGGGGCCCCATCTCTAGATCTTGAGCTGGGATCCTGGTCAGGAGTACGTAGCTGGAAGATTACCCTATTGTGCATGTTTAGAGGAAACCAGAGCACCCGGAGGAAACCCACCCCGACACGTGGAGAACATGCAAACTCCACACAGTCCCCACACGGACCAGTAATCGAACCCAAGACCTTTTTGCTGTGAGGCGAATGCTAACCACTAAGCCCCTGTGAAGCCAAAAATTAAAAGAAAAGAGTGTAGACAAAACATTTTCAGTTGTCATATATGCACAGCTAAAAAGAAGTTTTTAGCCTGGACTTAAATGGGACCAATATGTCAGAGATGTACTTTGGTCAAGAATATAAAATCAGAACAAGACAAGCATTTTAGCTGACAGTAGAAATAACCTTTGTCTACATCTGACAAGAGCCACATTGTGATTGCTAAACAAGCATCTCCTCGTGTGTGGTGGTTCAGGGAAAGAACAGTGGTGTCCCAGGTGATGCATGAGGAGTGAAGGCTCATGTGATCAGACTTAAGAGATGAGCTACTCTTTCTAAGTTAAGTAAGTTTCTAAGTTAATGCTAGTTATTGCTAGTATGCATTTCTAAAAAGTGAGTCTTGTTGTTGTCTATTTTTATCTGAAAACCAGTCAAACCACTTTGAAACTTCAGTGTATTTGTTAAAAATAATCCATCCACAGGGGGTCAGAAGCCAGAAGAAGAAGGGCATCTGGTGTAGGACGTCAAATGAATATACAAATAACTGCACACTAGGAGGCAGAAGAGAAAGCAAGCAAGAAAGAAGAATATATCAGCTCAAGGTACAGTACCTTTCATAACAGGCAAGAACAGTATTTAAAGAAAATGTATTGAATATATTGTACATCAATAGCCACTGCAGTCAGCTTTTAGGCAGTCTGTATAATAAATTGTATGCAATGGCTATACTGTGTACATTAGCAATTTAAGTGAAAACAGTTTGTAATTTGTAGTTATTGGGTCTTACAAGAAAAAAGAAAAAACATAGAAACGTTTTAAAAGATACAGTGACTATTGATCCGTTTTGGCGAGGGACAAAAGGACAAAATGTAAAGGTACTACTAAAAGAATACAAATACGCCAATAAATTGACCAGCATCCTGAGCTCAGTAGTATCATGACAGCACCAACCATTGGGAACAAGGAAGCAATCGAAGAAGTGTTATTATGATTAGTGTACATTGTATTAGTATGCCATGGATGAAACAGTATTACACAAACACTAAACCAGGACTAAGCCAAAGATAAACTAAAATAGATTTACAGCTGAACCTGAAAGGACAGAGCAAAGGCAGAGCCCATACTGAAGAGGGATTAAGCTGGAGCTATAGCGGGACTTTTGTTAAGACTAAACCGTGACCCAAGAAGGGCAAAGTCAGGACCACAAATAGACTAAAACTGGGCCGATTTCAAAACAACACCAAAAAGTAACTAAACTCAGGAGGAAATAGTGACGCCAGCCCCAACCGATGAGCTAATGTGGCTTCAACTGCTGACAAATGCTGGTTCTGATAGAAAGGTGTCAAGTACATCACAGTTTGTTTTGTAAGGGGCTGAAAATTATGCATAACACCTAACATTATAACCACCAGAAGATTTAAACCAAGGTAGACCAGGGACTGATCCTGAGCTGGATCTAAATATGCCAATGAACTGACCATCAGCAACAAGAGATCAATTGTCTGCTTGCAAGAGTAGCTATTGTGATTTATTTATTTATTTATTTTTTGCCACGTATGCATTTCTAAAGACACGTGTCTACACAATTGTTTACAGTTATCTACGTTTTTTCCTCTGTTGAAATTCTCAAAAACCCAGGAGATGTGGAGTTAGAAGTTTAACCTTGAATGTCGGCGGCTCTCTAAAGATCTCATGGTTCAAGTCTTAACGCTCAGCAGGCTATAAGCTCGTTTTAATTAACACAAAGCTCTGAACTATGAAGAAAGGGTCTCACTTACATGTAGAGTTCACATTTCTAACAAGCAGTCCACAAGGAGCTAGTCTTACACAGGCAATTAGCTCCCCCCCCTGCATCTAAATAAACCAGATAGATTGGCTGTGAGCAAAACACAACGTATAAATTACACCCAAAATAGGTCTACAGTGCTTTAGTGTGATCCATCTTCATTTTGTAAGCATGGGCTGCAGGATTAATGAAAGACTAGCGCTGAGCCTACTGTTGTCTTTGGTAAAAAAAAAAAAAAAAAAAAGTACATCTGATTAATAGGGCTAATGGAAGTTATGCATACGTCTCAGAGCAGCTGTGGAGCGTATTGTAGCCAAAGGATCATAAAGGAAGTAACTAAAAACTTGGCAAGCCATCAAACGTTGCTGTAACATTAAGAAAGTGATTGATGAGCTAATGCATTAAGTGCTGTTTAAATGTATGGCACACTCAACCTTTCTCATGTAATGTATTGCATAACGACGCTGCCGGTGCCACTTTCTTGAGCCATTTTTCTTGCATGCCAGCAACTTCTCAGTAATTTTTTTTCCCCCACAGTATGTAAAGTACTAAATAAAAATGTGATAAATAGTCAAAATCAATAACCAAGTCTAGGTTCTGTTACTTATGGCAGTGATCAAAAACGGAAACAATCTGGCACCACAGGACACTAATACGTCATATCAAGTACATTCAAAGCTTAAATGCTGCCAATAGTTATGTGTGTTGCAGTTTTTGGATTGTTTTTTTTTTCTATTTTAGTTTTGTTCTGTTTCTTTGTGTAAGCAGACGTATAGCCAGTCCTACAAATCGCCACATGCCCAGTATGATTTGATGATTCACTTTTGACAACTGTGTAGACCAAACAGCCAACTGGTTGGTCTCTTACCCAGATGGCAGATATCTTGCTACCATGCTAAAAAGTACAATTAATCATTCTCAAATACAGAAATGTTTTTTGAGGGAAATAATTGCATTTTCATGAAAATGTACTGTACTCAAGGGTTAAAGTAAAAGTGTAATCAAAACTCAATCAAAAAGTAAATAAATAATCACTTGCCTTGAGATCCTTTTCAATTAGAGCACCATACACTTTAGTTATTTTATTTTTTGTTCAAAGGTCCCTTATAATGCTAAATTTACATTTTTTGAGCTTATACTCATGTTATAATTCTTTTTCCCCCTCTAAAGTCAGCAGGCAGCTCATTTATCTGTTAGCGCTAACCCAACCGTTCTCTGTAAATTGAAAGTCACAGCTCCCCAAGAGAAGATGTTTTCCAAAAATATACATTATTTTAAGTTTTAAAACATAAAATACTAATGTAAAGGTGTCCAAAACAATTTCAAAAAGCCTGAAAAAAACATAATATAGGATCTTTAAGCATAAGATTCCCCCATGGGCATGCTCTTAATGAAGTGCCAAGGAAAAACTGCATTTTAACTCAGACATCTGCTCTGGCATGCGGCTGAGAGAGAGAATGACCAAGATGTATATAGAAGAAGGCGAAGAGCTGGGTCACATGGGAAGGGGTGTATGCAGCCAAAAAACATGTAGTACCCAAAATAGGAGTAACTGTAAATGCATTAATTTGTTTATCTTACACATATTTCCATTCCAGGGGTGACTGAAGCCCCTAGTGACATTAATCCAGAGGTAATACACTTACTATTTACAACTGCAGTGCCCCTCTCCAAAACCCTTCGCTCATTTTAACAGCATCGATTTGTTCTGGCAGCTTCAGGATCTTTGAGTTTACAGTAATTAAACTTTTAACAACTCTCTAATCCCACTCTTATCTGCCTTCATTTGGCCACTGGGTAGATTCAGTCCTGTTTGGTTTTGACAGCTACAAGACAACTGAATGAGCTCCTAAAGTGTCAATTCATTTTCTATCTATCTGTACAATGCTGTGCAAAATCAAAACTCTCTATGCTTCTTCACATTCACAAAGTACCAGGTTTTATGTTTTTATTTATATATATTTCACATGTGAATAGCAAAAACTAGAAATTTAAAAAAAAATCCGCCGCCTCTTTCGGAGCCACAGAGCCGTGAAGAGCAACAATAAAAGAGCAGAGATAGGGGACTTCATTGCTAATAGAAAATTCTTTTATTTTGCACTTTATATTTTTTCAGTTTTACAAAGGCCACACAAGGGAATGAAATGTGTTTAAAAGGTTGTTTCTGCCCTGGCGAGAAAATAGGATGTATTTACGAGGCACTTATTTCTGCTTATCATGCATGAATGAACCATCAATAATGCTAGTGGCGCTTACAAATGATCCATAATGATAAACATATAGACGAACAGGAAAGCACTGCATGGCTAGCACCAACACCGATTATAGAAATATGACTCATGTGTGAGATGAGATGAACTCCTGTGGGCTTCCCTGTAGTTCACACCATTCATAAGAGCATTTAGTGAAAATATGGTGTGAATGTTTTATGTGTGGTGTGTTGATAGAGAATGCATTTTTAGATTCATATTAATGTATCGTCTTGTAGTACAATTTGTTCTTCTACTGGCGAGGCTCTACAGACAAACCACTGTTAGTTTGCAGCTGAAATAATTTGTATTGTCGATTTCCAATGCTGATATCCTTGTATCCCTTAAAGTGGCATTACCTGATTTTCCTCTTGTTGTCCGGCCTGGTGTTATACAAAAATCTATGACCTAGCATTTCCATCAACCACAAAAACAGCTAAGCTATCCTTCCAGCTTTTCTTTTAATAAAAACACTGACATTAAAGTTACAGCATTATGCCCTATATTATACCATTAGCCAACTGCAATGCACTGTGTATTTTGACACCTTTCTCGAACCATTGGACTATGCAGGCCGGCATTCACTCCCCACATGCATCACCCGGCACTGGTTCATGACTGTTCCTTCCTTGGAGCACTTTATTTTACAATTAGGAATAATTTAAAATTTTAATGATTGTTTTTAAATGTCTTAATGGCATGACTCCTTTTTATATATTATTTTATATAGTATTTGTCTGAGCTTCTGCAGCCTCGCAGATCAGCTCCTGCTGGAAGTGCCTCGCTCTAGGTTTGTGAGCAGAGGGGACAGAGTGTTCCCAATGGCAGCTCCCCAACTGTGGAACAGTCTCCCTCTCCACATCAGAGCTGCCCAGTCTCTTGAGCATTTCAAAACTAAGTTAAAGACATATTTTTACTCATTAGCTTTTAACACTGATGGCGTATCATCAGAGCTTGTAGTGTAGTGTTGTCTGTTGTTTGATTTGTGTTTCTGTTTTTTTTTTTTTTTATTCTATCCTTTTATTTTACTTTTTTGTTTGTTCTTTATTAAATGGATTTATATCAATTGTACTGCTTGACTTGTAAAGCACTTTGGTCAACTGAGGTTATTTTTAAAATGTGCTATATAAATACATTTTATTAGATTTTTTATTTGATTTAACACTCCACAAGAGCTGCAGTTTTTGAAGATGCTCTGACCCAGCTATCACAATTCAGCCCTTGTCGAACTCGCTCAAATCCTCTTGAACATATTTTCCTGCTTCTAACACTTCGACTTTGGGGACAAAATGTTTATTTCCTGCATAATACCTCCCACCCACTAACAGGTGCCATAATGAAGAGATAATTTATGGTATTTACTTCACCTGTCATGCCACACAGAATCCATTTGCATGTGCAGTACACCACCGTGTTCACTGGTCCTTTCTGACTCGCTCTGGTGTGTTCAACTTTATACATGGGGCTGCAGCATCCATCAAAAAATACATTCCTTGCGTATTTCTGACAGAGAGCCGGACGCAGCTGGTTTGGATGCCTGCATTGACTAGAATGGTGTCTATTTGTTACGAAGTGCGTACAGGACATGAATTGCACATGGATTGCATTCAGGGCATCAGTGGTTATACTGTTATGCTGGATTAGTGTACATAAAGTTCAGTATAATGAGTCCCAGGTGTTACTAATATGAGTGCATGAGTCCAAAGAGACATAGTGTAAGGTTTGTCTAAAATGAGGTAATGTGCAGTGAGGGTGTCCATTAAGAGAGGAGGAGGGCTATTACAGAACATGTTTTTCTGCTATAGATGTTGCAAAACCTCTTTCCAAAAGCTTTTTTCTACCATATATGCATCACAAACATCTTCAAGGCTTTGGCCAAACATCTTATTTCTAATAATGAAATGTCTAATAATGTAATGATAATGTTCCTTTTTGTGCAGGAGAAATTCAGAAGCTGTTTCATGGATTGAATTTACCAAGTTATCTTTTCATGGAAGGTCATAAGCCAGTGAACTCATTGTGCCGGTCCCAAGCCTGGATAAAGGGAGTGAGTTGCATCAGTTTGGGCATCTGGCTTAAAACCCTTCCCAAATCACTGCTGGCTATAAGGGAGATGATTTGCTGTGGCGACCCCAAAAGAAAAGACAAAAGATAGTGTGGCTTAAATCAGGAGAAAAATATATAGTATCAGGAATTAAAAATGCAATGAAACCTGCCAGGTTTTTGTTGTCCAACATCCAAATTCGCTTCACAAATACTTTATAAATCACAGACTCGAATTTGACCCATCACATCTCAAGTGACGCAGGTGGACCAACACTGGGGTCTATGCAAAAGCTGTGGTGTCAGGATGGCAAAGGTCTCAATCTGCGTCACTGCCAAACTACATGCGCCAGTGACTAAATATGGCATATAGTATGCCCAGGGATGAGATTAGGTTGTTGCTTTTTATAACCTCCGATCTGCCTCTGACAAGTCTCTATGAATATAAGAACTACCAAGATTTTTCTACTTTATGCAACTATCAGTGTTTGCAGCACATTCATATTCATAGGATTCACAAGATATACAAGTAAACAAGATATCGAAAGGAGTGTAAGAAGACTAGCAGTAAATTAATGGAGAAAGATGACAGTCAACAAAATGGTGTCAGATTCTAATTTGATTTATGGACCAAAATGAACCAAAACTTCCTCCATAAGCTTGCAATATGTACAATATCTCCATAGGAAATAGCATTATAATATATATATATATATGCAGGATGTTTGTATACAGGCATATTGTGGGCATATTTTTACACATTGCGCTTGTGTGAAAATGTTGCCAGTGTACAGTCTGCATTATGGAGATATCATGCAGGAGCAGCCCCAGTGGGCAAACCCGGGAGTAAAAACATGTTTGTGATCCAAGACATTTCTTATGACATATGGCTTAAGGATACCGCCGGGAGCAGCAGGGTACACACAGCACGGGACGCGAATCTCTCTCCAAAACAAGCACACATTATCGCCCCAGTGGTGGATAATTAGCTCATGTGAAATATATTATCATAAGAGAAGAGAAGCATCCAGGCAAGTCCAAAAAACTACATCTCTCGCTATTCATTCATTAATCTTCTTCCATGTATTCTTGTTAGTGGTCGCAGGTGGCTATCAGCTATTCACTGTCACATTCATGGGCAATGCAGATACACCAATTCACCCAAACGCATGCATGTGTTTGGGGGCAACCACACCAGCTGACCCAAGGATCAAAACCATGACCTACTTGTTCCTTGTTTGGAAAAAAGTAGGAAATACATAGGATGGGACAAAAAAGACATTCCAGATCTGTGTAAGTAAAGGTATTTAGGGCTGCAAAAACTAATCGGATTCATTGATGATTAAAATAATTGATTAATCACTACCTGAGGTTTACATAGACTCTGATATTACAATTGTTTAAAATGGCTCAGCAAAAAACTGTTTTTAATCACTTATCATTGTTAGGCTGCCAGGTCACCACAAATATAAATATTAATCGAAAAAATAATCAATAGATAAATTGTTAGTTGCAGCTCTAAAAGTATTATTTGAAATACCAGAAAGGAACTATTGAGTAAAAGTGTACAAATTACTATTAGTACTACTACTGCTTGCTCAAAGCCTTAAAGTGAACCCATGACCTTTTAGTTGACCTGGTAGTTAGTGAACTTACTTTGTCACCAACGTCAAAAAATACTTCTTCCAAAACAGTACTTAAGTTAAGGAGAGTTACTTTCCATCTCTGTGACAAACCTTTCTGGACTTCTGTTACACCATAGTGGTACAATGACTATAGCTTAATTGTACCATTGTAACAGATTATGTTTATGTGTGGTCACAGTATTTTTTTCTCTTTAAACTTGACCACACGTCACATGGCACACTGGGAACGAGTCTTTTGACAGCAAATAATTGGTTGTGAAAGAGCTCGCTGACCCTGCAACGTGATTCTTTTCAAATCACAACTTCCCTTTATGGCTTCAAAGTTTTCCCTGAGTATTTATAATGTCACAGACTCATATTTGACAAGACTGAAACTTTTTTTTGTTCTCCTCCTAAATTTAACTGCACTCTTTGATGAGAAGAGGCCACACAAATTGCCTGAGACATTTGGGATACACACACAATGACAGATTCATGGGGACCGCTAATACTGACCCAGCACTTTTATAGTAGGTGTATATATAGACTTTCTCCGTTTATTTATAGCAGAAAGAGGATTGTGTTCAAAAATGATATGAGGTGCTCAGTGAAACGTTCAAAAGGCCAGCGTCTCTAAACCTGAACTAATAAATTCTGGTGTAAAGCAGGTCATAGGCCCACGGTGAAGTTGACAAAGAAGAGCTGTAATATTTCATAATCCAACAATATCTTGTGTTAAAATACACAGTACTGGAGTTCAAACTCAAAGATCTGGGGTAAATGCTCTTTCCATTAAGCCACAAACCCTCATCTCTCACAATGGTAAAGAATCTACTCATCAAAACCTCAAACATGTACAGTATCCCAGAGCTTTTTGAACCTTGTTATAATGTTGTTTCCACCTCAAAAACATACCTGGAGTATTTTAATTGACGTTTGAGTAATCCTGTTGGCTGAGCCGCTGCGCTTCTCAAGAGCTGAAAACGCTCTTCTTACAGCTCTACGTGAACGCATAAAGCCAGGAAATGCTCTTTTGTATTTCTAAAGCTCATACACCGTCACCAAACTCATTCTGATTATTTCAGTGCTTAAATTGCAGTCACCACAAAGCAGTCTGATCATTAATCTATCTGTTAGCATCATTTTGCAAATAGCGTAGTCTTAAATAGTGATTTTATGCTCTTTTCAGTCCCCATTGTTGCCAACAGGTGTGCGACAGACACCTAATCCACACATTCTCTGCAAATTAAAAGTACAGTTCCACCAAAAGAAGTCGTCTTCCATACATACATTATTTTAAGTTGTGAAATACTACTGCAAAGGTCTCCAAAACAATTTCAAAAATTATTTAAAAAGCATAATATAGGACCTTTAAAACCCTTCTAGATCTAAACAGTGATCTGAAACCACATCAAAATGTTGTCCTTGGTCCATTACTGACCTTTCCTGATATTTTCCCACCAAAAAGTAAAAATCACATTTATTAAAGCATTCAGTTAACAGCATTTTTCACACCTCACTAAGGGCCCTATTTACTAAGACGGGTGCTAAACTGCAAGTGCAGTGAGAAAATATGCGGCCGCTATTAATGGGCGTGTTGCGCGTGAATTACTAAGACAAATTGCGTGGCTGTTGACAGGCGCAAACAGATGGGGCGGAACTATTTAAACGGCATCATTGCGTGTATTGTTTTGCGTCATGGAAGGTGCAGAAGTAGAACACAAACGGAAGCCAAAATTTAACTAAGGAGAGCTGAAAGTGCTGGTGAATAATTTTTTTCATCCGTCATGGCAAATAGATCTGCACGCGTGGCAAACACTCTAACCCTACGTATTTCTTAATTTCTTCTCCTTCGTTTCACACGAATCACAGCAGCCATATCTGTGCAAAAGATTAGCACGTCCTTCTCCAACGTGCTAAATTTATACGCTATTTTCGCACGCAAAGTCATGGTGAGCCTTGATAAATAATATTGCGGGCGGTAAATGAATGAATTTGCATTTTCTCCGCCTTCCATTTTGCGCACTCTGGGAAGAACGCCTCAGTTTACAGATTCATTAGGTCATAGGAGCAAAATCTGCATTGCGTTCGCTCTGCTCCTGTAAGACACGAAAATCTCAACTGCTTCTGGGTTTGCTCCAATTTTAGTGCATCTTATTCAGTTAGTGTGCACGCAAACCTTTGATAAATCTGGCCCTAAATCTCTTGCACAGTATTGTAAAAGTGGGCAAGAGCCTTTCTGCTGAATAAGAAGAAAACTCCAAACTATTAGTGTCACAATGCACCCATAATGCTTTGTGTTACGGTAGGAGCACTGTGTTTTTAATGAGTGGTGCATTTGCAAGAGCACAGATTGTAGGCTGTAACAAAAAAAAATAAAAAAATACATGCTTAAAAACAATTGTGTGAGCCTCATTATATGAAGACCCTCCTGCTGTGAGATGGAATTGATGTGTGTGTTTCTCTCTACTGTGTAATCTGGGGTCTGTCAGTGTTACAGAGATATTTAAATTGGACTTAATGATGCAGGGAAATGCAAGGCCAAAAACTCTTGGAAAATAAAAATGGATATGAGGATATGCATTTCCATTAAATGAAAAAGCTTTTAGTTAGACTGTGCCAAACCCAGGTGATGAGAGTTTTGTTTATGTTGGAATATATCTTTCGAGAGTTTTGTTTGGATGTATTTTCTGATACTTGCTCTGTGATGTCTCTTGTGTCTAGACAGTGTCCAGGCTCACGATGTAACAAAATAAGCCAATCAATGCTGGATTTTACTTTCTCTGTGTTTAATTTTAGCTTTAGTTTTGTCTTGTCATCATGTGTTGAAACAGTTATCCCAATTTGTATTTTACTTATTGTACATAACATCTTGAAAAATATAAAAAAAACACCTTAAAAATAGGAAAAGACAGGAGACAGTGATAAAGGTATACAAGTGAAGATTTTGCTGTCCTCTTTGGGAGTGATGAGGATGGATAGGATTAGGAATGAGTGCATCAGAGACAGCTCATGTTTGAAGTTTTGGTGATAAAGTCAGAGAGGCCAGACTGAGATGGTTTGGAGAGAGGAGGGATATATTGGTATAAGGATGCTGAGATTAGAGCTGCCAAGTAGAAGGTATAGAGGACGACCAAAGAGATTTATGGATGTAGTGAAGTTGGTCAGAGTGAGAGTAGGATGCAGAGAATAAGGTTAGATGGAGGCAGATGATTCTCTGTGGCATAACCCGAAAACCCAAACAACTGAAAGGAGAAGAAAAAAAAGGCAACTAGTGACAGATAGAAGAATGCCCTTGTATGTTGTCAATTTTGGTAAGTACTCAATTTGCGTTAAAATTTGACTCAGAGAGGTCCAGATCTATTTGAAAAAAAAAGAAGAAGTATGCTGTATGTAATGTATGCTGCTACTTCCTCCTGTGGCCTGAGATGTCAGAACCTGCACATGGCCCTGTACTCGTTTCAAAACTCGAAGAGACAAATCTATTCAAGCTGTCTCACTCCAGACTCTGGACCCAACTTCAACTCTCACTGCGCCCACTGGACTCTGTGGATTATTATTATTATTTATTTATTTTGTATTTTATTGTGTGTTTTATAGTGAAGCACTGAGAAAGGTGCTATATAAATAAACTTTATTTATTTACTGTTCCACATTTTCAAAAACTTCAAAAACTCTCTGACATTTTTATTACAGTGACTTTTTTATCTTCGGCCATGGAGCTCAACAGTGACTGCTAACCTCTTTGTAACTGTCACATTTCTATTGTGTTCATCTACTGTATATGTAGCCCATTTGTTTCATTATGTGTAATTTTAAGCTTCACCAGAGAGGGCGTTGTAGTGTTGAAATGTGTTTGTGTGCGCTGCTAAAGTAAAAAAGTAATTGGAAGAAGCGGATCCAAGAAAAGGCATGATTTGCAGACACATCGACAAGTAAAAAAGAAGAAAATAAGTGCAAGAAAGAAAAGAGACACACGCATAATTCCTTTTAAATAAGCACACAGCCAACGAGGTATGTTAGTTTGTTTTTAAGTTTTTACAAGTGTTTATATTCGTCATTTGTCCTTATTTTCTGTTAGCTAATTGTTGTATTCGTCTTTGCTTTTCTTTAGTTTTCACGGTGGATTTATGTTGATTTGTCAAGTGTAAAATAAATTCATCAGTTAGAGGAAACCACTTGTGTCTCGAGTGCTTAAAAGGAGTTACACTCTTGTTCTGTAAGTAGATTTCACCTTCATTTTCAGCAGGCCTCATAACCATGACATATTTCTTTTCTATAAAAAATATCTTAACCTTTTTAGTGAATGGGGAATTTACTTCTGGAACAGGAGATGGGCAAGCACTGGTAAAGCAGAACTCAGTAACTTTTTTTTTCTACCATAACTGAAGAATTTTGGAGTCTGTGATGGTTAAATGGATTGTTGTGGGGTGAATGAACCGTCCATCATCTCTCTCTGGTGTCTCTGGGATGAGTCTTGCAAAAAGCAGCACATTGCAGTTAGCAAAATAAGCTGGCTATGGCTTTATTTCTCAATTTTCACCATGGTAGAGCGGCCAAATTACGGAAAAAAACTGTGCACAGCTACGCGGAGGCTACAAAAGTAAGGCTGAGTGAGGGATCACAATCAGAGAAGTAAAAGTGCTTACTACAGCAAAGAAAGGAGCAGAGTTAGTGAGTTCTACTTTAAGCTCCATGAAACTTCATACAGTCTGTACAGTTGGGGGCAATCAGTGTTTCATTTTCTTGACCTGATTGCTTTGTCTAACACTGTCTATGGTCGTCTGTCAGTGTGTGGTGCCGTTGTACATTTCAAGTGTCTCTTTGGAACGAGGATATGACTTCAATTATACATTAACGTTTCTCACCATGGTTCTGTAGTCTGTCTTCACACCTGCAGTAATAGAAAACACAGAGGGAGGTGATAAGTCGTAATCATGTGGGTAGAAGAAGAAAATGAAGGACAGCGTGACGGCTGGGCAGGGGGTCGTCTGGAGCCCGGGGTTATACCGAGTACACAGATGTTAGGTGACACTGGAAATCAACTTCTGACAGTGATGGGGCTTCTGGGAACTGCAGTGTTTACTTATATAGGTCAACGAGAAAGTCACAGTCAAGTTTTGAGCTCATCTCCTATCAAGTTAATGTGTAATGTTACTTCACAGGGAATGCCACTTTGCTCTTTGTGGCTGGTTCCAAGCCTGGATAAATGGAGAGGGTTGGTTAGGAATCACTGCACACTTGGAGGCAGATTAGCTGTTGTAAAAAAAAAAAGAATTAAGTAGCCACCAATAACATATGTAAACGGAGTACATGCACAGGTCAACCTGAACTTTAACAGTGTGGCTCTGAGTTTACATGCACTGAAGAGAATAATCCACAGCCCACACTCAAGCTAATGCTAATTATCAGTGGATTTAATTTTGACATTTAGGGTCAAAGCTTAGCTGGTAGGGCAGAAAGTTGGGGGTTCAAGCCCTGGCTTGATTTAGGGGTGCTGAGGCCCTTGACAGCCAAGAAAAGTCACCAAAAGTAGCACTTGACACTAGATACAATATAGGAAAGCTGTTCTATATCATGCTACTTTTTTATAGCATTGTAGCTGTCTATGGTGTAGGATTATGGGTAGCCTAGTAGAAACATTAGAAATGTTATGGAAAAGTTTATAAAAAATATATCTTTGTGAGTTATGTGTGTTGTCAATATTGATACTGTTTTTATATTATGTACTAAAATCACTTGAGGTTAAAAGTAATGGTTACATCTTGTTGTGCTAAAACCTACTTTAGGGGTGCTATAGCCCCTAAAATTGGTCTAGCTATGCCCATGCTCGCCTATAAAATACCTACTCCAGTTGTGAGGGGAGCCAGTACTCTCCTTGTGCTTATCACACAGAGAGATAGATAGAGAGATTTGCATTGACAGTAAATAATAAAGACTTTTACAACCACTTCAAAACTCCCGGTCGAACTGGACAAAGGCAATAATTTGAATTTCTCTGCTTTCATCCACTCTACTCATCCTACAAATGTTAAATTATGAACCAGGCTTACCACATTCAGAGGATTCATTTAAAAGATGGATAATCTGAAGTGACACATCGAGAAAGACTATTCTCACACTCATCTACAGCCAATTTGTGTCTTTTTCCTGCACATCCATTATACAGTAGGTTAGGCTATATTCTTGTAAATTAAAATGTCAGACTAAAACCAAGTCGTCTGTACCAGAAGGTTTCCATAGATACATTTGCTGCACAGACACCTATGTTGATAATTATACATACTCCACTCTGGCTAATGCATGGAGACTCATTTCATATGCAAAGATCACTGGATTTTTAAAATTTGTGTTTAATGTGTTTTTGTTTTGATCTAGAGCTAGGGTAGCTCAGTCGGTAAAGCTAAGGTTCAGAACTTATATACACACATAAAGTTGATTGTGATTTTTCTGCTCATCGTTTAAAAAGGAAAGAGGTTTTAGTCTTTAAAATAGAAATGCTAGATTTGCTTGGCTTTATTTTGCACATTGCAGTTGCCTGAGGTTTTTTGTATTTTTATTTATTTGAGCAGAGATAACATAAATTAAAAGCTTCTCCTTGTACAGATGATTACGGAGGTTTGTACCAATCGAGTATTTCTAAATTTGTTTTGTTTTTTTCTTTTTTTTTCAGTTACAACAGAGGGGTTTGAAAAGATAAACCTTGGGTATACAAAGTTTCCATAGTTGCCTAGCCTTACATGGCCTTTGTTGATCAGCATGCAGGCTGAGTCACAACACTAATGAGTTTAATGTGGTCAATATTATGCTGAATCTTTGAAGGTCCAATAAAAACAGAAGTAAGAGAAAACGAGGCAGCAGACAATCATGTCTATATTATAAATAAATATGTTGGATAACCTGCAAATGATTGGCCTTATGTAGCTCCAAGAATATACAGATGGACCACTTGAAAAACCATTAGTGGGTTCAGACAAACAGAATAAGGCTGGAAATACATTACTGAAACGGAATGCACTTTGCGCAGAAAGCAGAATGAAAACCATATTAATGCGGCTACAGGCTGTCCAAGGATGGTTGAGTAATGTGATGATGAGGTATGTGGTGCTGCATAATAGGCAACAATGTTAAACAATTGCACTTTACACTTTAAAGCAAAATTACCTGACTTTCCTCTCGCTGTCCTGAATGGTGTAATAATATCAAAATCTGTGAAAAGTCTTGCATTTCCAACACCCACAACAGCTCTTACCCTTTAATGAAAAGTGTAACACTGGACCAATTTACCACTGCAAAATATAATTCTATGATATCAACAGTTTAATAAGCTGATGTGAACCAGCATTTATCTCAGCCTGCGTTGGGAATATTTATCCATTTGCTTCCCATTTTTCTATTTTTGGTGTTTTTTTGTTTTAGTTTTTTTGCAGAGTTTACTATAGAGCGATATTTTCCTCATCATTTAATTTATCTCATTTTTGCATCAATTAATTTTACTGAGACAAACACTACACTGTATTTCCAAAAATATTAGCTAACCTGCCTTTACATGCATATAAACCTAATTTTTAGGACATGTACATTTCGCCTATGAAAGCCATTCCCCTACCACCAAAAACATGTACAATAGGTCCAACATGGGGCCAGTACTCCGCTGCAAAATACACTGTTAATCTCGGTGGGACTTTCCTGGTTAAATAAAGGATAGATACACAGACAATTGTTAACCAGACCTCTATAACTCTATAACAAAACCAGCTGCAGGACCTTTGTTAAAATGGTAAAATTTTCATTTCAAACGACCAATGCCGCCCAATGTCAAGAAGGGGCAAGACAAGTCTTATTATTATGGGATGGTCGGTGGTTTAATGATAGAGTAAAAGCATGAGGAAAGTGTACTTTAGGCCTTGGCAGAGGTCTATGCTCTTTGTGTGACCTCCTATTTAATTATAGTGGCAAAGTCAGTGTCGCTAAAATAATGATGCTACAGTCCATTACACAGCGGGAAGTATAAAATCAATAAGTGTCTCTTCTCTACCTCAAAATCTAGCAGCTTCATTTACATTAAGCATGGAGAATCGTCTGCCATAATGTCTCATGTCTAATGTCATAAAAATAATCTGAGTTTGAGTGGACTGGAGCATAAAGCAGTGTGACAGTGAATTACAGTGTGATGCAGTCTTTTATTGGTTCACAGCTCGAAGTCTGTTCTCAGCTGCGAAGGACAATTAATATAAAGAATGATGGATTTCAAGGTTCGGCTGGCGCCAAAGATAATGAGATAGATCCCAATACTTGCCGCACACTGTAAATCATGTCATCCCTGCTCTGACATAGGACCATAATCAAACACCTGAAGTCCTCTGTGTAAAGTTTGTTCATAAAGTTGAACAAGGTGGTAATACATCGGTCAAACAAAGTTGTAGGTGTCATTGCAACCAAGATCCATAATAGCTACTGGAAGTTTCACATCAACAACAGCTGGGACAGTTATAGGAGAATTAAAAAGAATAAATGAGTTGCCACTGTTTTTGTGTTGTATACAGCCTGAATTGAACTGAGAAAAAACAGCCTAAACTAAGATTTAATTATGTGAAATTGTGATTTTTAAGGAAATTAAAAAATAAAAAATTTTAAAAAAGCATTTTACCATAAAGACTATAGGAATAATGTATGTATAAATCTGGTTCAGTAAAAAGAGGGTCACAACAAATAAATCTGGGATCATCAGACCACATAAAGGGAAAATATTATGCTTTTATTAATATTTTTAAACCTGGTCACCTACAACAGCATTGCATGTTTTACAATCTTTAAAAACATTATGTGAGTAAAAGGAAGCAATTACTTTACTACCACCAAAAAAAAAAAAAAAAAAAAAACTAAACAAGGACAGCAGAGTGCAGAGCTCTTATGGTCTTTTGAACATAAACATAGAAAAGGAGCTGTTATTTGCTTAAACTTTTTGTAGGATGCCATTTTACTATAAAATGAAAAATATCTGTGAGGAATTAAACATTTTTGGGTGGGGATAAATGAGTGTGGGAGCATTTTGAGGCCTCAGAAACGCCGCACCAGAGACTACAGGATTACTCAAACAGACCTGAATGAGGCAAAAAACAACTACAGATAAGTTTTTAATAAGGGAACAACATTATAACTTGGTATAAAGCTCATAAAAGTTGATTTGGCATAGGATTACCACTTTAAGGATCACTGACTTGTGTTGCTTAAGATTGATAAAGGTCCTAGATTTTTAAGGTAGAGAGAACGAACCATAACATGTCCCTGCAGGGCTACCATAGCTGTTCACAAAGCATACAGAAAAGGCAGAGTCACCACCACGAGCTTATTCGTTTTGTGTAAAATATGCACAAACGCTTATAATTTTAACAGTTATAATAGACTACATTAACACAATCATCCTCTCCCATCACCGTTCTGCTGCTGCCTGCAACTTTAGGCACCAAACTTCAGCGTCTGCTCTTTAAGTGTCACTGATGGAAGTGTCAATAAGACTATTTAAGTGAGTGTTATAAGGCAGGAGAGCAGGGAAATGTAATTTAGCCCAATCTTTACGGCTGGATGATCTCCCATAGCTTCTGCTCTGTGGGAATTAATTCAAGCCCAGCATCTTACACCTCACCTCACCCTCCCTCCCTCTCCCCAGACCCCTCCCTCTCTCCTCCCAGACCCCTACTATTCTCATCAATCAGGCTTAATCACTCCACTTAATTAAACAAGCTCTGCCTTTATCCCTGTATCCCGGTGGCTTGGTAGCTTTGTAAACAAGGGTCTAAACGAAATGACTTTGATATTACGGCCGGCCCGTTCAGTGGATATCAGTGAGAGTGTGATCTGTTATCCAAAGGCAGTGCAGAAAATCTATAAATGAATGATGCTTGGATAAGACGTCAAAACATTGATTTAATTGTGGCTTTTTTCAGTCAGTCTTTTATTATCACAGCAAAAGACAAGCAATGACTTGACTGACACTCAAGTAGCTTATAAAATCCAAAATGGCATGACTTAAACATTTAGTATCTTCCATATGATTCAAAACAGTTAGTACCATAATAAATGCGTGTGCTGTTGAAATGACATTACCTATTTTTCCTCTCACTGTCTAATACCACAATCTGTTTCCAAATATTTCCAACACCCACAAAACAGCAGTCTCCCTTCCTGCAGTTATTTTAATAAAACTGGATAACACTTCAGAAAAGCTTGCCACTATTAAGCAATATTAGAGCAATAATAAATATGTAATTAACACCTACAAAAGCAATGTATTTTCACTTGAGCCTTTCAGGCTGCAATTTTATATTGTAATTTGTCTGGAAAAGGCTGACTGAAGAAGCAAAGGCACTCAGATCCTGGCTCAAGAAAATCGAGTTGCTATTTACCTACATTATTTATACTCATCTTAAATGGCAAAAAAAGTTTTTTGTTTTTTTTTTTTGTTTTTTTTTTCAACTCAACTCAACAGCGTCTCTTACTGGAGTCTGCCAGTGTATCAAATAATAGTAAAACCTATAAGGTCTATTTTTAAAAAAATGAGTCCTATTAAAATATACTTTTAGATGATTAAATGATATAACCTGATACAATTCTGGAAATGTTGGGACGTTTTTTTTTCTTTTTTATTTGAATAAAATAAAAACTAAAAGACATTCAAATCAGCCAATATTTATTCACAGTAAATAACATAAATGTTTACACTGAGAAATGTTACACTTTTGTACACAAAATGAGCTCATTTTAAATTTGATGCCAGCTCAAAATAGTTGTCACAGGGGCATGTTTACCATGGTCCATCATCCCTTCAAACAGTTAGAAGACGTCTGGGCATTGAGGTTATGAGTTTCTCTGACGTTCTCTCTTGGCCTTCAGTCCAGATCTGTCAGATCTGGACTGAAGGCCAATTCAGCCCCAGACTTTTCTACGACAAAGCCATGCTGTTGTAATAACTGCAGTCTGTGCATTGTTCTGCTGAGATACACAGCATTCATAGTTCCTTCTAAAACACACAAGCTGCCCATACTGTATGCACTTATTATTATTATTATTGTTGTTGTTGTTGTTGTTGTTGTTGTTGTTGTTGTTGTTGTTGTTGTTGTTGTTGTTGTTTACCCACAGTGGTTTCTGTAAGTGTTCTTGGGCCCAGTTAGTAATGTCACTGACACAATCATGAAGAGTGATGCAGTGTTGTCTGAGGGCCCCAAGACCATGAGCTCCAATAAAGGTCTACAGCCTTGTCCCTCACATACACAGATTTCTCCAGCTTCTATGAATCTTTTAACGAGGATATGCTCTGTAGACGATGAGATTTTCAAAGCTTTTGCAAATTGACGTTACATTGTTTTTAAAGTATTTCATAATCTTTTTGTGCTACTCTTTCACAGAATGGAGAGCCTCTGCCCATCTTTACTTCTGAGAGACTCTGCCTCTCGAAGACTTCTCTTTTATAGCTAATCATGTTACAGACCTGAAATCAGTTAGCTTAATTACCTGCTAGATGTTGTCCCAGCTGAATGCTTTTAAAAATGCTTGCTTTTTTAGACATTTATTGCCCCAGTCCCAACTATTTTGAGACCTGAAGAAGGTCAAATTTGAAATGAGCTCATTTTGTGCATAAAAGTGTAAACATTTGTCAGTGCAAATATTTGTTATGTTATCTACGTTCTATTGTGAACAAAATATTGGCTCAAGTGATTTGAAAGTCTTTTCATTTTGTTCAAATTTAAAAAAAACATCACAACATCTCCAGAATTCAGGTTGTAACTCTCTTCAAATCCAATAAAAAACAATATGTCTTCGAGCTTTAATTTTGCCATGGTTTATCTATTTCTAAAAATCAAAACTATAACTTCAATGGCCCTCACCTCGAGGATTATGTCGCCCTTGTGTTGACGGTTCATGTTGGGTCAAGAGGTTCTCACAGTTAACAAGTCTTCACACATTACTTTGCACACAGTGGATCTTGGTACATTTATCTGAACACGAGGCACAGCTAAAAATTTATTGAAAAAGAACAAAAAGGTTTTTTATTAGCTTGGCTTTTGAATAGATGCATCAGAGTAGTGGAAAAAACACTTGCTATGTGCTGTTTAAATAGTTAGCAGAAAATAACAATAGGTAATAAAACTGATCATTACTAAACACTCAGATAAACAAATTATTCTACTGTTGATGTTGTGATTTAAAAAGTCTCAGGAGTAAAAGTGCTGCAGTAACTTGGGTTTATGTAAGATGGTACATTTCATAATCGTCACATTTACAAGAGAAAAAACTGCAATTGAAAAAAGTACAATGTGTTATAACCAGCGTATGAAAAAGTGTTGACTCATGGGGCGCCTCAGTGGATCACGAGTTGGAACACATACTTACTGCAAATAACATTAACACAGTATAAAATCACATTGTGCAAATGTCAAATGCTGAAGCAGACAAACAGACTCATAAAATTAGGAGCTGAATATACATCTACTGTAAACGTATACAAGCAATTGTGATAAAAACACTGCAACCCTCCAATGCTTTTGTGTGATTTAAATGCATAACTATCCAAAAGATGCTTCTCAAATGTATTTCAGAGAAGGCAAACATTTCAGTAGTGGCAGAGAAACCAGAGACAAATCTATTTTTTTTTACAGACGTCTTACTTTGGTCGCTTTTTGAGACAGCAGGCCTCTACATGGCCTAGGGATACAAAAGCACTGCTCTGTCCACTGAACTACAACGTCCATATTTCACAATGGTAAAGATTCCACTGACACTAATCATTTGTTCCATTACTGAGCCCTTGTGGCTAGATGTAGTTACTCCTATCTCGCAATGGTACAGAATCTTTGAAAAAAATGCTGGATCCAGTTGTTTCCAGGTGTTTCAGAAGAGCAGCAAAAGCTAACTAATGAGTTCATTATTACTGACCTTTCCCAAAATTTTCCTCAAATTTTAGCGAAGGCTGATCCCTTGCTTGTTGCAGCGGCTTTAAAGTTCTGCATGGAGCACTCATGGAGGGACTATACTCCGAGAGAATTGAACCAGCACACACCCGGACAGGTCCCTCTCTGAGGCGGAGTAGCCTCGCTCTCAGAAGACAAAACAGCTGTAACTGTCCCACTAACAGGTGCTGAGCTTAGCAAAGCTGCTAAAACCAGAGCGCTGCTGTTGTCCTGAGTCTAAACCATTGCTGTCTGAAACGAGTCTTAAATTAAATGTCCACCTGCTGTTTCAGTCTCCTCTGCTGTGACGAGATGAGATGATGTGAAAATGTGGTTTGGTCCTTTGCTTTTTAATTTAGTGCTTTGCTGCAGCCATAGATAGTAAACTGCCTGTGCTTTCCATACTGTGGTCCGCGGACAAAATCTGGTCTGTTCCTTACGAATTAAAACTGTTATGAAATTCTGCCTATTTTATACTTAAAACGAGTTTGAGATGAAAATGGAAATAAGTAAATAAATTAAAAAACAAAACATATGCACAACAGTTTAAAAAACACATGGTATGTCCAGTATATCATTACCCCACATATAATCTACAGTGTCTTTAGGACACAATAAATAAATAAGAACAAAAATATCCCTGTCTATGCACTAGTATTTGTTAGTATGGGGTATCAGTCGATACTTAACCCTGGTGTCAGTATGGTTATTGGCTTTGATCGGTGCATCCCTTTTAACAAAAAGAAAAAAATCTATTAAAGTTGCTAAATTTTATACATACATTTTTATTTTAGATACACCCCTATAATAACCCTAAGCCCTATAATAACATGTGTAACTTTGGCATCAGTTTTAGTTTAAAAATGACAAAACAGTCTTAAGATTCAAATAAGAAACTTTTTGTTACTACTTGTCTCTGACCTATAGTGACCATGAAATAAAAATAGCCACACTACTTCTACTACTACTTACTGTACTACTACTACTACTACTACTACTACTACTACTACTACTACTACTAAGCATGGTCCATCAGAAGAAGTGGAATCCCTGTCTCCTCCCACACACCACATGGATAAATTATGTGGAAAAATGGCATCTTGAGGCTGTGAGCTGTGGCAGCTGCTGGTTAAAATCTTGTTGACGTGGCAAATGTGTTAGCAGAGGTATTCCTCACGCTGCAGAAGAAGAGTGTATTAATATAAGTGGCAATTATAAGTCTCAGTTTCATTGAGCTCTGGGGAATTTGTTAGAGCTCTGACAGTGAGATGGATGCTGCAGAGAACACACCCCGGGACAGCCCTCCAGACCTGGCACGGCATCAATACCGCTCAGTTTAGACTAAATGCTATGTTTGTCATTTACTGGACCCCATTCCATCAATTTCTTCAAGCTGTCACCCCCCTGACAATAGTATCCCAGTCTGAGTTCATCAGCTGTGGCTTATCCGTCTATTGGCATCTGTCACTTTGGACGAGGATGTGAAGGAACTGCATGAGCTTCAAAATACAGTTTAAAAGGCGACTTAATCTTTTTAATTGTAGAACTGAGGGTTGCTAATAAGATGAATGTGGATAGATGAGAAAGCTGACTGATATACCAACAAAGTAATCTAAATAATATTTTTAATAGACTGATTTGTGCATCAAGTCTTATCAAAATGGGTTTTTCCACATGACCAAGATTTGCTGTCTTTTTCTAGATCACATATCACCTAACACCACCAAAACATTCAACATTCATTGCTCAGTTTTGGGGAGGCACACAGGAGCAATGACAGCAGTCTTGGCTGAATCTGAAAAGGGGAAATTGTCAAGGAACTTCCTAGCTCCTCAAGCTCTAACCGGATGTATGTCATCGTCCACCATGATAAGGACAGTCCGGATTGTTTTCTCAGTAAGGAAGGAGGTAGGGAAAGGAGCTCCATTGCTTCTTTACCTAACTCCTTTAGCATAGGAAGCTCCACAGGTTCCTTATCAACCAGCCAGGAGCTATCCCACAATCCACTGCACCATCTCCTGAGTGTTTCCGAACACAGCCGAGTGAGGCCAATCTCCCTGTGATGAGTTAAAAGTCACTGCTTCAGACTTTATTCCATAAAAGTATCTGAATAAACCTCACTTTATAAAAGAAACACTTCTCTCCAGAGTCTAATGTGTGGAGCTGCTCTGCACACTTTTGTTTACATTTTAGAAAAGCAAAACTTAAAAAACATGTGGCTAATTAGGGTAAATCAACTGTGGCGTTCAGTGTGGCATTAATGCTACTAACTGTCCAGAGACAGAGCTGCTGTCGGTGAGTCTTAGAGAATATTTATCACAGCCTGTTCTGTGTGTGTGGATTTACAGCAGTGTTTCATGTTTAAACCTCTGAGTTTCTGTGAGTCAGAGATGATTCTAGAGTCTCTGGAGTTAGTGCAGAGCTCTTTATTAAACAGAGCAGTAGCTTCACTTATATGGAGTGATTTGGGGTTATTTCTGTTCAGTGGATGATAAGGTATGCTTATTGTAGTCCATTTTCTGGAAAATGTAGTTTTTATTAAACAGCTGTAGGTCTGCGTAACTTCCCTCGTTGTTTCTGCGTCTGGGTTAGGATGGTCGGATTTCCCTTGTGTTGCATATAGGTGCAACTTTCGGCACCCCTTGGTAAGCTCTAGGATCACTTTGGACCGCTTTGTAAAAGGTGGAGCTACGCGCTGCTGCGTGTTGATTGGACAACAGATTACCCTTATTTAAGTCAAAATTAGAGACGTGAAATGAAAGGAAAAATGTTATTTGAATCAAACAGGTCTTTGGCTATTCTTGTGATAAACAGCCGGATGTAAAAATGTTGTGCGAACTTTTTTCAATAAAAGCAAAGCTATAGCTTATGTTAGCAACAGCTGTTTCCTGTTTAAAATAATACATCATCAAAACTAATGTCTTTATATGATAAGTTGTTAAAATGTGTTAAAGTGGCACCGAGAAGTGAATTTAATGCACAGAAAGCTGGTGGTAAACTGGACATGGTCCACTGTTTACTGTAGCTAATACTGTCATGATGTCTGTGTCCTGTTCTGTGTTTTGTTTCCTTTGTGTTTTATTTTGATGTTAGTCCTTGTGTTTTTCTGTTTTACTTCCTGCCCTCCTGTGTTTCTCGCTTGTGTGATTGCCTGCCCTGCCCTAATGTGTTTCACCCTTGCCTTGTTCTCCCACTATATTTAGTCCATGTGTTCTCCTTGATTCCTTGTTGTGTGGAGTTTGTCTACGCCAGCATCTGTGTCACCTGAGTCCCCAGCGTCTTTGGTTCCTGTTTTTGGTAAGTTTTGTGTTTACTCTGCCTTCTGATTTAGCATTTTTACATTTTGTGATCCCTTATTTTTTGTCCATTTGGACTTTTACTTTGTTTTTCTCTGTTAATTTTCTCATCCATTGTTTTATTAAACTTTAAATTACCAGTCCTGCCTGGGTCCTTTTTCCCCCTGTGCCCCCTTAGTTCCTGACAGAATGACACGACCAACACAACTGTTTTTTGGAAACAGAGTCCCCTCTGCTTTTTTTGTTAAAATGTGGGGCGGTGGACTGTCTCCCATGGCCACGCTGCAACAGGCACAGCTATGCCTGTTCCCAGGCCAGATTCAGAGCACATGGTAGGAGACGTGGGGCTCGCACGGATTGGCGGCCAGGCTCCACCATTTTAGATTCTGCTCCTAATCTTTCTCCTATGCCTCCACCTGCTCTCGCTCCACCTGTGTCTGAGCCAAAGTCTCAGACGTTGTAACCCCCGAGTTCCCGCCATCACAGGATCCTGATTGACTGTTACTGCAGGACCCTGTTTCTGTTCCTGTTCTGGGACCTCCACCGGACACTGATCTCCATCCAGGGTTAACACTGCCTCTTCCTGCACTTTGACTGGGGCCCATGCCACCACCGGAGACTCCTGACCTTTCTCTGGGGTCTCATTTCACCCCAGGACCTTCTCATTTTGATCTTTTTGTTTTACCCCCAAACACTCTTGTTACACCAAAGCTAATAGGGCAAATGATAGCACAATTTATGACTAAGACTTCTAGAATACTACTGCAAAAACTTTTGTCAGTGTGTTTTTAATCATAATAAAAAAAAATGTGGTCAAGGAACATTATTTCAAAGACAGCAGCGTAGGGCAAGATTTTAAATGTTTACTGGCACAATTTACACCAGAACATGGTTAAATGGTGATGTGGTGTTGCGTCTGCTTTTGAGTGTTAGACAGCTGTAGGGAACTATCTAAAGGCATAACCATGAATAAAATACTGATCAATCTCATTAAAGCAACAATACAGAACACAGTGCACATCTACACAGAATACATTTCTTCAAAATTTACATGAAAATGGTACATTTCTAAACTGAGTCTGTTTATGCTGCAATGCTTTTATTCAGGAAACTTAGGCATCAACTCTATGTAAATTAGAAATGTGTGTGTGCGGGCGGGCGGGCATGGCTCCTGTTATAATCATGGCATTTTTTTTGTATCTGATGCTGAACTCCGGGCACCTTTCCACTTTCTTCTGAACTCAATCTTTGTTCTTTCATTTGGTTTGCGTCACGTACAATCCACAATCTACATTTACATCTTCAAAAAGCAGTAGCTGAATTACATTAAGATAAGGAGTGCTAACTACAATTTTGAGTTTGTATAAAATGTTTTAAGACATTTTGTTTGGTCTAGGTTTTGAAACGAGATTCTTTGTCCTTGGTGCTTGCCCTTTTTTCTGCTAAATTTACAACAAATTGGTATAATCATGAGAAACCTGAGGCAAAAGAGATTGCATTACTTCCTGGGCACTGATACAAGAATGGGAAGACTGATGAAAAAACACTGGTTTACTGTGTATTTTTGTGCACACAAGATGGCTGCAGGGTTTTCCAAAGAGAAGATCAGGTTAGTAGGCGGCAGTTGCAGAGATGATTATACTGTATATTACTGTGTATGCATAATTTTTTTATTTTTTATTTTTTTTGAGCTGGAAATGACTGCAAACATCAGGCCTCATTTATAAAACAAAACAAACAAAAAATACTAAAACAGACTGAAAAGAAGCATATTTCAATCACCAACTCACTGAAGTTAATCAGGCCTTTAACCTTTTAATCTTTCGTAAAAAGGGGAAGGGGAAGGAGGCAAGGGTGCGTGCAAAGATGAGTGCATTCTGAATGTATAGAGGGTGATGGGGGATGTTGTATAGGGGTGACGGGATACAGTTCAGAGTAATATGAAAGTCCATATAGAAAGCATTTCTGCAGGACCAGGCTGTGACTGGTCTGCACCTCTGCAAGTATGAAGTCTGTTTTATACTTATACCTTTTCTTGATTACTACTGATTAGCGGTGCTCCAAATAGTACTATTTTTAAAAGGAATAATTTGTAAATCTACAATCAAACTGAAATTAAAATATTTCGTTGCAGTACAAGCCAGATAGTATCATAAAACTGATTTCAGTGCTCAAACCTGTTCTTCTAGTGTAGGTCTTGAGTACAAATTCTGACATAAAGTTTCATGAATGAGGCCCATTGTGTTTTGGGGGTTAAAGTAGGGTTTGTTTGTCATTTTGTCATTTTATTAACAGTGATTTTTTTTTTTTTTTTTTTTTTGTGATTCCCACCATTCTCTGCAGCATACTTCATCTTCATATTTGTCTTTGTTTCACAACTGCAAACTTCAGAGAGAAAAACTTGGAGAATGTTTTCAAAAGGGCCCAGAGCAATAGCTGGTATAAACACAAGCTGATTGAAAATGATTTAGTGAAGCTTTTCATTTGAACGAGCTGAAATTAATCCTTTTAGATTGTTAAAAAATGTGACAAATACACTATATTGCCAAAGGTATGTCCTCACCCACCCAAATAACTGAATTCAGATGTTCCAATCACTTCCATGGCCACAGGTGAATAAAATCAAGCAGCTAGGCAGCAGCTTTGTGAAAAACTTTGTGGAAAAGTTTGAGGATGGCCACTTCCTTTTCCAACATCAGTGCAGAATCCATAAAGACATGGATAAGCGAGTTTGGTGTGGAAGAACTTGACTGATACTGAATCAACCCGATAGAAAACCTTTGGGATGAATTAGAGCAAAGACTGCAAGCCAGGCCTCCTCATCCGACATCAGTGTCTGATCTCACAAATGCACTTCTGGAAAAATGGGCAAAAATCCCCTCACACTCCGAAATCATGTGGAAAGCCTTCACCGAAGAGCTGAAGCTGTTGGGCCAACGTCATATTAAACCCTACGGATTAAGAATTAATCTGTATATGTGTAAAGGTAGGTGAGAAAATACTTTTGGCAATATAGCGTACAGTATATCAGGATAGTAAACAGCAAACCAACTAAACCAATTAAAATTAACAATAACAATAACAGCTCCACTAAATATAGTTAAAATTTTGGCAGAGGGAGAATATGCAACTTGTTTTACCCTAATTAAACAGCTTCAGAGTCAGTGTTGTGGCTAAATTGGTTGTTGCAGGGTGATTGAAGCTTTCTTCATCTTCCCTAGAGTTAGCCAGAACAACAAGCTAGTGACGACTTTATTTCTTGCGCCCAATTTCCAATTTAATTTCTAAATACATTGCATGTGCAGCACATTTCTGACACGGTGTTCTTGCAGACTCTATTTTACACAAAGTGAGTTGCAGAGACCACAAGTTCACTCTGGAAGTCATGAGTTCATGCAAGTAAACAAAAGCCACGTTTGCCACAATCCCCTGTTAATGTGGAGATTATTTCCATGACTTTTGTGCTTCTGCCATGGTTAAGCATGCAACGTATATGATTTTTTTTTTACTCCCGTTTAACAATATTCGTAACCTACAGCAATGTGGTTGAGCTTGAGCACATGCATTTTTATTTTAAAATTTACTGGATTCTCTTCACTGGTCACATGTCTGACTTCTTGTCTGCCTTGATTTGGTCTATTCAACTTTTTAGATGAAGGCTGCAGCATTCATCAAAAATATTTCTGCTGGACTGCTGAACATGTACTGCAACACAGCCAGTGTAAGCTCACGCACTGACTTGAACGCAATCTATTCAGTGTAAATTGGGCAGATGTTCATCATAGCAGAGCAGCCTAAAGGCAGAGAAAACCTTTGTACGGCTACAAGGAGGAGAAAACGAGTCATGCCAAGCGAGGGGTCACAACAGTCAACCAGTCAACAATTTACTTTACTCCAAATTGTAGGGTTAGCGCTGTAGAGACAAAATGTGACCAAAACAGCAAATCAAACAAGCCTAGCTGCATGGTTCTGCTTTCAAACTTGTGGTAGGGTTTTTGGAGAAAGTTGAGATGAAATGGTGTAAAGTAAAGATTGTCAGTGTTTGTCTATTCATCTAACTAATGACAGAGTATACCCCTCTTATCCCACAGCTGTTGGAATAGGCTCCAGCCCCCCACGACTGACACAGGACAAGTGTTATCTTAATGGAGCAATGACTACATCCAAGATGGCTACTACACTGAACAAACTGCAGCTCCTAAAAATAACAAACTTGGCTGTTCAACCCAGGAATTTTTAAAATAATTATCTGGTGTCACTTTTCATTCACGCACTTTCCTCAGTTCAAATCTCATCTTATATGTATTTATCGGTCTGGCTCCCTGCCTACACTGGCTTGCCTTAGATTCAACCCCACTTTAATTGCTTTGCTTCTCCGCTTCACCCTCCTTTCTGCCTCTTCCTCTGCCCGCAGTGGTCATCTGAGTGATTCACATCTCAGTGATGACTGTGGAAGCTCCCCGACCACGTCTGCATGTTTGATTAGCCTCTGCAGCTCATAAACATGCACACAAGAACCCACACGTCGACATGTACCAAAGCAAGTAGGACAGTGGATCAAAATGACAGGACAAACATGATTTTAGTCATCGTCCTTGTAGTTTTTGCCCTTTCTAAAGAGTCGTGTCTTGCTCTGATTAGCATGCCAGACTCAAACAATCCTTTATGTTTTTTTGCACCATGGATATGGGCAGTCGGCACTCGTCAAAGATTATTTATTTCTTTATAGAGAGGGATAGGAGGAGGAGGAGAAAGTGTCCTAGCTTGATTCTTGGCCAGCACATCTTTCTCGTCTGCCACACATTAACACTGGCAATGTTCCTGGCTCTAAATCGCACCTTTTAAGACTCTTGACAGGGCACGTTACATTATTTTCTTCATTCGATGCAAACATCAGAAAAAGCTATTCATTGTCATTGTACGAAGGTTGATGAGGCTAAAATTAACTTCATGAGCAATTTGAGCTACAGTAGTTCATCTGTTGAATTGGACCAAACACCTTTGCTTATGTTCATCACCTTCGCTTTTGATTCTGACCACTGCAGACCAGGAACACATCACACTCATTTATAGAGTGACCGCCTGAAAAAGTACTAAAAGTGGGATAATGAAATTGAATGGTTTGGTGGGACAAGGTTAAGTTACACAGCAAGCTGGATTGTCATGATGTCAATTTTACAAACTCACAAAATCCATTTTGTAAGGCTCTTACTGATTTATTTGGGTCCACACCAGTGGCAGCCCGGGCCAGTGGTTGCAGTATTGCCCTGAGGGGTCGGGTTAGGTTTGCCGACAGCAACAAGCACTTTTAGTGATACTTGTTATCAACATGTATGCTGCTATACATTTACAAAACCAGTTAGCTGGCACTTCATCCAATAACCTCCTCGTATTCTACTGAAAGTCCTTCCCCATTACAAATATTTTCAATGAGAGGTACTATTTTTTACCACACAATTCACTCTAGTTATCTCACCAGCATGAATTGGAAGTCAAACTTATTAAAATCATTGTGCTTGCTCATTGTTCCTGCTCCTAACACATTAGCTTTGAGGACATAATGTTCACTTGCTGCCTATTGTATATCAAACCCACTAACAGGAGCATTAAAGTGCATATGACAGGTTGAACTAACCATTTCACCATACCATAGGTACAATTTTAGTATTTATGATTTTGATGAAAAGTAATTTTTAAGAGCCTCTAGTTTGGAGTTAGAAATTTTACTTCTGCGTTGAGAGCAACAGCGAGCTGTGACATCACAAGAGGTAAACAATCTACCCCTGTACACTACTGTACGTGACTTATACATGGACGAGATGAACTGGAAAATGGTATGGTATGATTTTTATTTGCACAGGGACAGTGCACAACAATACATGGGCTTACAAAAACGGGAAAGATGTATGGTGCCAGGTTATAACAAAAATACTAACAGAGTTTGGAGTAAGTGGATGAAAGAACATAATACGCTATAATATGCTTCATACACTGCTCAAAAAAATAAAGGGAAAATAAAGGGAACACTAAAATAACACATCCTAGATCTTCAATTCAATTCAATCAAATTCAATCTCCACAACTTCAGACATATCAGACAGTCATTGACATTAAAGGCAGCAAGAATGTTTCTGCATGCTTTGATCTTTTCACATATCGAATACTGTTTCACTAATTGGACCCTTACCAGCGACACCACACTTAAACAGTTTGAATCACTGTATAAAAGAGGACTTAAAATCTTTGCTAAAAAACAATTTCATATCACCACTGTCAAATTCTTGAAGCCTATAATTTATTGAGCTTTGAAAATTTCAAACACTTTAAGTATGCTTGTACAATATACAAAATCCTCCATGGACTCGCACCACCACCACTACAAGAATTCATTAAACAAAAACCTACCACTGGCAGAAATACCAGGGCAGAGGTGATTGTGTGGTTCCTTACAGACGTACCACCTTCGCACAGTCAGTCCTCTCAGTAAGAGGCTGTAACATCTGGAACAACATCCCTCACACAATAAGAGAATCTCCTATGTATACCACCTTTAAAACTCACCTTAAAAAATGGTTCAAATTTAAACAACACTGCTCCCATTAGAGACGTTCGGACCTCATGTTACATGATACATATATGTACGTAGCATGTACCATGATTGTCTGAACAGACTCATATTTTACTGTTGTTGTTGAGTGGTGCATGCATACATATACGTATGTAGGCATGCACCGCATACATTCACCCTGCAATCTATACTGTTGCTGTATCTTACTGTCACTGTCATGTAAATATGTATATATGTATGTATGTATGTTTTAGGACCCAAGGGCACTCTGTAAACTCCAGTGTCTTGGTCGTCTCTGAGCGGCAGGAGACGACCAACACGTGGATCGAACTGGCTTTAAACTAAATTAACTTTATATTTATTAGAGAACTACAGCACTTTAAAATTACTGTATGCACTTTAACCACATATACACTTTATAAATAGGCACTTTAGACCCTGTGGAATGTGAAATTTTTATGACTTGTTGAATTTTGTTTAATTGTTTGTCTTGTCCTGTCTTAAATGTCAAGGGACTACGAATGAAAATTAGCTGTACGCTAACTTCGGCGCATTTACACATGTATGTTTTTTATTGGTGTTCATTAATGTGCATTGTCCCTTTTAAATAAATACATAAATAAAATAAATAAATAGATCTTAATGAATGAAATATTCTTATTAAATACTTTGCTCTTTACATAGTTGAATGTGCTGACAACAAAATCACACAAAAATTATCAATGGAAATCAAATTTATTAACCCATGGAGTTCTGGATTTGGAGTCACACTCAAAATTAGTGGAAAAACACACTACAGGCTGATCCAACTTTGATGTAATGTCCTTAAAACAAGTCAAAATGAGGCTCAGTAGTGTGTGGGCCCTCCTCGTGCCTGTATGACCTCCCTACAATGCCTGGGCATGCTCCTCATGAGGTGGCGTATGGTCTCCTGAGGGATCTCCTCCCAGACCTGGACTAAAGCATCCAACTCCTGGACAGTCTGTGGTGCAACATGGCATTGGTGGATGGAGCGAGCCATGATGTCCCAGATGTGCTCAGTTGGATTCAGGTCTGGTGAACGGGCGGCCAGTCCATAGCATCAATGCCTTCGTCTTGCAGGAACTGCTGACACACTCCAGCCACATGAGGTCTAGCATTGTCTTGCATTAGGAGGAACCCAGGGCCAACCGCACCAGCATATGGTCTCACAAGGATCTGAGGATCTCATCTCGGTACCTAATGGCAGTCAGGCTACCTCTGGCGAGCACATGGAGGGCTGTGCGGCCTGCCTGCGACAGACACAGCAAACCTTCTTGCCACAGCTCGCATTGATGTGCCATCCTGGATGAGCTGCACTACCTGAGCCACTTGTGTGGGTTGTAGACTCCGTCTCATGCTACCACTAGAGTGAAAGCACTGCCAGCATTCAAAAGTGACCAAAACATCAGCCAGAAAGCATAGGACCTGAGAAGTGGTCTGTGGTCACCTCCTGCAACACCACTCCTTTATTGCAGGTGTCTTGCTAATTGCTTATAATTTCCACCTGTTGTTTATTCCATTTGCACAACAGCAGTGAAATTGATGTCAATCACTGTTGCTTCCTAAGTGGACAGTTTGATTTCACAGAAGTGTGATTGACTTGGAGTCAAGTGCTCCCTTTATTTTTTTGAGCAGTGTACATCAAATACAACATATCTCGTCTCTCAAATACACCATTTCTAAAAACGTGCAAAAAAAAAAAAAATCCAACCTTTCACACACCTATACATACATACCCTCACTAATTAATTCATGCACACCTGTACATACACAACTGCACCAGTTATTTCACTCTCACACACACGCACGCACACACACACACACACACACACAATCGCCCAGTTTCAGACAAACTTTTTCACTAACATGCATTCACTACTAATGGGTGCAAACTTGCTTTGATATTAGCCATTTCTTTGCCAGATGTGCAAATATATTAAAATTTATACACGTTATAATCTCATTTCCACAAATAAAATACGGACCACAACCAGCTTATTCTGGGTCTGTCAAACCTGAGAGACACCAAGAGCAGCCAATATAGTAAGAAACAATGGGCACAGGAGAGAAATTGAGCTTTGGGTCTGAATAAATGAGGACAGCGCAGGGCTCTTGTGAGTTTTGCTAAAGCCAATGTGTTCAGACACAGTAATTAATGTTACTCACTAAATCAAAACAAATCAATAATTTTGATTAATATCCAATCAGTGTTTGGTTTGTTGTTGTTTTTTTATAGCTTTATCATTATTAGCCAAAGCTGCTTGTTTTAGCCACAACAGGCAGTTGTGGCTCTGTGCCCCCAAAATAAAGAGACCTGGACTCCTCACTCACTCCTCCCCTGTCTGCTGTCAAAGTGTATTCAGTGCACTTCATACTCGCTTTTGAACAGGACAGAAACTTAGCTTTTAGAAGATGAGCACGTCTGAAGCTTGTAGTTCTCATGTAGAGTTTGTTCCAGAGTTTAAATCATTGGCGCTGTCACAGCGTCACAGTCCACCTCCCTCCCCATCGCTCAGTCCCAGCCTGGGACAGGCTCGTCTCAAGGCCGGGGATCATAACTGAATCTGTCGTAGACAGTTCACAAAATTGACCTCCTGACGATTAAATTGTGGGGGGGCTCTGACTGTGCTGTTTGTGGGAATCACAATCGGCTTACAGTGTTATGGTAAAATCAAAGATTTAAATAAGCAAAACAAAAGTGGTTGTCACTTTTATGTAAGAGTTTTTTGTGTTTGTGAAGCCCACACAGAGGACAGGAGTCTGTCCGTCCGAGCCTGCTGAGCTAACGTTAGCATGGTCTCTCTCTAAAGCCTGGCTGCAAGGCTTGTTCTGGGCATTTATTGAGCCCACACCATCTCCTGGGAAAATAGAGACCGCAGTCACAATCCAAGTAGCAAGTCCAGTTGTAAACCCAGGTTAAGTTCTACTCCTCCCTTCATCTATGTCATATGCGGTAAGGAGCAGTTTCCAGAGAGAAAGCTAAATTAATAATTAATACTTTGATATGCACTTTAATGAAGAGGTAATTTGTGTTGTTCAATTCACCTGTGATAATGTTATGCCTGATTGGTGTATAGGTTCCACCCCAAAGATGTCACACATCTAGCGGATTAAATTTGAATATTGTACTTACAGCTAAAGGTACTGGACATGTTCCCTGCACTAAATCACAGCTTTCTTGTCAGGGCATGTTACATGGTTTTCTTCACTTCACTTCAATGCAAACATTGGGAAAAGCTGTTTGGGACACTCACTCTTGGATTATTTATTGTCACTGCATGGATATTGATGGGGCTAAAAAGCAAGCCCATTCCCCATGACATCTGTCACAGCTGTTGTCTATAATGTCACCACACATCCCCAATGCTTTACAATGATCTGCGGTCTTTGTTTGTGCCTTCCACCTAGCTTAGCCTCAGCCACGGCAGTGTAAATGTCAGTGCAGCCAGATAGCAAATCACCCAACACTGTCAATTCCACTCAGCTGAAGAGATTTAGCGACCGAACGTGTTGGCAATGTGAAATTATCATGTCAAATGTCACTGGAATAGGAATGGGAAATCATAGCCCACCAACATTACATTGCAGGTTTAAGAGAAAAGAATTTGTTTGAATGAATGAATGAGTTGTTGTTTTACTTTAATCTGAAATAAAATAGGCAGTGTATTTCTCTCTATAAGCTCATTTTTACTTTGCCCACTTGTAAAAATGCATTGGAAAAAAAACACCACTCTTGTAACAATTGCCAGTCCCATAATATTTGCTGAACTAAAAGTTGTTTTTATAATGTAAGGCTAGATAACAACTACCCAAAAGGCCTGGTCCCCATGCAGATTTGTCTCTTCTGTTCTTCTCGTCTGAACCCAATGCTGCGCCTTGAGGAAATGTGTTTAAATGTCGAAATGTTGAATGCTGAATTGAAATAAAAAGAGAAGCCGTGTGCAGGATGTGCGGGGGCGGGCCGGCCCCGGAGGAAACCCTGCATTTACCTGAAGTGCACTTTTATAGACACATACAGAATATCTAACTGGCCCACTCTGGTGAGGAGCTGCTGATGATCACATTTGGGACACAGATTAGCTTTAACCTCTCTAACTGAGTATTGGATGGATACTGCAGACTACAGATAAGTAAATGTTGTCCTAACGCTGGGTAAGTCGAATGAATGGCGGCTGTAAAAAGTAAGTCCTTTTTGCTCCTATGTGGAAATTTGGCAAATGGGTTCCATTAAAATTTAAAACTTGGTAAGATTTTGCGAAAGATTGAATGTACATAAAAACACAAACATACAGCTTTAACTACACATTGTAAATTGCAGAGCCCTATAGCATATGTCTGTCTGACCTCCAACAGAAATAAATTGGTAACCCTTTAATAGCTCAGGAAAAGAAAAAAAAACATTGCATTTGTAACCCTTCATTTCTTATGTTATTGAATAAGGAACGATATTTGCGATGTGCTTATTATTTTTAACATGAGTGAAATTTGCCTTTTCATCCAGATTTTACCAAAGGGGTATTTTTCGTCTGCAGGTCCCTAGCCTTGTTGTGTCACCACTTTTTGCCCAACCCCCTTTTATCGACCTTCTCCTTTACTTACAGCCTCTTCTTGCTCATATCCTTGGTCCCTAAACAGCTGACTCAGCAGCACTTGAGAGGAAACCCCCACACTTCTCCAGCCTACAGCCCAAATGCCACAGTGCTACACAACACCTACCATCACCTGACATCCATCTCTGCAGATCATTAGAAAACTAAACCTCCATGAAGAAAGCCACACTAAATTACAACAGAATTAGTACGTAAACCTATAATGAGGGTTATCGCCATCTAGGTTTTGATTTTTACTGTTAATTAGGCTTATAGTTTCCACCGCAAAGAAGGCACACATCTAGAGTTCAGCAGCCTGAACTTGTGTAGCATATCAACTTGTAATTAAAGGTAATAGTTCAAGAAGGCCCATTGCAAGCCATCAAGTGAGAAAAGCAATGTTAACAAATAAATGGCCATAGTATGTGAACAAGGCAAAAAACAAGGAAAATAACACATTGGAAAAAGACCAAATTAAAGTAATTCGGATTGAAATTGAAAACACTTAAAAACAGACAGGTCCTACCTCCTTTTTATCATGAAGCATCTGAAAATATCCAGGAACATTGCTGCAGGGCTGTTGAGTTGAAGAGGACCCAGCACCTGGATGGAAACAGAAGGGAGGACTACACAAACACAGAGAATTACTAAATGTTGTACTGAAACATTTACGCTACAGCCTCACTGTCCACTGCTTTGTATTTGGCCTAAATCTATATGCTTTAGCTATCAGCTTGTTAGCATAGCTTTTAGTGTAATTCTCATAAAGTGCATTTATTTAAATTTAGGACTGTACCAATTGTGCAAAATTATGAACGATTTTGGCAACTGGAAACCAATCCACTACAAACTGATTTATTTGTTAGAGCAATTAGCACAAGCTACATAATAAAAGTCAGTGTATTTATAAATCCTACTTTAATAAGTTAACCTTGGCTAATGGAACCTGCTATCTCAGTTTAGGCCTGGCACAAGCTGTATACTGGCTTTGTGACGCATTGTAATTAGAGATTGCATTGCATTGGCTTTTATAGGAAGTTTAATGTTACTTGAAGCCACTAATTGATTTCCTTTTTTTGCAGTTATGTTTTATAATATTAGGAAAGAGCTGGTGAAATGCTGTATGGTCTGGTAGAAGTAGAGATTGAAGTATAGTCCTCCTCTTCTGGCTCACTGTTGCTTAATAAATCCAAATGACAAAGCCAAGGTTATAAACATGCACTAGCAATTTACTTAAGTAAATATATTACATTTATTCAGTGCATTTAAGCCAATACAGCTGAATTAGGTTTAACTCAGAGAGCAAATTGGGTAAACATGAGGCTAATCAATGAATAACATTTGGCCCTGATGCTTGTGATAGCAGCAGCTCACAATATGGACAATCAATGAGACCTCTATTGTAGGACACAGAGCCAGCAACAAAAGACAGTTTCTGCTCACTCTACATTTAAGCCAATGTAAAAAAAAAAAAAAAAACATGATTACCCACACATCCATTATGGTAAAGTAGTAGAGTAGATCTAAACTCAAAAGACATTTTCCAGGCATTTTAACCAATAAATGTGCAATGCATGTTACATATTAGGAAGTTTAATTTTAGTGTTTTCTTTTCCATTTAGCAGAGTTTTTTAAAATAAATTTTAAATAGCAGTAAGTCACTGAATGTAGGACAGCTAACCTTGAACAGGCCTCACAGAAACAATTCCAGTCTTAGTGCATGTTTAATAGCAATTAATGGGTTTGTTCATTTTAAACAACTGGGTAGCATTGTTTCAGAGTGTGTTGCAGCTGCTTGTGGTCAACCAGGCAACCAAAACATACTCAGCCTGATTCCTCTGGACAAGAGCTCTTGCAATTAGGCAGGATATAGAGTTGGAGGGCGAGCTGAATTAGCAATCAGGAGGAGAAGAGGAGGCTTGAGGTGAAGGGTTTTTTTAGTACAGACCCAAAATAATGTTATTCACTTAAATGTTATGGAAGACAAGATGAGACTTCAACAAGGCACAGGCTTTAAAAGAAGTTACAAACTCGAGCTACTTCTTTGTCTTCTATTGGGTTTAGTTTGCGGTTGGAAAAGTGTGGTCCAGTTAGATGGCAGAGGAAACTTGGAAGATCAAACCTGAGTTACTCTCATTGTGTGTAGATTAGAAAAGCAAACACAAGTTTAACTCGAACAGAAACTGGTCTGAACTAACTCCACAGTGTGTCCCAGCAGAGGACAGGGATGTGGGCTATAGTCTGCTCAGTAAAAGTGACTAAAGTGGCTGTATTTGTCAGAGCCGGGCCATGGTATAGGTGATAAAGGCAAATAAGGGCACAGAGTGACGGGGCGCTTGCCACTGCCCCATATGCTTCAGCGCACAATAAGGCTTAATGAGCCTAATCAGTAACAGTATTTACTGAGAAAGTATGGACACTGGGGAGAGTTCCTGGAGGAACAGGAAACACAGTTCTACACTTGTCAAGCTTTAAATCACTTTTCATTTGACGACCTTTTACTCGCGGAGATAAAACCATGTTACATGTAGTAAAGAAAGACAGAATCTGAAGTGCACATTACTGCAGTGGTGCATAACACCTTTCTCACAATATTTTAGCTGTGTTACTATAAAAGCAGCATAAACACTAGTCCAGGCATCCTGACCAAAGCTTCTGTAGCCTGTAGTGTTCTCTGAGCTTCTGTCCAGGCTCAGTGTGATGAGACTGAAGGCTCTGTGACCCTGTGCTGCAGGGGCGGAGCAGAGCTGGGGGCCCCACTGGGGAACCACTAAGTAACATTGAGTAGCATTATGTAAAACATAGAAAAGTTAAATCCAACTTTGCTCCTGTCTTTGTAGATATAAGCAGATCATGTTTAAAATGTGAGAGTTGTTTTAAGAGACAGTGTTTTGTCTTGAAACTGGAAGAGAAGTAAAATCATAATTTGTCTCCCTTCTTTACTTTGTAAAAGATGCTGAAAATCATATATGATCATCAAAAATGCACAAGATTACAGGAAATTAGTCAGTAGTAATTTGTTTTGTTCAAATTTGCATGGGCATGAAAACCAAAATATGGTCACCCTGGGTAAGTACAGATGGGTACAATTACCATATAAAAACTAAACACAATATTAACAATAACAACATTACAAAATGCATGTTATAATTCTAGAGGAGACAAGCTTTATTAATTTAGTTGTAAATAATTTAAAACCAGGGTAACTATAACAGGGTAAACAATCCCTGGGGACTCTTTTGGCTGAACACCTGGAGGAACAGGAAACACAGCAGTTTTAGCTAAAACATATTGCACATACTACTTTCGTTGATTACTGTCTTCTAACTGGCCTAGTCACCCAGTAGTCATTCTCAGTGTGTTTGAAAAGTAAAGTAAAGTTTCGTAGATATAGTTATGATTCATGCTTCTTCAGATTGTTGTGTGTAACACTAAAGTGCATTGCATTTAATGGTTTTCTTATTTAAAGCCTGTTTGAGCAAGAATGTGAATGCAAAACCTGTTGGACAAAGTTTGAAGGCCTCTATTGGTACATTTCTTATTTGCTTACATCAGGGTAGCACCAGATTTAAGACATTTTAAAGACCTTTTAATGCCATTTCGAATACAATTTAATGTCAGGATCGCTGGCAAAATAATATTAATCTGTATGTAGTTTACAGTGAGGAAAGGGTTTTATTTTAAAAGCCTAATACAGATGAAATACCTTCAGTGCTGTGTATTGTGATGATGTTTGCAACATTACACAGCCCATAAAACAACAGACCTGTCACAATAGCTTTCAAAAAATTACAAAACTATTATAATTAACGAATTTCACAAATGCCAGTCTGATGACAATTATTCACTAATCTATTACCTACATTACAACAATGAAAATACTTTACTTAGATGTCACAATTTCCACATTTAAGACCAAGATGAATGAGTTTAATACCTGCCCAATACTTTTAAGGCCTTGGTTTTAACAACATGAAGTTTGATACCTTTTTAATACTGTAAAGACCTTGGGCCTACACAGTTAAATATTTCTAAGGTATTTTGACTTGTCCCATTGGAATTTCCAATTAAAAATTAAAGCATGTGGATTTCTAAATGGATTAATCACATAATAGCATACTGTAAGATTAATTATGGATGAAAAAACAAGTTATTATGGCTTTGTGCTCACAAACTGCACATTGATTATTTTTAAAAAAGTGGCAATTACAAAGTTTACACAAAGAAAAAAATACAGAAAAGGGAAGTGACTTATTACCTGGACAGATACTGGCAAAGCATTGATGTTTAACAAATGAATCTGTATGATTTGTGTGATCTTGAAGTCTTAAACTGAAGATGAGCTAACTTAAGGTTTATGTCAGATATTTGTATTTTCCATTTATGAGAACAGCAGGAAAACAATGGTTTTGCCGACCAAAATTAGGGAGGGCAGTATACATTTAAGCAGAAGTACTGGTCTAATTCATTGCTGTATGATTTAAATATTAGGTTTGACATTGAGCCATAAATAATCCATTTTAATCCTGCAGCTGAGGGCTGTATAAAATCTGACCTCTGACTGTCTGTGTAACCGAGTATGTAAATGAAGGCCAAACACCTCCCAGACTGTGAAATGACACATTATACACTCATTGTGAGGCTCTCAGAGGTAGGTCAGCCCTGCTGCTGATAATAAACTGTCTCTGAGATCATTAATCACCAGCACAGAAAAGGTCTCAGATGCTTCCTCAAATATTATAACACTGAGCTGACACAATGGCATTTTCTTAGAGTAACTCTCAGGTGATGTACTCCAAATCTGTACTGTCACTTTAAAACATTTGTACTCAATTAGAAGTAAAAGTACTCAATCCTGCTACCAGGGGTCACAAGCCAGAATACAGTATTCTTTGTGCTGGTCCCAAGCCCAGATAGGAGCCCAATGATTTGCTGTGGCGACCCTGAAAAGTGAGATGTTGAAAGGAAAGAAGTGCTCAACAAAATTAATAGATAAAAAAAGAAAAGAAAAAAGGATTGAGTGTAATGTTTACCTAAAGGTGCTATGAGTAGCATATAAGTTTATACTTTATAAAAATTACCCACGTGTCACAAGACATGATGTAAACATGTTTAAATCAAATGTTACTTTTACTAATAACAATAGGTACAGTGGATTTATTCACAAAAATAAATAAATAAATAAATAAATAATAAATAAATAATAAATAAATAAATAAATAAATAAAAATTAACTAACTGGTTGTTTTGTTTACATTTTTCATCCAATCAGAAAATTGGAAAGACCGGCATCCCACAGACCATTGTTTTGATTTAGACTGCAGTACAAGTGCTGCTCCCAGTACCTTTAAGTACTACAACTAGTACTACTACTATAACTGGTAATTTGTACCTCCACTACTACTGTTAATACTATTACTACCTATTTTGCCATTGAGGTAAAAAAAAAAAAAAAAAACTTTCTCATTCCGAGATTTCAAAAATATAAAACAATGATGTCAGTAAAAATACAATTCAGAAAAATGCACCAGAAATACATATTTTTTTCTACTTCTGACTTGTTGACTCTGTATTAGCTTTGGAGCTTTGGTGCAGAGGTACTTGGTCTAAAGTTAGAGTGTCCCAGAATAAGAGTGCCTCGAGAAAGAGCCGTATTTTAGTAAGTGAGAGTTTATCTGGGTTTTCAACTTAAAGGCCAGTTATCTTTGGTCAAAATGCAGGCCCTGAGTTTCCTCAAAGGACTGAGCTTAGTCTGTGAAGTTTAGGTGGACTGACTGCTGCCGTTAGGGTTGGTCCAAGTCTGTTGCTGTGTCTGACTGAATATTGTCCCTGTGGAAAACATGGGGGATAACTGTGTTTGTGATGCGCCTTTTCCCTGATTTAGGAATGGGAATTTGAATTTAAGCCCACAGTTTGCCCTTTGGCCTGTTGGGAAATGTCCAATCTGTGGGATCTATGTCTATACAAGTAGAAAACAACCACGAAGTCAGAAATTATTCCTGTCCTGAAAATGATAAATGACCTGATTTATTTCTATTACTATTCATTATTCATTTCCTGCTTATTACCATTAGTGGGCTTGTCTGGCTGGAGCCACAGAGGACGTTCTAGTTGAGAGGCAGGGGAGCTAACCACTCTGCCACTGTGCACACCATTACTATTACTAAATGTAAAAGTGTATGTAATGTTAACATACAACTGTCTCAGTGTGACCCAGTATTCAGTCAGTGAATGCCAGTGGTCAGTTTAACCTACAGTTTCTATTGTGACGTGCTTGTACTGTGTCAAACTTTCCATTTTTAGCCTTTGATTGTTTCCATGGTAACTATTGTAGGTATAGAGCAGTAATTATAAAACACTAACATACCTTTAGCGTTTAGTGTCGCTGACATTTTAGGGTTTACTCTGACATTTCTCCTGTGGCTTATCTTTGCTGCACAGGTTGCCCTCTTCTGTGTGGCCTGTGATGGTGCTGTATATCCAGGCTCAAATATATTAAATTGCTTTTTAAGGTACGAAGTAGGTTTTAAGGCAGTTGTCCCTCTCTGTTCTTAGGGGCACATTTCTTCAGTTCATCCAATCAGTTATCATAGCCCACAATAACAATGACTTTTCAGAATAACATTTAGGCTTCTCTTCACACCATCTGGGTTTTTCTGCTGAGCTTTTGGCCTGAGCAGGGTTTGTCTGAAGCAGTGTGAACACAACACCTGCACTGTGGAGCCCACAAAATGGCTGTACCAAGAGAGCTCCAAACAGGTGGTCTCAGTTTGGAGGAGCATCTGTGATGTGAAAGCTGCCTGATCTCAGACTGACCGAGGACGTACTCCACATGTTTGAGCGAAAAGAGCTTCCTTACTCAGCCAGAAAGCTCATTGTGACTAATAACAATAAGGCTGCAGCTAAACTTGGTCTCCTAACAAATTATTTATTTTTTCTTTAATGAGTGCATCACCGTTTGACAAGGTCATGGCTTTGAAGGAAAGATGAGGGCAGTGTGTCTCCTCCTGGGCTGTAAATTTGTTTGTCTTTGTCTCCAGAGCATGAGCATCAGTTTGCCACAGGTGTAATAATAAAATAATATAATAGCTAGGTTCCTTATTCGTTAATGAAAATATTGCATAGCTAGATTTTTTATCTAAATGACTGTACAAAACAACAGTAAAGTGTGCATTACCCTCACAGTCACATCAGTGAAGACATCAATGTCTTTGAGCTCTCTCTGCTTCTAAAAACCAGGTTGATTGTAATTGATACACCAAACAAAAGCATATAAAACTGATCAAGCACATGGCTAAACTGCACAAACACTTCTTTTTAACCAAACTGCTGCCACATGCTAAACAAAACAACTCCTTTCTGTGAGTATTAATATTTTTTAGCATCTGCAGAGTCTCCACAGTCAGCTTTGAAGCTCACAAAGTAGCATTAGCCACAGCACAGTGGACAGTGCAGTGCTCACAGGAGACTATTTCCGTTCAATTAGATTTTAAGATAGGGCTTCATCCAAAATAAAAACTTTGCTTTAATTGATTTAGATTTACTTAAAAGTCAGTTGGAATCAATAATTAAAAAAAAAAAGTATGAATAATGTTTCATGAGTAGGCTGGTATGAATAATATATCTGTGAATTTTTTAGCTTCTGAACTGTAAATTAATCAGAATCAGAATGAGAAGCACTCATAGCCGCACATTAAATCGTTTAAGGATAATTACTGGATGTCAGAGTTGAAATTATAGTGAAGCAAAATGGTGTTAAATGCACTGTGAAATAAACTTTATATACAGTTTATGTTAATTACGTATATGATAAAGTTTGTAACGATTTCAATGATATATACAGTAGGTGCACAACCAAAATGCACAGCCACAGCAATTAAGCTCCAGATCCAGACACAACGGGTCACAACCCAGTGTATTCTTTGGGCCGGTCCAGAGCCCAGATAGTGTTAGGAACGGCCTCTGATGCCAAACCGTTGCCAAATTAAAATGCAGTTTGTGCCTCCTCTATACTGGATGGAGGTAGGTGATTTGCTGTGGCAACCTCTGGGAGCAGGACAGAAATTTGGCTTGTTATTTTGTTTTTCTGTAGAAATATCACAGGTCCCATATGGCAGCGTTTACAAAAATGTAATTCAGTCCGAGGAGGACACTGCATTAAGGCACTGACTGTTTCCAGTGTGTTTCCAAACTGTGTACAGTAAAAAACTTTCTGCTGCACAACTTTATTTGTTCAATTTGTTTGTAACTCGTCTCCAGCAGGGGACAGTTGGAGCATTAAACAAACAGGCCTGTTCTGTTGTCCTATTCGGAGAGTGTATGCATGGGGGTTTACTGTGTTCCAGCAGATAAGGCCCAATAAAATCAAAACTGCCCTTTGAATGTGTCCATATTTCCCCAGTGTAGCTCTGTACAGACAGCAGGAATTCATTGTCTTAAATGATGAATAAACAAACCAATTAGATATGAGTGGAGAGGTTATAAAGCTACACTAAACACACAAAATGAACGTCTGGTGTGGTCCTTGTTGGTCCGGTCCAGCAGTGAATCAAACAGAGTCAATAAGATGAGATTATTAAGAGGCACACTTGTTTGATCTGGATTTAGATGCATTGATTGTTTGAGGCTAATATTCCACAACAACAAACCTTTAGGGCAGCAATTCTCAAGCTCAACCAGGACTAAACCAAGACTAAACCAGAACTTAACCAGAAAACATAAATAAAATCAGGACTAAACCAAGGCAAATGAAGACTTATATTGCACTAAACCAGGTCTAAACCAAGTCTGAACCAGGACTGAAGCAGGACTAAATAAATAGGAATAAAACTGGCTCTAAATTAACCTAAATATGGACTTGAACTGCTGAGTATCTAAACTAATCTATAGGTTTTTCATAGTGTTGCATTCAGGCAATCACAGCACATGTACTGCATATTTCATTTATAGCAATGTTACGTGGAAAGCATACAGTTTCTTCCTCACACTGGAAGAAAACATAATGTAATCATAATATTCGGTGACCTCAACCTAAGACCTCATGTATGCTTCATTATTAAGGATTTTATATATGCTTCATTCATTCATATCATTGACCATTGGCTAACAGGGAATCTATGGCAAACAACAGATATTGCAGTGCTGGATAGGAAAAAAACAGCACAAAAAGAACAAAAATAAAACAAAACAAAAATAGGTAAAAAGGTGACCTATTAGATACATTTTCATAGGAGTCAGTATGGATCGCCCCAAAACCTGCTTGTGTTTCCATTACTTCAGGACCAGGAGACTGGCGTCTGTTACGCAAACACTGGTGTCACACAAGAGCTACAAAAGTTGTGTTAATAAATGAGATGTACAGTAAATTGTGTTTGAAGCAGACTTTTAAATCATTAATTTGTTGCCAAAATGTGATGAAAAGATGAGAGTAAATCCTGGTGTGTGTCTGTGTGAGGCTGGTGTGTGTCTGTGTGAGGCTGGTGTATGTCTGTGTGAGATTGGTATGCGCCTGTGTGAGGCTGATGTGTGTCTGTGTGAGGCTGGTGTGTGTCTGTGTGAGGTTGGTATGCGCCTGTGTGAGGCTGATGTGTGTCTGTGTGAGGCTGGTATGCGCCTGTGTGAGGCTGATGTGTGTCTGTGTGAGGCTGGTGTGTGTCTGTGTGAGGCTGGCGTATGTCTGTGTGAGGCCAGTGTGTGTCTGTGTGAGACTGGTGTATGTCTGTGTGAGGCCAGTGTGTGTCTGTGTGAGGCTGGTGTATGTCTGTGTGTGTGTGAGGCCAGTGTGTGTCTGTGTGAGACTGGTGTATGTCTGTGTGAGGCCAGTGTGTGTCTGTGTGAGGCTGGTGTATGTCTGTGTGAGGTTGGAATGCACCTGTGTGAGGCTGATGTGTGTCTGTGTGAGGCTGGTGTGTGTCTGTGTGAGGCCAGCGTGTGTCTGTGTGAGGCTGGTGTGTGTGTCTGTGTGAGGCTGGTGTGCATGTCTGTGTGAGGCTGGTGTGTGTTTGTGTGAGGCCGGTGTGAGTCTGTGTGAGGCTGATGTGTGTCTGTGTGAGGCCGGTGTGTGTCTGTGTGGGGCTGGTGTGTGTCTGTGTGAGGCCGGCGTGTGTCTGTGTGAGGCTGGTGTGTGTGTGTGTGTGAGGCTGGTGTGTGTCTGTGTGAGGCTGGTGTGTGTCTGTGTGAGGCCGGTGTGTGTCTGTGTGAGGCTGGTGTGTGTCTGTGTGAGGCTGGCATGTGTGTCTGTGTGAGGCTGGTGTGCTTGTCTGTGTGAGGGTGGTGTATGTCTGTGTGAGGCCGGTGCGTGTCTGTGTGAGGCTGGTGTGCATCTGTGTGAGGTTGGTGTGAGGTTGGTGTGTGTCTGTGTGAGGCTGGTGTGCATCTGTGTGAGGTTGGTGTGTGTCTGTGTGAGGCTGGAGGTAAAGCTGTATTTGCAGTAAACAGGAGACTCTACCGTCAGCTTTAAGCGCATGGAGTGGAGTTTTAACTTGCGTTTAATCCAATCTAAACTAAATCCATTCTTTTGATTCATGAGGCAAGAGCTGTATTTCGCAAAACCATAAACAACTTTTGCTACAACTTTGGCCTTTCTTTGAACATTGCTGTTTATCACAAGGACAAGACTTTTGATTAAAAAACAAATGTTTCCCTTTTTTTCTGGTCTCTGGCCACTTGTTTTTGCTGGAGTGAAAATTATTGCTTGTCCGATCTACAGCAGTGCATAGCTCCACCTATTCCAAAGCGGGCCAAAGCAATCCCAGAGCTGGGAAGCTTTGGGAAAAAGAAACACCTCCTTACCCACCCAACCTGCACCATACTGCCTCTGTTGGCAATAAAATCATGAACTGTAGAACAAGGTGCAGATTTCTCAAGATGGCTTTGATTTAGCACTGACCTCAGCTAGAAGTATGCTTAAAAATACCCTAAGTGCTATATATGTTTTCAATATGTATTTAATGTCTATGCTCCTGTAAGCTGTTTAACTATAGCTGTAAACACATACTTTAAACATGCAACAAACTGTGAATTAAATTATTCAGACTGTTAACCCATAATGATTTTTTATTTTATGAACTCAATAATGCCAGCACTTATATACAAATATTGTAAATCCTATTTTGCCTTCAAGATTGTAGTCTGTTTATCTGAGCTGGTCGGTGCTGGTGAAGTGTGCGTCCTCTGTGGACTAAAAAGCAGTAAAACGGACCCAGTGAGACAATAAAACAATGTCAGCAGCCCCAGCTCCAGTCCAGTGCACAGGGATAATGTGTGTAGTTTATGTAATATAATACATAATTCTCAGGAGGACCCGGGGCAAACCGAGGCTGAGTCCTGCGCTGGTCAACAGAGCGCTTTATTTGAGGGAGATATAAAATGCTTTGGATTATTATTTAATTCCTCCTAACATCTAGTGTGCACTCTAAAGTAAGGGCACACCAGCGATGCCTCAGGAGGTTTGGGCATAAATCATAACATTCAAATGAAAGAAAGAGTCGAGATAAGAACAAGCCCATTCTAGCAGAGAGAATGGCAAACAGAACGCTGGTCGGGGCAGATAAATGGTGCCGCTGCAGTGGTCACAGGTACAGCCTGCCCTGAAAGTTAAAACATACATTACCTACAGCACACATTCTTCACATGTGGAATTATTTCAACCAGACCTTACGCTGACCTTCTGATCAAAGCAGGCCAAAGATAATTAGACAGAGCTATGGGATCATAAAGGCTGTCAGAAAGGCTCTGTGGGGAATATTTTAAAGAAATCAATTTTTTGGAGTACATGAAGATAGCCAGACAGCAGAATACAGATCACAAGGTCAGATGGTGAGTTTCCTTGGAATTTGGCTGCAGTGAACACATCCTCAGCCTTGTACATCAACAGTACACAACTGAGCAGTAGGCACACGTTAAATAAATAATATTATGGAAAGTTTTATTTTTATTTTATTTTATTTTATTTTTTTGCAAGCATTATTTATTCATTTTCATTTTCAAGCATCATTTATTTATTTTAATTGTGCTGATTATCGTAACAATAATGTTATCTTAGGAGATACTGCATTTAAATTTTCCTTATGGTAAATCTACTTTTTTTTTTTTTTAGCTTTTCACCATGTAATAATGTTGTTTACTCCTCAAAAACATACTTGGAGTGGTATTTTGTTGTTGTTTTCATTCACACAGGTTTGAGTAATCCTATGCACTGCTGTCATCTCTTTCATTAAGAGCTTAAATGCTCAGACTCATGGCTCTATGTAGACACATGAAACCAGGAAGTGCTCCTGTGCATTTCTAAAGCCCACACGTAAGCTGTGTCCCAATTCAACGGCCACAGCCTTCGAAGGTCGCGGTCCACGAAGGCGACTCTTTCTTGTGGCCTTCATGGACCGCAAAGGCCGAGCCTGAAATGGGACGGTCCACGGAGCGAACGTCAACAGCTGCTCCTCCTCTCACGTTTGCTGCCGCTGTCACCTAGCAACCAGGACCGCAGCTGCTAGCTAATTCACTTCATTCATTGGTCACATAAGCAGAAATGGAGCCAGAAACTACAGTTATTATATTTTTTATTTTGTTTAATTTACTCCTCGAGGAGTTTGAGCAGCTCTCTCCGCCGGCCTCTGCCATCTTCGAATGACAGACAAGCAGCATGCAGTGAATCATGGGATACGTTGGGCCACAAAGGATCCACCCAATGCAGCCTTCATTAAGCGGGAAAGGAAGGCCACATTTGTGTGCTGCATTGAAAGTAACCTTCGAATTGGGACAGCCCTGTCACGCCGACTGTCACGTAATCCGCCTTCAAATGTAGCCGACGAAGGCTGCGGCCGTTGAACTGGGACACAGCTACAGTCACTCATTCTGATAATTGTAGCGCTTAAATATTCATCACTATGAAGCAGTCAGCTCTGTTTGCACCGTGTTGCTAATAGACATGCAAATAGCCATTTTATTCTGGCTAGTTCCCACCTTTGCCAGCAGGGGGCATCAGACATCTAATCCAAGTGCTCTCTGCAAAGTCAAAGTAACTCCCCAAACCTTTTCCATATACACATTATTTGAAAACGTGAAATACTAATGCAGAGGTGTCCAAAACTATTTCAAAAAGCCTGAAAATAAACCAACAAGCAAACAAACAAACAAACAAACAAACGCATAAATAATAAATAAATAAATAAAGCATAATATAGGACCTTAAACTGTAAGCAAACTGCTTATGATCAGATTATCATTATTAAAATAAATAAATGCTCGACAAATTCAATATATGTTTGATATTATATACTCTGTGTACTGAATCTATAAATGTCTTTCACTTTAAATTGAACTACTGAAATGAATCAATGTCTCCACTCTATTCCACTTTATTGATTTGTGCCTTGTATGTCCTCACAATGACCTTATAAAGATAATATTAGTTAATTTGCCCTTTATGCAGTGGCCTTTTTGAGGAATAGTTCCAAATTTGGTAAAACTAAAAAAATGGCAGATGTCAACACTATTTTTGACTTGCATGCATATTTTTTTTCTTTTTTTTAATCTGTGCTAATTTAGATCATTAACTCTTTTCAATCATTTTTAACCAGATTTTACAGTAGAGCAATAAATCCTTTTGAAAACACTTTTGACCTTACAGACCGGCTGCACAAACCACAACCAAATATTTTAGGTGCAATGAAACCAATGGATTGAGAAGCAGGCAGGTGAAAAACAAGAGGCCTGACGTGATTTGAAAGGCAATACATTATCATTTTGACAGTGCGATGATTAAGAAGCGGAAAGCAGGCTCTCCATGCGTTACCGATTGCAGATTGAGGCTACAGTGTGTATGACACGGCAGCGACTGCATGAATAAAACATGTTGTAAAGAGAGGAGAGGGAAACTTTATCTTTTCTGAGACGTTGCTTTTTCAGTGACAGAGGAGCTTCTTGCAGCACAGACCAATGTTTTTGTCCTGTTCTTGTCGACTCACAGAGCGCCTTCGATTTTACAACAATGGATGACAATAAATATGCCATGAACAGCTACCACACAAACCGTAAACCGAGAATACTAAACGAACAAGGGATTTCTTTTGAGCGCCATTTTTATTGCCCCTGTACAGAGTGTTGTAGCTTTATAGGCACACATCAAAATAAGAAAATTGTGGAAAAGTGAAAAATCCTTACTCTCCATTTTTCCACCTTAACACTTCAAATTTGAGGACAAAATGTTCACTTGCTGCCTAATATATCCCACTTCTCCTTCCCAGTGGTCATAATGTTATGCCTGATTGGTGTATGTTTCACTTTAAAAGAAATATATTATGCAAAATCAACTTTTTTGAGCTGTCTACCATGTTATAATGCTGCTCTGTAAAAAACATACCTGGAGCTGTGTTTTGTTTCATTCACACCTGTTCAAGTTCTTTATTCTAAACTCTCTGGCACGGCTGTTCTGTGACTTCAAAACACTTGGTTGCACAAACTCCCGCCCACTCCAGGAAGCACTGACCAATCAACAATCCCTCTAAATCCAGTCTATTCTCACTACTTTATCAAAAAAAAAAAAGCAGTGTGCAGCTCTGTTTCCACTGATTCCTCACAGCTATTTTCCATTTTGTAGTAAAATAGCATCATACAAAAAGTTTAAGGAAGTGATGTGCTCCTTTTTCTTTGATTAAATGTTCAAAAGAGTGTGCACAAGTCCTAAAACTTAAAGATGCCTTCACCTTGACCCATTTTATTGTTGAAGTAAAGTGGTCGTCCTGATGTAATAAAGCAGACTTGGCCTGGTACTTTAGTCTGATGAGATAGTACTTCACGGCACAGTCACTTCACTGATTGAGAGAAAGGAAGAGGACAGCATAAGGACCAAGGTTAAGAAAGATGGGCAGGTAGCTGTGAAATGATCCTTAAACTGTAAATGTGATAGCTCGCACACGTTTAAAAAGATGGTGTTCTTGATATTGAAGTCGTAATCTGTGCTTAGCCTCGTAATAAATTTAGATGCTTTTCAGAGAAGAATTTTATCATAAAAGCTAATATTTAATGCAAGAAAGTGTTAAATGTGTTGATGATGTGTAAAATGTGCTACAATTAGCCTGGCCTGGCAGACAATCTCTTTTTTTTATTCTATACAAATAAATTAGTCTGCTATTTCTTTGGTTAAGTTTTATTTCTATGGGCGTAACAATGACAGATGTAGTGTAGTAACTAATCAGAGAAATAAAGGGCAGGACCAAACAGGTGCACTGCTGACCTGTACAAACATGGTGGACAATTGACGATTTTTCTATAAAACATCAGAATACATAGTATTATGAGCAACTCTGTACTTATTTCTGAACAGGGACAGCAGCAGAAGCCAGTTGTACGAAGACTTGTGGAGTTTGTTTGAATGTGGTTGTTACATCAGATGTCAACTGGACTTTATTGTTGTTAAAATGGAAGCAACAAAGACAAACAAAACAAAACACACAGAAGACTGAACAACAATGCAGACTTCAACAGGTGACCAAGGAAATCACTAAACACCATTAATCAGGTCAGAGAAGTTCTAAAATTAGCTCGGTAGTCTCAGTAGCTGCCACATAGTCACCTTTGTGCCACCCCCAGCCTGGATAAAGGGAGAGCAGCCAAAAGAAAAAAAATACACTTTTACAGTTCAAGTCAAAGAGTAATCATTATCAATATGTGTTTTTGCTATATAATCTTCTCAAAGTAAAACATAGTTTACATTAAAAAAAATAATAAAAACTTCTCAGAGCAGACAAACTTTCTATCTAAAACTTAACTAAAATATATCACTTTGGCCTCTGGGCTAATATGCTACACTTACACATGCCACAGATTTGCTCACTTGGACAGCGGAGTGACTGAGATAATACTGTGTAGCTGAATCTGGTAATGTTTTGTTTTTGAAACAATGAAGAATGTGGGTGTCAATCCAAATGTGTGTAGATTATTTTATCAGATACATTTGAGTCATTGCAATTACAGATTTGTAACCTCAGCTGTTGTTTTTTTGTTTTGTTTTTTTGTTTGTTTGTTTGTTTGTTTAATAAAATCTAGCCATAACTGGGCAACCCTCTTTAGATCTTAAGCAGGGATTCAGGAGCACCTGTTAGAGGATTATGTGCACGTTTGAGGTTGCATGCAAACACAGCAAGGCCCCACCAAATTGTTGTGAGGCAAGCATCAGTGCTAACCACTTGTGTCACAGTGACACATACTCCTCAGATAATAAGTGCTGTTTGCGGTCAATATTGTTGTCTTTTAACCTGTGCTGTTTTTGTTTCACTTGTTTCAAAATGACCCACTTTGGCTCCTTTGTCAGACTGCAAAAATTGATCTACAAGTGTCTGACTAATGTTTTTCTCATCGATAAACTGTTAGTCCTCCATTAGACTTTTTTCAAAATACACTTTGCTTCCCAGTGACTCAAGTATTCATCTACGTCTTATTGTCAGTGGGAAATATCAATTGTTGTGACCAAATCATTTTTAAAGTGTTTATCTCGAAAATAATCATCTCAGACTTGGACAACAAAAAAACATATGGCCTGGCATGCCAATAATTAAAAGTTTAATCTTTCTCCAGAGAGTTATGTAAATAAAAACAGTGGCTTACAAAGACTTACATTCAATAGTAGGTTCTTAGCCAAAGGTTTTTCATTTTATAACTCTGATGTTTATACCAAATTAAGCTGTTTATCGTCTGCCTGTAGCCCAAACACAAACACAAATATTGTTTATTAGCACAGAAAAATTAAAGAACCTAAATATTTACACTCAACCATAACATTATATGCAATGTAATCAATGTTAAACCAAACCAGACTGAAAAACTGAAGACTAATATAACACAAAGTGGCCATTGATGGTAAAATTAAATGAAATGGTCTCCTGTGAGTTTCTGCACCATCACCGGACTCATTCTGATCATTCCAGTGCTTAATATGCTGTCACTACAAAGTGGCCAGTTCATTTATCTACGTTTTAGGGTCATGTTGCTAATAACCACTCTGTTAAAAAAAAAAAAAAAAAGTGGTGAAAACTCAAAAAACTCAAGACAAGATTTTTGAGTTTTGGGGCCAACTTAAAATCTGAATCTGATGTTCATATGTCTAAAAACTTAAAATTTTAAGTTTTATTCTCTATCATTATTTTTTTAATTCACCTTATAGCCAACTTACTATCCATCTTTCAGAAAAAATATTACTGATAGAAATAAAAACTGAATTTAATACTAAATTTAACAAAAGAATAATACTTTTTCTTAACAATGGATAGTAAGTTGGCTGGACAATGAGTTTAAAACAATTATGGAGAATAAAACTTAAAATTTATAGTAAAAAGCAAACAAATCCAAGGCACTCTGACTGTTTCTCAGTTAAAAAGCCTTTATTCCAAAATGGCTTAAAGAATTAAAAATGCACCGACGCGTTTCAGCCCAAAGGCCTTCCTCAAGGTGCACTACCCAACTCAGAACAGGTGTGTTCATTATATAGGGAGGGGCATAGGGAACCTCACTCTATATTTAAATGTCCATATGATTTTTACACCAAAGTGAAAATGTAAAAGAATAATAATAATAATAATAATAATAATAATAATAATAATAATAATAATAATAAAACTTAATATAAAGAAAAAATAAATATTACTAATGACAACTAAACCATAAAAAGTACATGCAGGCCTGCATGAAAAACTGCCTACAAGTGTCTGCATACATTTGATAGACAATGAACTGCAGAGATAACTTTACATATAAATTTTTAGGCGTAGAACAATCAATGTAACTCAGTCGCAGAAGTAAGCAAGTAAGTAAGATGTACAACAAGCCAACCTACATCCCACGACTGGACCACAAAAACCCAGATACACAAAATTTAATAGAAATAATATGGGTCCAGAATGCATTTTCAAAGATAAGGAGAAAAGTCTAAGTCATCATTCAAACCCGGCCAAGTTGTTGCATTTAAAGTGGCAATCCAAAAAGTTTCTCTTTGAAGGAGATGTTTCAGTTTATCTCCACCTCGTAAAAAGAATGGACTCAATAACCATGGCCTTGATGGATCTGATATGTGTGTGTCCTGCTGTGTCATAGTGCATGGCCATTGGATATTGTGGATTTTTCTTGCGAATAGCCAGCTTGTGTTCAGCCAACCTGTCCTTTAATCTGCGTTCCGTACGTCCAATATAGAAGCATCCACACTCGCATTCCAAATGATAAACCACACAACATGTATTACAGTTTGCAAAGTTTCTGAGGTGATACACCTTTCCTGTAGACAGGTCTTTGAAAAATGACAATTTATCAATGTTAGCGCAATGTCTACAGCTTCCACATGAAAAAGTAGAAGCGCTCCCCACCACGTTTTTTCAATTACAATTTATAGTTTTTAGATGTATGTAGATCAAATAAAAAATAATAATAATAATTGTTGAAAACTTGTGATTTTGAGCTTGCCCCAAAACTCAAAAATCTTGAGTGATCCTGTTGCCTTGAGTTTTTCAGTTTTCACAGCAATTTTTTTTTTTTTTTTTTTTTTTTTTACAGTGCATGCTAAATAGCCATTTTGTGCCCCAGTCCCCACCATTGCCAGCAGGGGGCGACACACACCTAATCCAAGCATTCTCCCCAAAAGAGGATGTTTCCCTTATAGGCCTATACATTATTTTAAGCTATAAAACAAGAAATACTAATGCTAATACTAAACCTGAAAAGTAAACAATGTAAACTGACACACACCTATGAGGCATAAAATTATGACCACCTGCCCCATATGCAACAAACCACCACTTTTGATAAATACTGACCTCTGCAGACCGGGAACATCCCACAAGAGCTGCAGTTTTGGAGATGCTCTGACCCAGTCACCTATATAAGCATCACAATTCAGCCATTATCAAACTCAAATCCTTACACGTGTGAATTTTCCTGCTTCTAGCACATCAAGTTTGAGGACAAAATGTTAATTTGCTGCCTTATACGTATGTCCCACCCACTATAACAAGTGCCATGATGAATCTGATCAGGTATAGTAATGACCACTGACAGGTGAAGTGAAGAAGGCAGTGTTTGTGAAGCATAAATGGAGAAATTCTGCAAAGAGCAATTTGATAAAACGTAGCTCTAAAAGTGAAAGCTGTCAATCACATTTTATTAAATCTTTTATATGCTCCTAAATCTTTTAAACAGGCCAACCATTTAGGTAACACCCGCCATAAGAATGAAATAAAAGTTTGAGAAGGTGAGGAGTTTATCTTCACCGGGAACAAAGCTGCTCATATACTTCTTTTATGTTGCATTCACAAAAAAATCTGCACAGCTGACAGCAAACTGGAGTGCATTTTAGTAAAGGGCAGGTAACATTAGACAAGGACAGCACAAAACACCTTTGATAGGTAGACAGAAATGCAGATCAAAGTAAAAAAAAATGCCACCTGCTGTGACAGAATAGGAGATCAGACAGTATTATTGCCAAAACACTGAGGAATAATGGAAAAAAAGAAAACCTGTATGAGTGAAATATGCACTGTAATCAAAAATACTGAAATATGTGATGCGTTTTGGAGAACAACACCCATTCAAGGCAGGATAGTGAACAAAGGTTAGTTGGTTGCAGGGCTGACACACCGTTCACTCTCTCATTCACTAACTAAGGGCAAGTTAGAGTCACCTAACACAGTGTTTCCCAACCAGGGGTACGGGGCCCCCACTGGTATGCCAGCACTTTGCAGGGCGTACTTGGGATGATTTCATAACAATAAATATTTCAAATCTCTAGTGTCTTATTGACTGCTAAAACAGCTATGGAATATTACAATATTATATTTTGTTACATATTTTTAGGTTTAATATCTTATTTCAAAGGGTAATTATATATTTTTTTATATTATGTATTATTATTATTTGTTAGCTATTATTAGTTTAATATTACTTTTTTTTATTCTGAATATAAATACTAGATAGTAAGATAAATAAATGTAATAGGAGTTTACATCTTTTAAAGGCAGGCAAATTAATATTATTTATTATATTATTTTTTCTTGAAATTGAGTTAAAAGAAAAAAATGCTGGAGAATTTGTATCTACAGCCAGACAGAAACCACAGTAACACTGGGAGGACAAGCAAACTCCACTTATATATCCTACGCATAGAAAGTTTGTAAACAGGTCGTTTGCATTTCAGTTTCAGAAATCAACACATATCTTGTGTATAAAAGTTTTACTCAAGTTTGGAAAGTTCTCTGCTACAAGATAGCATTATAAAAATCCCTAAGTGGTTTTGGAAATGTTAAGCATCTGTGTGTAAAAATGAGGGATATAAACAGGTGTTTGCTGGCATTTTGTTGCAGAAAAAGTCAGCAGAATCTCTAAGCAGGGTGCAGATGGAGGACCTCATGCAAGACACTCCTAAACTATCAGAGGCTAAAGAAATCATCACATTCACACTGTAAAATGTGACTCTTCGAAGCCTCTAAAACTTTAAAGCCAAGTCACAGATGAAGGGAGCAGGGATTGTGCCTTTGCATCCTCTTCTCTCACACATCCATACATCTCCTCTTTGGTCTTTTAGGCTATAACATCAGCTATAGTCACTGTCCCTCCTCTGTACATATTCAAACCATCTCAGTCTGACCTCTCTGACTTTATCTTTATAAAAACATTTAACATGAGCAGTCCCTCTGATGTAGCTTTCCTTTTGTAAATTTTTTTCCTTCCGCGGTTGCCACGGCAAGTCATCTGCCTCTTAGCGCGCAATCATTTGCATATTGATTTTTCATACGTTTCACAATAGCCTTCTTGATGCAACCCTCTTCATTTATCTGGGCTTGGGTCTGGCATAAAGAAAGCACAGGTTTGTGACCCCCTGTGGCTGGAAGAGAACCTTCACATCTTAAGCTCTGCTACCTCCAGCTCTGCCTCCTGTCTTTTTTCCTCAATAATTCAAAACAAAGTTGGCTGATCCCTTATACTTCATGATATTTGAAAGTTACAGCATTCACATCATAGTAATCTTAGCATCTAAACATCGGGGGGTGATATTTTGAATTTTGTATTTCTTTTTTTTTTTTTTTTTTTTGTCTGTTCTTCAAGGTAGCAGACAAGTCAAGTACAGTAGATGCCATAAAAGTGATCCAACGCTTCAGCCTCCCTTCAGAGGAAACACAGACGGAGCGAGTTAGGCACATCTCAAGGACAATGCTCGCAAACAAGTGCTTTTTATTGAACAAAATAAAATGACAATCCAATTAGACAGAGGTGTCATAGCACTAGACAAGATGGTTGTAAATATTATCAGTGTTTATGCGAATTAGGAGCAGCAGTTTACTGAAGCGGTGAAAATTATTGAATTATTGGCCATTCAGTAGTGGGAAAACTCAGCTCTAGATAACAGAATGCTAAGTGAGAGAAAGATGTAGACTTAAGATTATTATCAGCGCAGCATCACCTCAGGTTAGGCATCTAAAGATAGTCTCATAGTAGATTGATTGAAAGATAATTTGCATAATCACTTATTTTTGCATCATTTGATATGAATTCAATTAAAAGATGCAAGATATAAGCATGCAAGGTTGCAAATTGTTTTTCTGTAGCTTTGATGAGGTTTGGGAGCGATGAAGATGGTCAGGATTAGGAATAAGTCCATCAGAGGGACAGCTCATGGTAGATGTTTTGGAGATAAAATCAGAGGCCAGACTCAGCGTATGTGAATATATGGGTAAAAGGATGCTAATGTTAGAGCCAGGCAGAAGAACCAAGAGGAGGTTTATGAAAGAGGATATGAAGTTTGTTGATGTGAGAGAAGAGGGTGCAGAAGATAGGGCTAGATGAAGACAGAACAGAAAAAAAATACTACACAATATAAGCTAGAGCATATTAATAACTTCACTTCACAGACTTCCACCTCAGATCCTAAGACTTCAACCCATCTTTCCTCCACATCACCAAGTCTAAGCAATGCTCCCTGGGGCACAGAGTCTTTGCCAAAGCGGCCACAACTTTCTTGAACTCTCTCCTTAAAACATCAAAAATCCCAACTTATTCTCAACTTGTATTCAAAATCCAACTGGAGACAAACCTTTTGGATTAAAACTTAACCCAACATGTTTTGATTTATTTGTACAGTATTTACTATATAATATTTGTTTAAATGTCTAATATTGTGTCTTGTGACATGTGTCTCAATGGATAAAAGAACTCCCCTGTTCTGCTAGATCTAATTTGTTGTTTCCACCTCAAAAACATATTTGGAGAAGTAGTTTCATTCACGCATGTTTGAGTAATCCTTTATGCTGAGCCCTTCTATTTTTCAAGAGCTGGAAATGCTCTTCACTCTATGTAGGCACAAGAAACCAGGAAGCATGTTTCTAAAGCCTATACACTGTCACCGGACTCATTCTGATAATTTCAGCATTTAAACAAAGCAGTCTGTTCATTTATCAATCTGTTAGCTTTATGATGCTAATAACTGTGCTAAATAGTTATTTTATGCTCTGTCTATTCTCCACTGTTGCCAGCAGGGGGCGACAGACACCTAATCCAAGCCTTCTCTGCAAAAGTATTTGCTCCCCAAAAGAAGACATTTTACATACATGCACATGACTTTATGTTCAAAAATGTGAAATCCTAATGCAAAGGTATCCAAAACTATTTCAAAAAGCCTGGGAAAAAAAAAAAAAAAAACGTAATACGTGCCCTTTAAACAGTGAATGAATGCCTGAATGCTACCAGAAATAAGTGACTAACTTCTAGGCTATCTAGTTACACAGAGAAAAACCATAAGACAAAAACACAAGAGAAAAAGGATGCAAAGAAAAATACAGATAAATATACTCAGCATTCACACAAATGTCTATCTGTATGTATTGTTATTCAAAATAATAGTAAGAAATGCCGTTATGCTGTCATTAAAGAAAATGAGGGTCTGTGTACCATTTAAAAGAGCTTCATAATTGGAACTAAGGCTTGGTCAGCCTTCATGTAAATATTCATTTTCTTAGACAAAGATGTTCTGCAGTCGCATGGTAAACCTGTTATATTAATGCCTACACAGGAGTTCTCTGGGACATGAACATTAGGTCAGACCTCAGGATCAATACAGAGAAAACACTGCACTATATCATTCAATTACAGTATCCATATATAGACTGCTCGGTACATTGCTTACGCCAGTCCTAATCAGATTACATCATAACATGTCCTTATAAGGAAGCATTAAAAAATAATCAGCGTAATCAGCAAATTCAGGGTAAGTCCAATACATTTATCTTGACCTACTTTGCTTTGAACAGGTGTTGTCAGGATTTAGTGTGTGAATCATCTCATAAATAAACTACTTAGTCATCATTGTCAAGGCATTTTCTTTTAATAGGCAATTTCACATGCGTCCCACTCAGAGCTAACATTTTCTTAGACCAATGTCAGTTTAATATAAGGTACAGAGGGTACAAATTATAAAATGTTTTAAGCCTATCGTTAGGAGTTAGGGTTGGGCGTTGTATATATTTATAGACTGTTACATTTGATATTCTTGTTGTATTTTGTTTGCCAAGATTACATAAATCCATAAGCATTCAAATCTAATCGGATGTATTATGGGACACAATGAAGGTGAAAGGCCATCATACCATCATTATTTTGATTACATTTTTGATCATATCACCCAGCTTTATGGCTTATGTAAGATTTCATTTTACTGCATAAAACTGGTATTTATCAAAGATTTTACATGAGTCGTGCATTTTTATTTGCTTTCAAACCCATACAGGACACTGAATACTGCACTATAGCTTGGCTCTCCAGATCCATTCACTTTGTTAGCCAAAATGGGGTGGCTAACAAAGGATTATCTGACATGTAATCCTATTTCCACTTAATACTATTCAAATCATTGTTTATCCAAAATGGGGTGGGCTTTGTGTGACGCTTGTTTCTCTGATTAGTTGTATATTTTTTGTGCTTGTTGTACTGCCTCCTGAACTGTCACGGTTTATCTAGTTGCATACAGAGGCAGTTCAATTTGCATCCATATGCTCTTCCCTCTGGAAATCCGACTTAAACCAACAGACTAATTCAATCAACGTCAGACTCATTCTTGGTTTAAAACAGGGGTGTCCCAGGCCTGGGAGCCAAATGCCACAGTTGCTATGTCCCCAAGATTGAAAGTGCAGGTAAAAAGATTCATATTTCTGTGAGATGGACCTGGCATTTAGGACAAAAAATGAAAACTTAGTGGTTGGTAGAGCTACATAAAGTTCCAAGACTGGATTAATGTGGGGTTGGGAAGGGCATCTGGCGTAAAACCTATGCCAGAGTAGATGTATCAATGATTCACTGTGGAACGCCCTAAAGGAAAGTGAGCAGCTGAGTGAGACTGGTGAAATCTGTCATCTGTGGCCCTCCTCTGCATAGTACGTGGCCCTCAATGAAAAAGGCCATGTATATTCCATACCAGTCAATGCTTTTAATTTTGGGTTTGCCACAGTGATGACACAACAGCTTGGCAAAGGAATGACTCCAACCCGAAGCACCCCACTGCTCCAGCTCCGAGAGGAGAGAGACAGAGCTGCTGTTACATAATCACATTACACTTTACCCAGCACGCAGCGGGACAGCAGCAGTCTGTCATTAACCTTGACTGAATTTCCACTGTGACCTCGCTCCTGTCCGTCTGCTTGTGTTGCCCTCTCCTGAGATCAGCAGAGGTCAAAATCCATTTATTCTGTGTCAGGAGACTGTGTTAAATACCAAACTGTGCTAATGTTAGGGTTTTCATCATTCATACACAAACACACACTTTTATACAGAGGAAGGAACATGGGGCCACCTCTGAATCTCTGTTTTTAAAAATGGGCTGAAAGTCTTTTAGCAAATTGAGTTCATAGAAAGTCAGCTCTAACTGGGGACATTTAGTTCCATAACACTTCATTATACAAAAAAAACTAAGTGCACATTTTAACAAAGTACAAGTACAAAAGGACAAAATATTCAGGAGTAAATTATTGGAAAGCAGTGTTTGAATTTGGAAGACTGGCCTCTGGTCTCATACACCTGCATTTAAAGTCATTAAAATAAAAATAAGGTAAGATGAAAATAAGATGCTATGTTGGCATCTACACCTGAAAGTAAAATAATAAGTGGACTTCTGAATTTGCATAAACTAAAACATAAAAATGCATAAGTGTAAAGTTTTTGTCAGTCTTATAATTTTGCAGCCTACATGTAATGAACCAAAAGTAACAATCTGAAAAGTTGCATTTTTACATAAAGCATTAATTTAGGTTACTTAACCCATTTTAGCCATGTTTATTTAAAAATGAATGTTGTACAATTACTTATGTTCAAATTTACCAACTACCGTACAAACCTCTCCTCCAGTCCAGTTCTTATTGTATCTTTGTAAATAACCCAATCTATGACCTGTGTCATCTTAGGTTATAAAACACCTACAATGAAAGCATAGCCAGACTTGAATGGTCAGTACTACCACAATGTGTTGAGTATTCATGGTCTTCAGGTCCTGTACTGATGGTAAATAAACTTCTCCTGCCTCAGTCATCCAGAGTCTCCAGCCTCTCCTTTATAGCTTGATAGGACAACACTATATTCCCTCACAAGGATTGTGATGCATTTCCACAATAGACCTCTGTTTCATTTTATTTTTTTGTGATCAAAAGGTTATAGCATCTTTTTTTTTAGCTTGAAATGGAAACAAGATAAGAGAACAGAAGACATCCTGATCTTTGCCACCACTGAGTTACCACATAAAAAATCCATAAGAAGCAAGTCCACCTGTCACTCTGATGGGATTAAGCTTTGTGTTGGAAAATAAGAAAACCAACAAAGTCAAAAGTATAATTTTCTGTCTAAAAATATCAAAAACCTGCTAAAGTTAAAAGTAGGCTACATCTAAGAAAGCCTATGTCCTACTAAAATCCCCTCTCTGTCCTTGAACACCTTGTGGACACAGATAATACAAAGAGGATAAATGCTACGGGCTCAGCGCTGACAGAGGCTGGTCCATGGGGAGGGCACTGGCTGCTGTGATAATGTCAGAGTGCTCCATGTACGGCGAGATGGACGGGTCAGCAGTCATTATGGAGACACATGTCAGCTTTAATGCCAGTTTGAGAAGCTCTGGCTCAATATATACATTTCATTTATGGTCAATAATTTTGGCAGTCATCTATGGCTAATAATGGCATGTAATAATAAAGTCCAATTCCAGTGGGGTGGTGATCGGAGCCTGGGTTTTGGCTCCACAATAACAAAATGCTGTGATTTCAACCCATTCATTGTCTTGTGGGGAAATGAAAAAGTCGCAAGGAGCTAAATTGGAGCTGTGGGATGGATGGAGAGGCAGTGTGACATGTTTCTCAGACAAAAACAGCCAAAGCACTACAGTATGACTCTGTGTGTGGTTGTGATGAAGAATCCAAGTTAGGCTGAGCTCACGACACACACACACACAAAATTTGTCATAAGTGACCAATAACTTCCAGCTACGAAAACAAGCCAAAGAATGGTTTGAAAGGACACTAGTCTTGTAGTAAAAATAGCGCCCAAAGAGCCACTATACAGGATCTGAATGCCTTCCCACCTAAAGGGACTATATTATTATTATATTATTATTATAAAGAAACAGGGGAAGAGACCAGCAGAGGGCAGAGTGTTGCAGTCTTTTAACATAATTTTAAAAAATAAAAGGACCCTCATTTCCTTAAACTTTTTGTATGATGCCATTTTACTACAAAATGAAAAATAGCTGTGAGGAATCAGTGGAAACAGAGCTGTACACAGTATTCTGGATAAAGTAATGAGTGCCGACTGGATGTAGAGGGCCTGTTGCTTGTGGTCAGGGCTTCCTGGAGTGGGCAGGGTTTGTGTGACCAAGCATTTTGAAGGCTCAGAACAGCCATACCAGAGAATAGAGGAATACTAAAACATGCATGTACAAAGCAAACATAATTTCCAAAGGTGTGCCTCAAGGGTCTATTCTAGGCCCCACCCTATTCTCCATCTACATTAATGACATAGCTAAAGTTGCTGGCAGCTCCTGGATTTACCTGTCCTCGTTCTCTTCAGCTTAGCCTCACTTCAGTAGAGCATTTCTTTCACAACTTCTGCCTCAACTCCAGTAAAACAAAGTGCATTCTTTTCAGTCGGAAAACTGATGCTGGCATCCCCCCTATAATCACCTGCGCAGACGGCATGGCTTTGGAACATGTCAAATCCTATAAATACCTATAGGCATCTGGATGGATTCATCTTTGTCATTCAGCACCAATATCAATAACCTTCAAGCAAAAGTCAAAGCTCGAATAGCCTTTTTCTTCCGTAACAAAGCCTCTTTCACTCATGCTATCAAATACATTCTCGTCAAGATGACACTACCCCCAATTTTCGACTATTGTGACATCATCTATAAAACTGCACCAAGCACAACTCTTGGACAAAATTGGACACTCTCCATCACTCAGCCATACGTTTTGCCACTAACGCACCCTTTCATACCCACCACTGTGAGCTCTAAAAGTGGTGGGCTGGCCCTCCCTTCATACCCAGCGACTCCATCACTGGTTTCTCTTTATTTACAAGACAATCTTGAACAAGACACCTCTCTATCTGTTGTCCCCTCTCCACCTCGCTCACAGCACTTATCACAGCAGGTCAAGTGAAATTATTGAGCTTATCACTCCCTAAACCTCTGCTGTTTTTGGCCTTCCATTTTTCAGCAGCAGACGACTGGAACACATTGCAGAACACCCTCAAACTTCCATCTTTGATGTCTGTTTATATGTTCAAACAGAGACTACAACAGATTATTGTTGAAACTTGATTCTGCTGATGATGCTAATTCACTTTTAGATACATTCATTCGCTCTTTTGTCTTTCATGTACCTCTCAGTCTCATATACACAGACACACTATACCCCATTTTGTTTTCCTATATTTACACTTGCTCTGTGTTGTTAGGTGTATTTTGTCTATGTATAGTTCTAAATGTGGTAGAAAGCTCAGGAAAGTTAAATTTGCATAATATATCCCCTTTAAAGACTATTAGTGTGCAGAAGATAACACATTATAAACCAGATTCACTTCCTGATGCAACACACTGTGGCTGGATTCGTACTATTGTTTATCATGTCACATTTATGTTTATTTAGGCCAATTAACCAGAAGTTTTTGGGTTTACAACTTTTTTTTTTCTATAGTTTGCATTTTCTTCATTGTAAAAAGGCCTCAAGAGGTATGGCCATTATCTGTTGAAGCCAAAATGCCAGGACAGGCCATAAAAGGGAAAGCTGTGCACCTTTTTGATGTGTTGTTGACCACATATGGAACGCAAGCCTGACTGAGCAGAGATTTCAAAGAAAGCGACACTAAAGTAGTTAGTCATCCCTCTGTCTAAGCTCTCTTGTCTGTCTAACCTGGATTACGAGATCAAAGACTTCTGCATCCGCTTCATTTACCTCCTTCAGTGCAATGTTGTGTTTAAATGCACCGCTATAATACGCAGGCACAGAGGGTCACACATTTCAATTCAGTTTTATTTTATTTTATTTATATCGCTCAATATCATAATAAAGCACCCTAAAGGGCATTACAAACAATTAGTCACGCAATCAAACATAAAGACACAATCACACATAAAGACACTATAAAACATAAACACATAATCAGACAAACACACAGTCAAACAGAAACACACAATCAGATATAAACACAAACATAAACACACAATCAAACAGAAACACACAATCAAACCTAAACGCACAATCAAACATAAACAATAACTAAACTAAACAGTCCCAGGACATCCCCTGTTATTAGACCCGCCTCTGTATTAGGAAAAACCCCTAAAAAACCCATCTGTGGGAAAAAATAGAAGAAGCCTCATGGAGAACGACACAAGTCTTTGATCTGTTTGTGTCGGAGAGGTCTGTACATGTTTCTTATCTAACTCAGTCGCATTCTTGGAGCAGTAACGTGAGCAAACCTTCTCAAACAGATGTTGCCGTGGATTGAGCCAAAGGGTTTTCTGCTGTTGTTTCTCTCCACATTTCACTCGTCACTGCACCAGCCCCTTTCTGAGCAATTTCAAAGTCAGTCTAATCTTACTCCATCTGCCTATTGGAAAATCCCAAACCTTACCTAATGTTTATGAAGTGAGTGTATAGATGTGTGAAAAAAGATTAACCACCAGCCTCCGGGAAGAAACATCTAACACTTTTGAGCCGATGTGAGCAGCTGTATGGTTAAAACCCATGGTCAGGCATTAGTTCGTTTAATCTGTAGCACTTTTAATGATTTTTAATTATTCCATTTGCCTTCAGGTCCATATTTGATTAAACAAGAGATCAAGCTAATTAGAGATATTTGATGATATCCACAGCGTTTGGAGAACAAATAAAAAAGGCAGACATGTCTCTAATTCACTTCTGATAAAGAGACATGATAAATTAATCTGGAGCCAATTGAATTTATAACTAACATAATGATAATATTGTGTGTTGGTTTTGTCAAATAGCACAGACTAACAACATTTCTGTGCTGCCATTAAGAAAATATAGAACACAGTATTCAGCTGCTATATTTAAATGCAAACTTTTTCATCTTAAGGCAATGAGAACAACAAATAACATGACATGGAGAACCTAGAGTCAAACATGGACTATTATAAGACCTGTGCTTCCTCATCAAAGACAGGTGACTTCCTGCAAAACACAGAAATGTAAACTGCATTTCCAGTTTGGTCAAAGACATTGTGTTAATTAAAGGTCTCCTATTATGCTAAAGTTTTAAGCATTTAACCACGTTTTAATGTTGTTTACACCTCAAAAATATACCCAGAGTAGTATTTTGTCATTTGTGTATGTTTCTAGAGTAATCCTCTAGGGTGAGAGATGAAAACATTTGGTTTTACCGCTCTACGTAGACACGAGAAACCAGAAAGTACTCCTGCGTGTTTCCACAGCCCACACACCGTTACCAGACTCCTTCTGATAATTTCAGCATTTAAATTGCCATCGCTACAAAGCAGTCAGCTCATTTGTGAGTGTCATGTTGGTAAAAGCAATGTTAAAAAGTTATTTTATGCAATCCCACCATTGCCAGCAAGGGGAGACAGCCACATAATCCAAGCTTTCTCTGCAAAGTCAGAGTAGGAACATCCCCAAATAAGATGCTTTCCATACATACATTTTAAGTTCTAAAACGTAAAATACAAATCAAAATTATTTCAAAAAAAGTTAAACAGATACGCAGTAGGTTGAGGACTGCATAAACGGCTGCAAACATACAGCTATATATATATATATATATATATATATATATATATATATATATATATATATATATATATATATATATATATATACAGCTTCTACCAGCATCTCAAAAGTAATGAAATGTGCAGCAGCTGAACAAAGTTGAAAGTTTACTTTAAATTAAGTCATTAGTGCTGCAAAATAGTTAGATTCAGAATTAAGAAAAAAACAAGCTGCCACAAATACTGTACATAATCCCTTTTTAATGAAGTGCCACATATAAGAAAAGCTTTTTTAGCCTCATGCTTGCTGCCTCATTTACTGCCCAGACTGAACATTACTCATTAATATGAACTATAAGGGCTCTTTCTGGGGGCCCCTAAAACTAGTGGGTCCCAGAGGAACTGCACTGGCTGCACTGCCCAATGTTGCGCTTTTCATTCCTTTTACCATCAACATAATTTTTGATGTCACCTCTAAAGTGCATAATTAAGTGTTTCTGTCTCGCCTGCTCACATAAAGAAAAAAGGAACTACCACTGCCTTTGATGACACAGCAGGCATATGGCATCACTGCTGGAGAGTATGAATAATATATAAGCAATATTAGGACTACTATATAACTACATATATGACTTTATAGCATATTTCCTTATTCTTCAAATTGCTGCATGCACAAGGTCCCAATGCTGAATTTCTGCTGGACACAGTGTACCCCAGTATAACCTTTACATTAACACTACACTGCTAAGACCATGTTTAGAATATTAAGATATAAGATTGCAACCAAAGCCAGGCTGGACAACTGGAGACGATGCAGAAAAGATATCACATTTTGGATCTGAAACAGATTGGAAAGCTGTTTGTTGGAGTTGTTATTATTATGCTATTATATCATTTGATGTGATTATAGCACTACAACACTTTCTGATGACATCTGACTGTATTTTGTAAGGTTTTGGGGTATATATGTTTATTTATACATGTGTGATAATTTTTGTGGTATGACTGTTTTTATGTATGTAAGAGCATCTACACTGTAAAAAAAAAAAAAAAAAAAAAGTTGCAAAATCTCAAAAACTCAAAAACAGGATCCCTCCAGATTTTTGAGTTTGTTAAAAGTTAAAAGTTAAAGTTTTTAGACACAGGATTATTAAATTAAGTGAACAAAAAATGTTGTTGTTGAACACTTGAGCTTTTGAGTTGGCCCCAAAACTCAATCCTGTTACCTTGAGTTTTTGAGTTTTGCTGCATTTTTTTTTTTTTTTTTACAGTGTATCTATTATTCTGACAACTATAAATGTATTATATTTACCTGGGCTTATAGGACAGGCACAAAGGGTACACTGGCCTCCGTATATGTTTGTATGTCTAAAATATGGTGCAATAAATGAATAAGTTTTACATTTTTACACAGCTGTGGAACATGTCCCATTTGCCGACTCCAATCTTCTGACCCCCATCACCAAAAACAAACACTGGACCTTGGAGGAACAAACCTTCGCTGGGACCTCATCAGGGCCTCGGACTCATTCTGGACCCTCAGACCTCAGCCACCACACCAGATTTATTTTATTTCATTTTTTATTTCTCAGGGTCGTTGAGTGTCCTAAAAAGAGGTACAAAAGTTTGAATGATTATTATTTTTATTATTATTATTACCAATGTGAGTTTTTATATTGTTGGATACATGATTCCTCTGTGCATGAGAAATCCTGCTGTGGTATTTAAAGCTGTGTTACCACCTGGATAACCCCTTTTAAACTGACACAGAGGTCCATTCAAGCCACATTTTCCACTGTGTAACTCTGAGCAGTGGGGCAGACAACCCACACAATAGTCACAGGAACACTTAACTACTATTACACCTCTTAACAGACAGACTCACACACTTATCAATTGGAGTGGACCATTTTCGCCTTAGCTTTGGACAGAAAAATGTACTTTTACGACAATGAGCTATTGAGAAAATTCTTTTTGAGCTGGAAACATATGGAGCGGAGATTTGTACAACTTATTGGTCAGGCTGTTCATTTCAACCTGTGGGTCGTTAACTGGCCCACACAGAGTCACACGGGCCGGGCGTCCATGGCCTAAAACGAGGTCATGTTCCTTACACAGTGAACTTGTGTAATCGACAAAGCTGTTATGTCTTTGTTGAGTCATGCGCAGAGGAGATGTCATTTAAGGTGAAATCAAATGCTCCTGTCACAGCTCTCTAAAATACTGAGAGTTGTTAGCAATAATTAATTAAGACCGAGCATTTTAACCACACCTGAACTTCTAATTTAGGCCAGCATACTTAATGTTGTTAACAGGTTGCTGTGACATTGCAAGTTAAGTAAATTATTAAATGACTAATTGGAAAACAATTGAAAACTGTGTATTGTTTCAGAACACTAATGACAGATGTGATCAAAGTAGTCTAGGTGTAATAACCTTTTGCAAAAAACAAATAAGTGCTAAAAATATTTAAATCACAACTTTACAACTGCTGCTTAGTGGTAGAGTGGTTAGCACTACTGCCTTTCTGCAAAGAGGATGGACCTATTGTAAAAAAAAAAAAAAAAAAAAAGTTAGGAGAAAGGGTCAATGGAGCACAACAGTGCCCGCCTCCTTCTGGTGCTGGAATTAACTTTCCAATTCATTTTTCCCATAGACTTTTTTTGAAAAATGCGTATATTATGAGTTTAAAAGCTCAACAGAAGCTAATCAGCTCTGTGGTAACACATGGCCATAACACGATTAATTTCTAATAATAATAATAATAATTCATCGAATTTATATAGCGCTTTTTTGGACACTCAAAGACGCTTTACAATTGATCAATTATTCATTCACTCCTCAGTCACACTTGGTGGTGGTGAGCTACTTCTGTAGCCACAGCTGCCCTGTCAAAAAGATTATCTAAAACTTTAGAATTCAGCAAAATGCCTTTGTTACTTTGCCTCTAATAGGTTTCAAATACGTGTTTATAGCCAATTTATTTGTTTTATGGTCAGGAGTTAGCTGTTGAATTTTTTACAATATCAAAAAGTTAAGGGGAAAATGAATGGGAATTTTACTTTCGGAGCCGGGGGTGGGTGGGCACTGTTGAGCTTCGTGATCTAAAACACTGCAGTTCCTAGAATCTGTCTGTTCTGTGTCAGTCCAGTGACCAACTGTTGATCCTTGGGACGGTCGACAGCCCAGACTCTAGGTGGAGTCTGCTTGTCCTCCCTCGTGGGTTCTCTCCAGCTTTCTCCCACCATCCAAAGACATGCATGTAGGTGAATGAGTGAATCTAAATTGCTAATAATGGATGAATGTGAGAGTGAATGGTTGTCTGTTGTCTCTGTGTCAGCCCTGCGATTAACACTGTCCAGGGTCAACCCCGTCTAAGGCCCAAAGTTACTGGGACAGGCTCTATTAATGGCGACCCATAAGCAGAAGAAGATGAAAGAATGACATGCCTACCCACGGTAAAAGTAAGACATTTTTATTATATATTCAATGCTACAGATTTAGGCTCCAATAATATTTCATATCATAAATGTTATAAGCGCTCTTATAACATCTCTTAGCTCAGTTGTGCGCTGATAAGATCCACTCTAGGTAATAACTGGCACACTTTAAGTGGCTCTTCCTGCCCACATTTAGGGAACAAACGAGGCGTCGGCAGGGGGGACATGTCGGCTCTCAAGTGTCTGTCAGCGTTATGTAAATGTGGAGAGCGCGCTGAGGACACAACGCTTGAGCAGCTGGAAAAAAAAATAAATAAAAATGTGGCACTCTCCAAAATCAATGGGCATCGATCTCATGTGGTGCCATGATCTTCCAATAGCCACTGTATTAGAGCCGCCATCACTGCACTCCTGGCACACAAACTCCAATAAAGACACACGTAAAAAAAAATACATAGATGTTTATTTTACAAGAAGGGCACATATTATTTTTTATACAAACCGTAAACTAAAATACAGAGGATTATAATCTTTGACATCAATTTCATGAATGAACACCATGGAAATCATAAATAATCAATAAACAGTGTACTGTAAAATTATGAGTTTTTCCAACAACTGGAGTACAGCATGTAAGTTTTGCTACACACATTAAGGATTTTCTGAAGATAAAAAGCACTTGTGTTTTCATCACAACTACATTTTTTAACATCATTGTACAATACTCTATCCCTGCCATCCCATTTCATAAATACTGCCATTTTTTGTACATAAAACAATTATTAGGGAGGTACGGGGATCTCAAAAAACACAGATTTTGCCACATTCCCAGGGCCTCACATTGTTCTTTGGCCCCATTTAACATAACACACATAATATCTATTGGATTCTGCATTGTCTTTCTATGTAAAAAAAAAAAAAAAAAAATGCTGATTGATGGACTGTGGTGGTGCAGGCGAGCCCGGAGGAGAAAGAGCTTTGGGATCAAACAAAACATTTACGCTGCAGGTCTGACATCTTTGCTTTTGTTTCTAAATCAAAGCCATGGCAGCCGCTCGGATGACTCACCAGGATGATAAGAAGAAGGCATGGGAAAAAAAGGGGAGGGAAAGGGGCATTTTACACTGAGTAGAAAAAAATATTGGCTGACAAAACATATATGGTAAACTAGCCAATGAGGTTGCATTAAAGTGTCAGGACCATAGACAGTAGAGGGATAGTGGACTACACTGGGCATGAAAGATGGTAGCCTTCATGGAATTATAAGTTCATGATATCTTCTTTTGTTTTTTTGTTTTGTTAAAAGATCAATAATTATCCTTTCAGTCTCTTTCTAATTGGCATCATCACTGGAATTACTGGACATAAATTTTTACATAGCTAGCATAAAAAATAAACACTACTATCTTCTAGTCCAGCTATTCCCAAAGTCTAGACTGTCGTGGCCGCCTTAAATAAAAAAAAAAATCCAACGCAAACCCTCTATATAAAACTATAGAACTCAATTCAAAATTGTTTTTTTCATGTATTTATATAAAAACCTTAGAAAAACACTGACCGTTGGCTAAAAATTGTTTTCAAGTTATATTTTTAAACAAAGTATATAACTGTAATTCATTTCAAACTCACTTTCTTTTTTTTTTTTTTTTGTACTTAGATAACCCCCTTGCAATACCTTAACGGCCTCCAGGGGGCCCCAGACCCCACTTTTGAAACCTCTGGCCCCATCAATAAAACAAAATTATTGTTATTTTGCTAACAAACTAGCATAAATGACATAAAACATACCCAATATAGTCAGGATGTTAGTAAAATATATTGTAAAGGTGAGTGCAAATGCTCGTCAGTAAATAGTGGTCCATAATCATATAGTTGAAAAAAGAAGCTAACTTGAATGCTAGTAGCTATCTGACGTTTATGATGTTTAAATGGAGCAATAGTTTATAAGGATATTGCGTAAGTTCAGAAAACCAATGTTTATCCATAAAAATGAACTCAGGTTTATGTGATCTCTTGGAGCCAGCCTTCACTTTCCCTATTGTCCACTGTTCTTACACTGTCTATGTTTCTGACACATATTTAGCTTATGAAGCACTGGGTTAACCACAGAGATAACCACATTCAACCAGTGTGGCCACTTTGGCAAAGCAAGAAAAAGGAAAGAAAAGAAATCTAAGCATGCAAAGCCGGATTTAGTGCCTCCGAAACAGTCTGCGCTGTCCGTTTAATAATATATTCAATCTGTGTTAACACAGGGAACACTCATCAAGTCGACAGAGGCAGCCAAGAGAAAAAGACAAAGAGTTGGAGAGCGGTACAGAAAGATGTGATGCTGGTGGAGCGGAGGGAGAGGGGCAGGCAGGCAGGCAGGGGTGGTCAAAGCACTTCTCCCCGAGGCGCTTCTCCCCCCACCATCCTGACACACTCCATATACCGTTCACATTGGTTTGTTGTATGTCTGGAGCCTGCCTGTGTTTAGAAATAATCACACTGTAGCAAACGGAGCAATGAAGCGGTAAGGTAAAGTGGTAAAGGGGGCTGATACTGTTGAAAGGGGGGCATTGAGAGAGGAGCCTATAGTGGCCCTTGAGAAAGCATAATTCAATAGCTTTAAAACTCAAAAAAAATCATTCACTGATGTAAAAGCCTCTTCAAAGTTGACAGGGCTGTTACAGAGCGGGGACAGAGTGCAGGCAGAAAGGACAATAGGTCGCTTTTGTGCCACGTATCGAGCTAAAAGCCTCCCCCTCCTTTTTTGTTTTGTTACCATCCAGATAGCATTGGATTTTCCAGAGCAGGAAAATCAAATGCTTCGCTCAAGACCAATTGCTCTTTATTGGATCAACTCTTTCTTTCTCTGAAGAGCAACAGTTTCACGCCTTCGTGGGCAACATTCACAGCGTGCAGTGTCAGAAAGCATCGCCTTGCTATAGCAACATGCTAATGACACACAAAAAAACACGCCAATGCTGTAATTGTGGCGATAAGCAGCTCTTTGAGTGTGACACTGCTGGTTTCATTCAGAGGACAGTTAATGAGAAATGTCTTTCAAATTGTTTCTACAAGAATGTGTTTGGTATCACTTTTGTTTTTGCCAATCAAGCCATATTTGCTTTGTTTATTGAATTTACTGGAAATTCAATGTGTTATGCAAAGGCTGTTGAGTCACAAGAGGGACCTACTTGACTTCAGTTCAAGAGACAGGACTTGTGTTTTGTTTTTCATTTTATTAGAAAAATATACCAGAAGCTTTAACTAACTCATTGACCTTTCTTGAAAGTAATGCACTTTGAATGTAAACTACTCTTGAATAATGAGCTGGTACAAAATTTGCCACAGCCTTGCTAATTGGCTGGAGTTGATACTATTGAAAACGTTGCCCAGGCAGCCGCCAATGGTTGTGTCACACATCCATAGACAATAATTGTTGTCTGTGGTGTTCCCTTCACTCTTAAAGTACAGTAGGGTGAATAAAACACAATCACAAATTTATATTTATCAAAACTATGTATAATGTACGTCTGACTTAACCTTCTGGAGGTTGTTATAGCAAGACTAAAGGTGCACATCAAAGACTTTTAATAATGTAGAAAAGTAAATTATTTCAGTAATTGATAGCATACATTTTGAACATTTCCAGATTTCCTGACCTGTATGTACCATCTATGACCCTTTATTTTAGCCATCACCATATATTGCCTGTTGAATGACTATTTGCATGCTTACTTTCTCATACTGTCCAACTAAACCTAGTCTGTCTCCATGTCATCCCAGATTCAGTTACTTTTTCTGTATCCCATAAAATGTAACTCTTTGTTCAGATGCTCAGATCTCTGTCATCTGTCTGTCTCTTCCATTAAACTAACTTTTTACTGAACGCAATTGCACTATGGCTTTGGATTTTCCTACTTCTCTTAATAATAGCAGTTCAGTTCAAAAGTGAACTGCATTGCACAGATTTATTAGATTCAGAGTGAAATGTTTCAAGCATTTATAAAAAATTTTTGTGATGATTATGATCATTCTCATTTTATGAGATACTTTGGTTTTGTTTATCTGTAATCCTTAACAATCACAGTTAAAACAAACAAAAAATGCTTGTAATAGATAAATGAATGTGGAATAAACCTTTATCTTTTTGACTTGAAATAAATTCACTTTTCCACACTATTGTAATCTTTAGACATGCGCCTGTACCTGTTATTTAGCATGGTTTAGGATTTTTAAGTGTCAAAACCACAATTATGACAAATATTTTATCTAAATCCTGATTCCAGTCTCCTTTCATGGGCCATACCCTTGAACACATTGCAAGCGTCACACACCACATGGCCACTACAGTCCAGCACGACTCCCAGCAGGAGCAGTTTAGGAAATCAGACATCTGCAAGTTTTCAAAAGGTCAGGAAGTGTCACTTGCATTACTGTGACCCACTGTATCCCACCACTACTCCTGCTCATGCTGCTGCTGCTGCTCTGCTTCCTCTGTCCCAGTCCTGAATCTTAAGTTTACACCGTTAAATATTGACTCAGAGCCAAAAACAGACTCATTAGTGCCACTTCAGGAGGGGCACGATGAGTGGAGCGCCGCCAACGAAGACGTTTTGGAGGAAAAGCATAAAAGGAAGGGAATAATAGCGATGTAAGGTGTCCCGCCGGTGTAGAGAAAGGTGGGGAGGAAATAGGGATGGTAGACAAAAAAGGGGGACATTGTTGACGGGGAAAAAAAGCAAGAATAAAGGGAGAAATGGGCTACAGAGCCACATGAGATTTGGCAGAAAGAGCAGCTGATGGACAACATGAAGCTAATGATAAAAAATGGTGGAAAAACTTCAGGAGGGGGCTGTCCGATGTGTCCTGGCTGGCCGGTTTGAGGACAGACCAGGGGACCAGGGGAATGGGAAAGTCCGCAGTGGGACATCATTAAACACTATGTCACATGAACCAGCATGAACTCTGAATGTCCAGATGGAAATTAAAGTATTTATAAAAAACACTGCAAGCTGGCTTACAACAGTGATTCTCAAACTGTGGTTATGGTACCACTGGTAGTACGCATGTCTGGAGTCTCTAGGACTGTAGAGGATTTTAAAAAATTATTAAATAGATAATTATACATTACTTTAATTCAAGTATAGTCCTGTTCTAGTTGTTCAAGGCTTAGTCCTGGTTTAGTACCTGTTTAGACCTGGATTTAGTCCTGAGTGCAGGTCTTTTTAAACAAAAGTTTAGTCCTTGTCTGTTTAATCCTGGTTTTAGGCCCAGTTTATTCCCAGGTTTAGTTCTGGCATAGGCCCAGTTTAGTCCTGGTATAATCAGGCTTAAGATTAAATCCCTACTTTGATTTTGGGTTTAGACCTGAGTCCTGCTTTAGGCTTATTTTAGTCTGTTAAAAAGGCAGTTTGAAAGTTTTTTTCTGTGGTGAAGAGTTTGAGAAGCACTGGCCTTCAGCATTGAACTTATGCATCACTCTCTCCTTATCTTGTAGCTTCCTTCAAAGTTAAATTATACCATTACCTGCCACTTTAAAACAGAACATTGTTACTTTGGTCTCTGAAAAAAATAAAATAAAATAACTGCCTTGTTACAGTAAAGAAAACAGTACCGACATTGTACTTTCTTCCATGAGAATGAAACACATACAAAGCACCTACTGTACCTACAAGACATTTCGCTAATAGTTACTACAGCTTCCTTTCAATGTATACTGCGTTGGCGTCCTCCTGGGGACAGTGTCTTTATTGTACAGTATTCAAATGCAAATGTCTACATGTTTGTGCATCTAAACATGTAGACAAATTCATCCAGGTAATGTTCTGCAATAGTGTTCACATTATTCCTATCAACATTTATCATCAAATGTGGCAATTTCATCAATAAATGCTGAAAGTGTTTTGCAGATAGTTGATCCAGTAAAGTGCCATTACTTTGAGACATTCTGTTGTTTTTTTCCTTGAAGAGTTTTGTTGTCAGTCTTAAGGTTTGAATGAGTAAATCTCATTGGTGTTCAGTGAGGCGTGCTCCTCTCAGATGTCTGGATTTGTCATTGCTGTTGCTGTCCCCCTGTGTAATCTTCCCTCTGCTTAGTACAAGCCTTTAGCGTATGCAGATCCATCGTTTTATCTCAACACGACACAGTTTTGTGCTGTCCGTTTTGAGTTATGGGATTGATCTTCTCCAATGTGACCTCCGTGTCGCTGTCCAAAGTCCCGGAGATAGCTGGGGAAAGTTTCTCCAGGGCACTGTTCACCCCCATCCCAACATCATCCTCCCCAGCGCAGCCGTCCTTCTTCTGCAGGTCGTCCTCCTGACACAAGATGCTGTGAGGGATCACGTAGCTGGCCGAGTTGTTGCCCTCCTTGGGGATGTGGCTCTTGGGCTGATACTGGCAATTGGGGTTCGAGGTAGGGGCTCCCATGTTGTTGTTAATACTGACAATCTCAATGGCGTTACTCCCGGGACACAGCCGGTGGCATCCCAGAAGAATGGAGAAGGCCTTGCGGAAGTCGGCGTTGAAGGCATAGATGATGGGGTTGAGGGAGGAGTTCGCCCAGCCGAACCACACGAAGACATCGAACGTGGTGGAGCTGACACAGGGGAACTCTGTTGAACCGTCCGGTAGGTTGACCTCACAGAACGGGACCATACAGTTCAGGATGAAGAAGGGCAACCAACAGCACACGAACACTCCCATGATGACCGAGAGCGTCTTCAGGACTTTGGTTTCTCGTTTGAAGGACATTTTGAAGGAGCTCTCACTCTCCATGCTGGAGCTGTTGCCCATGCTGCTGTGGCGGTTTTTGGCACTCTCTGCTGCACGTTCCAGCGCAGATATTCTCCGGATCTGTTTCTGAGCGATGCGGTAGATCCTGGTGTAGGTGACGATCATAATGGCCACTGGGATGTAGAAGCTTATTAGCGATGAAGAAATGGCATACGTCCTGTTAAGGCTGGAGTCGCAGTTGTCCGGGGGCAGTTCACTGGGGTAAGATCCGTTTAGATCGGCGTAGCTGGTGGTTTGGGCTTTGTGCCAGTTCAGCTGGACAGGAATGAAAGAAATGAGAACAGACAGAGTCCATGCTACGCTAATCATCAGACACGCCACTTTGGGTGTCATCTTGCGTTCATAACGAAAAGGGCTTGAAATGGCCCAGTAACGGTCCACACTGATCACACACAGGTTCAGGATAGAGGCTGTGGAGCACATGATGTCGAATGCCACCCACACGTTACAAAAAGCCCCAAACGGCCAAAACCCAACTATTTCTGTCGCCGCTTTCCATGGCATAACCTAAGATGGCCACCAGGAGGTCGGAAATGGCCAGAGAGATGACGAAGAAGTTCGTGACCTTTGACCTCAGGTGACGAAACTTGGTGACAGCGACACACACTAGCGTGTTGCCTAGCAACGTGGTGAATATAAGAAGAAAGAGGAAACATCCCGTTAAAACACGCTTGGACGAGTCCCGCTCCGGTAGCAGCTGCTTGCCATCTCGGACCGTTGAGAAATTTTGCTCCATTGTTTTTTGTTGTGACGGTTGATAAACTGAGAGAGGGGGGTGGGCGCAGAGGGGGGGTCAAGAGTCACCCCATCATATCCCCAGCCTATAGGGGACTGAGGGGCTTAGCACTGGCACGTGAGAGCTGAAAAAGTGCTCTGCTGTCTGGGCACTAGCTCTCCCACAGGCTGGCTCATCCACAAGCTCCTCGTCAAAGCCACCATCTTTGCACAAGAGCAGCTATAAATATTTCAGAGATGATTGCCAAAAAAATATACCTGCTTCATCAGTTCCTAGAGCCGTGAGGGCAGCAGCAGACATTCTAGGTTAAAGTGTACGAGTAGTCCAGCTTTAGTGGATTTGCTCCAATCAATACAGTTGCTCTAAAAGCACTCGATCAGTAGGAAAAGGATATTTCTGGTGGAGTCCTCACTTGGTTTCCTCTCGTCAGAGTGTCTGTCAACCCCTCTGAGTAACTTTCATACAATACTGTTGCTGAGCTGTTAACAGAGGCTTGGCCAATCAGTAGCTTTATATAGCACCTCATCAATACCTCTATTGATGCTTTTGGCTCTGCGTTTATCTGATTTGTTTAATGATCCTCGAGGCGTGTCCGTGTGATTATGTTGTGCCTGTACTGATGCTGATACACCCCTGCTGTGAGGTGTAGGGATTTTTTTTTGTGTTTGAATGAGGGTCCCGCGGCACAGTCCGACGAGCCAAAATTCACAAAATCACATTTAAAAGTCACTTCAATTTCACAGCAAAAAATTGTGAGAGACAACAGTGCATGTGTAGCAGCAGCCGCTCCAGTAATGCTGACATATCACTATAATCCACATGTGAGGTCATATTTTCTTCCTCTTTAAACCACTTTGCAAAACCAGCTTTCCAAAAACATTCAGGGGTCACAACATTGGCACAAATTCAAAGCTGGCAGTGAAATCCCAAGGTTATAAAAAGGGTTTTATGTTTTTCTGTCCCAAATATTCAGCATGTGATCCTGCACACCTTCAATGATTGTTTTAATACTTAAAACAAAATTAGCCAAATCAAAAATACAAGCACAGAAAAATATCTAGTCCCCTCACCAAAACTGTCAGTTCTCCGCGATACATCCAACTTGGGAAAGCTCACCCCCTCCTCAGTCTTTGGGAAGCCACTTTCAGTTCGCTCCGTTCAGTTTTGTATCAGTCCATGCGGTTTTCCGTTCATCCCCTGGTAACATTCAATCATCCCCTTGCGCGTCTGTGCGGGCTGCCTCACACGCGCGGACACCGATGCCAATGAGCTCCGCGCGGTGCCTCCACGAGCGTTTTCTCATGCGCGCTCCTCTCTCTCCGCTCAGCTGCCTCTACACTGCTGCCTGCTGCTGCGCGCCACGGCGTTTTTTACTGCTACAACTGCTCCGTCCGTCCGTCCAGGGAGTGTGACTCTGACCTGGGCAACGCTCACTTTTACAGCGCACACGTTTTCACAATACTTGAAATCTTTGGCGTTAAATGTGTGCCAATCGTGCGTAAAAGTGACAATATCTGTAATTTGAGGCTCAAATATCGTTTTTGTCTTGCAAAAATGTAAGTATAACGTGAGAATTTGATTAAAATATTAAATTACTCTGCAAATACACAACAACTGCACACAAGGCACATATTTAGCTCATTGGTGAAGCAATCTGAATTTTATTTTAATCACATTTTTTTATTTATTAGTAGTAATATAATTCACAGTATCTATTGAATCAACAGCACTAAAATATATCTCTGAATGCCGCAAATTAAATGCTTCCTTTGTCTTTAGGCGTAAAAAAGAAATGATATTTTATCTCAATATGTCCAAATGTAAGCTGAGTAAAATAAAGCCATATGAACAATAAACAAGCCACTAATGTAATACATGTTTTAATGCTTTAAATTATTTTTTCGTTCAAAAATCGGACTTCTGTCCCAGTGCAAAGCATGTCTGAAGTGAAATTAAAAGCGCTGTGATGTCCTAAGTTAAACCTGTAGCCAGCAGGCGCAGCGCACAGAGGCACAATGGGGCCATCTACTGGAGGCAGCGAGAACCAGGCATGGGACGTTTGTGTGAAGAGAGGAGAGACATGAAGCTGGAGCTGCAGATGCATTAACGTCACATCAATAAACACGAATGAACAACTCTGAATTAAATTTGAGTTCCCAAGTGCCGCGCTGCAGCAGGAAGACCGCCGATGAGCGCGGGACACATGGAGGGAGCAGGAGGAGGGAGGTACAAGTGAATTACATCTAACGTTATCATGCCTGTGGTCGCCTGGCAGGACTGGCCAGTTTGAATATTAACAATTTAGTGAGACAAAGCCCTGGGTGGAGAGGGTTTGGATGCATTTGGGCCTGAGCAATACATACCTTTTTTTTTTTTCTTCTTCTTATGATATGGATTTCCAGGACTTTTTTGTTTGTTTGTTCTTGGTCCAGTACAACCGTTGAGAATTACCTCTCTGAATATTTTTCTGTATATTTTATTTTTATTTTATCTATTATATTTTAATTTGAGGGGGCGCACGGTGAGTGGTCAGTGCTTTTGCCTCCCAGCAAAAAGGTCTGGGATGAGTTTGCATGTTCTCCTCATGTTACCATGGGTTCTCTCCGCCTTTCTCCCAGCATCAAAATACATGTATGTGTTAGGTCAGTGCTTCTGGAAGTTTTTTCAGTTAGGTAGCCCCCGATATATATTTTTCATAGCTAGGTATCCCCAAATATCCATAATATATATACATCCCACATTTTGCATTATTGTTGATTTACAACTGTTTGTAAAATTTCAAGTACTCCCTGGGATGATTCCACGTACCTAGCAAGGTGTTAGGTGATTGGATGAATGTAAATTGTGATAGTGAATGAATGTGAGAGTGAATGGCTGTCTGTCAGTGTATGTCTCTATAAGTCAGCCCTGCGAGTGACTGGCCACTGTCCAGTGTGGAACAAGATGAAGAATGAATGAATGTTTTCTAACACAACATAAACCCATAATCAAATAAGAAGTGCACATAATGAAAACTCCAATCTCACTGAGAAAAATGGCAAAATGCTACTGTGATGTACATGTTTTGTCATAAATACATGTTTGATTGCATTGCTGCATGACATTGTTGCATCTGTGTTGGCTGTGCATATTGCAGTATGTGTGTGTGTGTGTGTGTTTGTGTGAGTAATGCATGTAGACAGGCCAAGTGTAAGAGGCCTGGCAGACACAACGCCCACATCTCCCCATAGCAGCAGCCACACACAGGGCTGGGTGTGCGTGCTGCCGACAAAGTTCAAACCGAGAGCACGTCACACGCACACATACACGCACACATACACGCACACATACACGTACACATACATACACATACACACACACAACCAGCCATGCAGGGTAATTTATGTCTGCTCCAAAAAGCAAACAAAACAGAATGGAAAGAATACAGCTCCCTTTCTGAAATGACTTTTGACCAGAAACAGCATATGGTTTAATACAGCTCTATTTTTATTTCCTGAAATCTTGGCTTATATTATGCATCCTTTTTTTCACTTCTAGGCTCAATGCCTGACTCAACCCTCTCCATTTATCCAAGCTTGGGACCTGCACTGTCTGGTTTGTGACCCTTTGTGATTGGATTTCTAGTTTTTAATATGTGAACATGCCTTATTTCTTAAAGAAATATTAAAAAACTATGAAACATATTTAAAACATAATTTACTCTCATTCCATTATTAATCATCTTAGTAGAAGTGGCAGTAGCAGTAGTAGTAAGTAGCAGTAGTAGTAGTAGTAGTAGTAGTAGTAGTAGTAGTAGTAGTAGTAGTAGTAGTGTCTTTGGTGATACTGGTCACATTTCATTGTTTATAGTTAATTCTGACATATTTGAGACAGTATTACCTACAAAGTAAAATTCAGCCAGAAGGGGTCACCTGCCAGGGGATTCTCTGTGCCGGTCCCAAGCCTGGATAAATAAAGAGAGTTGTGTCAGGAAGGGCATATGTCATAAAATCTAGCCCTAATCAATATGCAAATTACTGCAGACTATGAAGTAAATACTTTGCTGTGGCGACCCCAGTAGGGAAAGGCTGAAGGGAAATAATAAGCTATTATGATCTATGCACCCAATTTTTGCCTTCTATCATCAAAGATATGGAGTTTTTTTGTTTTTTTTTTAAGATTTCCACATACCGCAACTTGTTCCATTATTTTTCTTTTATTATTGTTATGCTCCTAATTGGTGGTGACTCTGCACACTCATTATTTAATTGTTTATGTCTAATTTTGATATGTGTGGGACAATGCTAGCTGCTAGATAGCTTAGCATGAGTCTGGTGCAAAGGAAAGACAGTACGGTGAATCTTAACAAGTGGATGAAGCTTGCTCATTAACCTAAGTGAATATGGATTTTATCTGCTGGAAGCACTAAATGAGACGAGAATAGCCTAATCTTTCTTGTGTTTGGACTTGGGATCAGCTTTTTTATGCTGATGATGTGCAAAATGTCAGAAATAATATATACTGTACAAAAGATTGATTCTGCTTGCATTCTGCTGGTCTGGCAACTGCTTGGTTTCAGTGAATCCAGGTGATCACAATACAGATTTTTTATTTATTTTATTTTTTTTATGAAAAAGGAAGGCATCTAGACAAAGTTTGTTCATCTAAATACCAGTGCTATTTATGTTAGATTTCAGGATTATATATAAAATTCTAAATCAAATCCTATCTTTCAAACAACTCTAAAGGTCTTACTCATTCTATACAGTATACGCCTTTAAATAAGAGAATGCAGATTTACAAATAAATGTATAGCATGTCACAACCTGCATATATTGTGCATGCATATGTGAATTTGTGACTCTAAATTGCCCCTATTGAGTGAATGAGAGTGATTGGTTGTCTGCCTCTGTGTCAGCCCTGAAACTATAGTAATTGGCCATTGTCCAGGGTGTACCCCTCCTAAGGCCCATAGTTGCTGGGATAGGTAATAGTAACAGTAATAAGCAGAAGAAGATGAATGAATGCCATCTCTGAAACTGACTGATTCACCAGAATCTTTCCCGTCTCAGGCCCAAAGTAGATAGTCATGTAGTAGTCATGAGCCCTAACGAGATATACAGTGGAGGGGTTAGAAGAGGGACAGTGGAAAGGTTAGAAGAGGGACAGTGGAGGGTTGGAAGAAGGACGGGAGGTTAGAGGAAGGACAGTGGAAGATTTGAGGAAGGACAGTTGAGGGTTAGAGGAGAGACAGTGGAGGGTTAGAGGATGGACAGTGGAGGGTTAGAGGAGGGACAGTGGAGGGTTAGAGGATGGACAGTGGGGGGTTAGAGGAGGGACAGTGGAGGGTTAGAGGATGGACAGTGGAGGGTTAGAGGAGGGACAGTGGAGGGTTAGAGGATGGACAGTGGAGGTTAGAGGAGGGACAGTGGGGGGTTAGAGGAGGGACAGTGGAGGGTTAGAGGATGGACAGTGGAGGGTTAGAGGATGGACAGTGGAGGGTTAGAGGAGGGACAGTGGAGGGTTAGAGGATGGACAGTGGAGGTTAGAGGAGGGACAGTGGGGGGTTAGAGGAGGGACAGTGGAGGGTTAGAGGATGGACAGTGGAGGTTAGAGGAGGGACAGTGGGGGGTTAGAGGATGGACAGTGGAGGGTTAGAGGATGGACAGTGGAGGGTTAGAGGAGGGACAGCGGAGGGTTAAAGGATGGACAGTGGAGGGTTAGAGGAGGGACAGTGGAAGGTTAGAGGATGAACAGTTGAGGGTTAGAGGATGGAGAATGGAGGGTTAGAGGAGGGACAGTGGAGGGTTAAAGGATGGACAGTGGAGGGTTAGAGGATGGACAGTGGAGGGTTAGAGGAGGGACAGTGGAGGGTTAGAGGAGGGACAGCGGAGGGTTAAAGGATGGACAGTGGAGGGTTAGAGGATGAACAGTGGAGGGTTAGAGGAAGGACAGTTGAGGGTTAGAGGATGGACAGTGGAGGGTTAGAGGAAGGACAGGGGAGGTTAGAGGATGGATAGTGGAGGGTTAGAGGAGGGACAGTGGAGGGTTAGAGGATGGACAGTGGAGGGTTAGAGGAGGGACAGCGGAGGGTTAAAGGATGGACAGTGGAGGGTTAGAGGATGGACAGTGGAGGGTTAGAGGAAGGACAGTTGAGGGTTAGAGGATGGACAGTGGAGGGTTAGAGGAAGGACAGGGGAGGTTAGAGGATGGATAGTGGAGGGTTAGAGGAGGGACAGTGGAGGGTTAGAGGAGAGACAGTGGAGGGTTAGAGGATGGAGAGTGGAGGTTAGAGGAGAGACAGTGGAGGTTAGAGGATGGACAGTGGAGGGTTAGAGGAAGGACAGTTGAGGGTTAGAGGATGGACAGTGGAGGGTTAGAGGAAGGACAGGGGAGGTTAGAGGATGGATAGTGGAGGGTTAGAGGAGGGACAGTGGAGGGTTAGAGGAGGGACAGTGGAGGGTTAGAGGAGAGACAGTGGAGGTTAGAGGATGGACAGTGGAGGGTTAGAGGATGGACAGTGGAGGGTTAGAGGATGGACAGTGGAGGTTAGAGGATGGACAGTGGAGGGTTAGAGGAAGGACAGTTGAGGGTTAGAGGATGGACAGTGGAGGGTTAGAGGAAGGACAGGGGAGGTTAGAGGATGGATAGTGGAGGGTTAGAGGAGGGACAGTGGAGGGTTAGAGGATGGACAGTGGAGGGTTAGAGGAGGGACAGCGGAGGGTTAAAGGATGGACAGTGGAGGGTTAGAGGATGGACAGTGGAGGGTTAGAGGAAGGACAGTTGAGGGTTAGAGGATGGACAGTGGAGGGTTAGAGGAAGGACAGGGGAGGTTAGAGGATGGATAGTGGAGGGTTAGAGGAGGGACAGTGGAGGGTTAGAGGATGGAGAGTGGAGGTTAGAGGAGAGACAGTGGAGGTTAGAGGATGGACAGTGGAGGGTTAGAGGAAGGACAGTTGAGGGTTAGAGGATGGACAGTGGAGGGTTAGAGGAAGGACAGGGGAGGTTAGAGGATGGATAGTGGAGGGTTAGAGGAGAGACAGTGGAGGGTTAGAGGAGGGACAGTGGAGGGTTAGAGGAGGGACAGTGGAGGGTTAGAGGAAGGACAGTTGAGGGTTAGAGGATGGACAGTGGAGGTTAGAGGAGAGACAGTGGAGGGTTAAAGGATGGACAGTGGAGGGTTAGAGGAGAGACAGTGGAGGGTTAAAGGATGGACAGTGGAGGGTTAGAGGAGAGACAGTTGAGGGTTAGAGGATGGATAGTGGAGGATTAGAGGATGCCACATGTTTTTTTCAGGGTCAGAGTAAAATATTGTGTTCTTCCTTTTGTCTCGGTGAAGTCAGTAACAGTCAGTGTCTGTCACATTGATCCTGGACTGTGATGTCTGCTGACTGAGCCTGGACTTAAGAACTTCTTAAAAACCTGGTTATGTTGGACACAGACTGTATTTAAAATCATACTGTGGCTATGTTTAGGTTCTTTCCAAAATCTATAAAATGTCTTTACTTTTATTCATTTTAACAACAATGATTGTTAGCATCAGAGGTGGGAGAAGTGTTTCAAATCTGTGCTTGGATGGAAGTTGTTATTTCGAGATAATATTACTCGAGTAGAAGTAAAAGTACTCCACACAATGATTACTTGCGTGAAAGTAAAAAGGTGCTGATTGTTAAGTTTACCTGTGTACATAAAATACTATTACTGCTACCACTGCTACATTTGCAACTATTACTACTTCTACTACTGCTACGACTACTACTGTTGCTGCTACTACATACTCATAACTGTTTTTGGGGTTGCGACCTTGAGGATTACTTAGTTTGGCACCAAGTTCTAAAAATATTTATTTAGAGATACATGAGAATACACATTTAGAGAATTCAAAATTGATTAGCACCACTCACTCATCAACATTACAGTATACATTTAAAAGCATTGTCTTATTATCTCACTCTATAAAAGTGAACTGACTCTTTTTCCTAAATTAGGTGTGAAAGTTAGAAAACTCATAGTGGTGTTGGAGTCCTGAGCGTGTTGAGTCCATGCAGAATTGTCAGAGGCTTGTTTACATACCTGTCAACATTACGCCTGACATGTTTGGGTGAGTATTTTTGGCACGGGAAGGGAAGGGCACTGCATCTGTCTGTCATCATTCTGTCCCAGCGCAACACAGGCGGCAATGCACGAGTAAAATTAATACTGCATGACATCATTTCATTCATTCATCTTCACTCTGCACACACAACCATCTACTTTTTCCTTTTAGGGTCACCACAGAATAATTTTACTCCAAGCGTGCATGGATTTGGCATAGGTTTTACACCAGATGCCCTTCCTGACACAACATTAATTGTTTTTAAATGTTTAAATAGCAAGGCTCCATGTATTTATCTGAATTTGCTTGTAAGATGTTTTAGCCCTGATATTTTGTGTTGTCCTTGTTGTTGTTGTTGTGAATGTGCTATATAAATACATTTGATCTTGACCTTGATTTATCCAGGCTTGGACGTGGCACAAACAGGACACTGATTTGGTTTGGAGTTGGATCAAAATGAATACATTTTTCACACTGTCTTCTTGATATGATACTATTTTAAGTTTAATGTGATGTTACTTTGACTTGTCCTGTAGGCCGCTGAAGTAGTTTTGTGAGACAGTGGGGACAGCTTTACCCCGTTACTGGCTGACATCCTCAGGTTTATGTCCAAAGTGCGGGATAAGGTGTAAGCTCCCTCGTCCCTGTTCATGGTCCTTGGTGCTCGTTTTCTGATCACGATGGTCTCCTTGATCCAGCAGTGATACTTGTTTCTGTCACAGTATGTAAGTAAGTAAGAATAATCTAGTAGTCTCTATGTACTTCTTTTAAAATTGATTTGTACCCAGGTTGTGATTTGCTGGGGGAAAATGGGGGGAGGATTTTCGCCCCTTCTGGGTTTTCTGTCCCTGTTTCTGCTCCTGTTCTCTCCATCCCTCCCTCTGCTTTAACTTCAGGGGGGATAAAATAGGCTGACTTTGACATGTTTTGCAAATTCAGGCTGTATCCTGTATATATTTCCTTTCTGTAACTGGTAAAAGAACTCATTTAGGCCGCGACTCACCCTCTCTCTCTCTGCCTCGGTTTCCTGTGGGACAGCAGTGTGCGGGACAGGGCAGAGAGCCGTGAGCAGAGGACAGACAGCGCAGACACACATCATCTCCACTACGTTCTGCATATTACATAATTTTAGGATGAAACAAGCTAAACAAACACTAACAGCACAGCCACAACGTTATTCGCTTTAGTTTATTTGAGCCTAATTTGCTATGCAAATTAACTGCATGCATATTTAATGAGGCGCTAAGTCTTATGCGTTTTTGCACAGAAATTACAAATACCACTAAGGTTTACATCAAATAGCCTCGTGATTCTTTTCAATGTTAAATTTTGTCTGAAATCAAGTGTAAAAAAAATATATATATATATATATATATATATATATATATATATATATATATATATATATATATATATATAGAGCCTTTTATAGCCTCTGTGAGTTTGCAGCAACATGTGTCCTCTTTTATAGTTTATTAACTTAGAAATCCTGAAAAGTCGAACAGGTTTTCATAAAATTATACTCAATATAAGTTCAGCTAATGAACTAAAATACGGATTAATTACAAACCCTGGAGGAGACATGTCCAAAGTGCGGCCCAGGGGCCATTTGTGGCACAGGTTGAGATTTCATATGGCCCTCAGCTTCTATAACAAAATGCTTTATTTATGGCCCTCCAGGACTTTTGTACAGTGTTTCTGTGGCTTTGTCTATGCATTTGTACATCTCATCTACTGCTCTGTGCCATGTATTTTCAAATTAGTTTGTTGAAAAATAATTGCAGTTGCTGTTTTTATGTGCAAAGATGTTATTTTGTTGGGACTTCTTTTAGACTGTGTTGTCAAAGATAATAATTTATATTTATTTGGCTTTTAAAACCAACCAACTTTGTTACTAACACTAAACAGTGTGCATTTGATTTTACCTTAAAATTGCAATGTTGTTGTTTTTTTTACCATTGTCTTTATGGGTCATGTCATCTTGTTTAAACCTGTATAAGGATTTTATATTGAAACTTCTCTCTTCACAGTCTGAAATATTACCATAAGCCCAGACTGAGCCATTCAAACTGATATGGAAATGCTTAAGAGCTAAGACTGTCTGAGCCAATCCCTGCAGGGAAATATTCGAAGATTAGGTTTTCAGGTTTTTGGCATTCAGCGCAATTTCGCGGTGCACTTCAGTGGTATTCTGAAAACACTTCTGCATTTAATCAATATAGGACTGAACTGGAAATGTAGCCGGGAGCCACACTGAATCATTTAGTTTTGCGGCAAATAGTGCGCTTGTGCCAAAATAAGTTTAAAGCCAGATTTATAGTGATTTTTCCTCAGTAACAAACTTACACAGAGAATGTTTCATAGTTAGTCATGCTTGAAATTAATATTAGGTTTACTGCAGGTTGTGTAGGAACTAATTAGAATTACAGTGGATTTGATGATGTTAACCAGAGGCAGCAGTCTTTTCTAATTAACAACAAAACAGCGATTTTCTTTAGCAGTGTTCAAAATAATTATTGAGAACACCACATAATAATTATCAACATGTGAATGAAAGGTTAAAATGTAAGTTCTGGTTGGGTAACAAGGTTTTATGGCACTATAGAGACGACAAGTTGTGTTTGTTTGGAGAGAAAGTGATAATAAGATTCATGTTGTTTATTGTATTTATGTATTTATTATAGGAATAATCTTGTTTGGATAAAAAGGGGGTCATTTAATTTACTGATTTTGTCTGGTGATATTGGAAGAAGTGATGTCCACATAAGAGATTTTATGATAACATATTTATTCATCCTCACAGGCAGAGGTGGAAGAAATAACTCTTGTTCATTAAAAGTATTGCTACTTCAAAACAATATTACTCAAGTAGAAGTAAAATAGTCAATACAATTATTATTTGAGTGAAAGTAAAGCAGTATTACAAGTTCTTACCGCTACTACCACTACTACTATTTTTTTTTTTTTTACTAGTGCTACAACTTCTAATACTAGCATTACTACTACTATTACTACTACTATTACTACTACTACTGTACAACCTTGCCACCAAGGGCAAAAAATACTTTTGCTTATTTAACAATTTGAAATATGTATTTGAGTAATGGGGTGAGTTAAACTTTTGCTCACCTACAGAGGTCAGGGGTTCAAATCCTGAAGTGCATACTGTCTCTGGGCCCTTCCACACTGAGACAGGAAGGGCATCTGATGTAAAAAACAAACAAACAAAAAACAAAAAAACAAAATCTACCATTGTGCGTACTGGTTTGTGATGACCCTGAATAAAAAAAAAAATAAAAAATTAAAAAAAGGAAGTTTTTTCTTAACATTTTTTTCAAGTGAAAGTAATTTTATCTTTTTGAAAATGTACTCAGAAAGTACTGTTTCTTTAATAAATGTTCAGCTAATTTGCAAATTAAAATCTACCACTGCCCACAGGTGCGTGGTAATAATTGTGAGCTTTGATACAATACTGATTTATTTTTAGGGAAATTTATTTGATACCAATGCTGATTTAATTTTTGATTTTTTTTATTCAAATTTTACTACCCTCAAAGACAAAAATGAAATCAAATAGAAGTAACTTGATACCCAGATTAGTATCATGTAAGTATAGCAATATCAGTCCACCCATCACTAGAACAAATACAGTAGATTCATATTAAACTACTTTTGAACTGGACAAACAACAAACAACCAACCAGAATCCAGAAAACCGGACCAAATACATAAACATCTCATTTATTGACATAACTTGATTTGATATAGATCTCAGTGGTAATGTTTACTCTAAGACCAGCATCACTTTACTAAGAAAGTGAATGTGACTGTCCAGGTTAGGTTTCAGGACTCTGTTTGCAACAACTGCTCATGAAGCGTGCACAGGTGGACAGTAACTAAGTAAATTTACTTGAGTACTGTGCTTAAGTATAGTTTTTGAGTAGTATTTTTAGAGGTAACTTACTACTTTTACTCCATTACATTTGAAAGATAAATATAATACTTTTTACTCCTCTACATTTCTAAAGAAGCACGTCTTCAAACCAAAAGAAAACTGACTTACTCCCTAAAGATAATTATTTACTACATAATACTACTCATATTTGCTCTCGGGAACTAAAAAGAACCTCTGAACACAATCTGGAAGTGATTTAGCTTTTGCTTTGAACATTATTTGCAAAATGATTGATTAGTATTATCATAAAACCCAGCCTTATTTATAAAACGTATGGCTCATGCTGTAGCACAATCTTATCTATTATGGTTTATCTCCACATTTTCTCACTAAAATGATTGAAATGTATTTTATTCATATCTTTTCAAATTTGTGACTTGAATGTTAAATTTTTACTCAAAATTCTTGACTGCACTCATTTGAAATGCATTTTTTTTACCACTTACTACTAAGTATTTTTAATACTTAAGTATTTTTGAAAGCACATATACTCCAGTACTTTAACTCAAGTAAAATTTTGACTTAGCAACTTTTACTTGTATTGGAGTGATATTTGACCTGGAGGATCTATACTTTTACTCAAGTAATGAAGTTGAGTACTTTGTCCACCGATGGTAGTGTGCCATTGGAGTAGCTGATTTTGTTTTCTGTTAACTTTCCAACAGAAGTAGAAGTACTCCAAATCTGTACTTGAGTAATTACTGTAAGCTTAATTTAACAGCAAACAGATGAGATTTTATTTTCAGATGTATCAGAAATAAACAGAAAAGTGTTAAAACAAGAGAAGAAAAAAGGAGCTACTGCCACTAGCTGCAGGCCATTACAGAATAATCATCAATCAGCTGTCAGCCACATGGACTCACAACGTTTTTTCCTAAATAGCGATAAAGAAACATCTAAAAGGACAAATTCAGTATGACAAAAAAAGAGATTATGTTGTAAAACTTGCTTGTCACTGATATTTTGTACTTGTGCTGTCAAAATAAAGGTGTTTAAAGGCACTAACATCACAAAACCTCAGTCAAAACACTTTTTTGATATATGTTTCAAGTTTTCCAATTAAACAGCATTTGTCTGCAGGCACAAGGACCTCTGCTATCCACGAGAAAACATTTAGAGTTGTAGCCTGAAGGTGCAGATAGAGAGTACAGGGGTGAGTTGAAGATTAATCCGCAACAACAAAGATGGTCCTCTGAAAAAAAAAAAGCTTACAGGACACACACACACACACTTATCCTGTCTTTCTCGGCTCAAACCAAATCCTCTCTGTCAGTGTGGCATCCATCAGGTCTCAGGTCATTGCTGTTGTTGTTATGTGGCGCTGTAGACTCCCAGGACGAAGGAAATAGTGTGCACTGATCCCTCTGCAGAGAATCATCAACATCCAGGCATTTACTGCAATAATTATCCTCGCTGTAGAGGTCAAGCTGAGCCTATGTAATTATCATGTGCTATATTAGATTGCGTGTGGCGTTGACATAACTATAAAGCTTGACAAACTGACGAAATCTGACTCTGTTGTTTCTGATCTTTCTGAGTGCCAGTCACATTGATATGATTTGACCGTTGACCCTGTTTTGAGGCAATACTGCTATTATACAGTATACAGCTGTAACAAGGACAGAGGCGGAGTCGTATAAAAGTAAACTGTACAGAGGAAAGATGTTCTTTGACAGTTGTCGGGGCAAATCACTGTTACATCAAATATGGTACAAAATCTCATCTAGTCCATCAAATAATCAGTCGTTTTACAATTACTTTGACACAGTTTTACACAAAAGCTAGTGTTCTTTTGTGCCGGTCCCAAAGCAGGGTAATGAATTGCATCTGTTGTAGAAAATGTGCAACTAAAAGGCAGATAATTCACCGAACACAATTTTCAAGACATATTTTACACGCATCGTGATACCAATGGTGGAATATAACAAAGTAATAGTACTTAGTTACTTTCCTTAAATACAATTTTCATGTATCTGTACTTGAGTAAATTTTACAAAGGGTACTTTTACTTTTACTTCACTACATTTTAGAGCAATTATCTGTACTCCACTACTTTTTTTGAATCGATTTGAAGTAAGAAGTATTTTAAGTTTAATTTAAAATCATTCGTTTTTGCCGTGTCATCATTTTAGACACAGTACGTAAGTATAAATGATGCAATAAAATAGTACTCGTCAGAAAAACCTCACCTACACCTTTTATTGCACCAGAACCTTTAGTTTTACACATTAGTTCTTGAATCTGGGAAATACTTTTACCTTTTTACTCACAAGTACATTTGGAAGTAAGTACTTTTATACTTTTACTTAGGTAGAAATTTTAAGTTGATACTTTTACTTTTACTTGTGTACATATTTGCTCCACCAATGACCCCTAATGGAAATAAGCGGAAGAAGATGAATAACTGAATTCATTTTTGCTCCTTTATCTGTACTTTTACTTAAGTAAAAAAATGACCACTGAGTAATACATTTGTAACTCTGATTTGCTGCAATATGTTAACACATCTTGTGAAGAAAATGGCTTCTGGAGAAAAACTGGTCAATTGTAATTTTACGTCCCTCCTTCTTTGCTCATACCGTCGCCCTGCAGGCGCATGCTCATGGCTATGCAGATGATGGAAGTTCATTTAAAAATCAAACAATGAAGCAAAATACATTTGTGCACTGGACTGTTGAGGGAACTCAATCTGTAGGTGCCACTGGGTTATATAGAGCTTTAAACGTTTTTCCAAGATAGAGAAATGCAACAATTTGATCATACACTGTTACATTGCTGTTACATTCGTAAAGGGGCTACAGTTAGGTCCATATTTGGATAATGACACAAGTTTTGTTATTTTAGCTATAAACCAAAACATATTCAAGATACAGTTATATTAACAGTAATATAAATATGTGCTTAAAGTCCAGTCTCTCCGCTGCAGTTTGAGAACATTCACGTCCAAACCGGAGGAAGGGGTTAGGAGTTACAGCTCTTTAATGTGTAGATACCTCTTTTTCAGGGCCTCAAAAGTAATTGGACAGATGAACATTACTATCAATAAAATGCTAATTTTTTATACTTTGGGGAAAATACTTTGCAGGTAATGACTGCCTGATGTCTGGAGCCCATGGATATCACCAAACACTGGGTTTCCTAATTTATGTTGCCAGGCCTTTACTGCAGCTGCCTTTCAGTCGTTGGTCATTTGTGTCAACTTTCTGCCTTAAGTTTTGTCTTAAACAAGTTTGGGCTGAGATCTATTGACTGACCCCTGCCATTGCAGAATATTTCACTTATTTGCCTCCTGGAATGCTTTTGTAATGTGTTTTGGGTCACTTTGGAGCACCATCCAACCAAGCAACCAATGGCTTTTGTCTGAATCAGAGCAGATGTTTTTTCCCCCTATACACTTCAGAATTCATCCGGCTGCTTCTGTCTTCAGTCACATCATCAGTAAACACCAGTGACCCATGCCATTGGAAGTTATGGATCCTCATGCATCACACTGCTCCACCATGTTTTACAGAAGATGTGCTGTGCTTTGGATCATGAGCCTTCTCCAGACTTTTCTCTGCCCATCATTCTGGTACAGGTTGGTCTGAGTCTCATCTATCCACAGAATGCAGTTCCAGACCTGGCCTGGCTTCTTTAGGTGTTTGTGGCCAGGTCTAATGAGGCCTTTCCATTGTTGAGGCTGATGAATGGTTTGCACCTTGTGGTGAACCCTCTGTATTTTAGATTTTAGACCAGTAGAGGGCAGACTGTTGGCTTCTTTTGAACACAAACCTTAAACTTTTAGTGTGATACCATATTAGAGCTATACATAATTTTAAATGAATGAGAGCAGACTGGATGTAGAGGGCATGTTGATTGGGTAGTGCTTTCTGGAGTGGGTGGGGATTTGTAAGAGATGCGGAGGTTTGTGGAACTGAGCGATTTGAGGCCTCAGAACAGTCATGCCAGAGAATAAAGGATTACTTAAACAGCCGTGAATGAAGCAAAACATAACTCCAGGTATGTTTCAGATGAAGGAACAACATTATAACACAGAAAGCTCAGAGAAGTTGATTTTGTATAATATAGCCCCTTACACGTTCCATTTTATTAAACTGTGAACAACATGTTTCGTGCTTGGAAATAAGACCGTCTGGATGAGCTGCCATAACAAAATCCTTTGCCATCTTTCTAAGTAATAGCTCGACAACAGTGCACAAAAGCAGCTAATGTTAGCTTAGCAAATGAGCTACACTGTGTATGGATCAAACAGCCGTACCAAAAACAAACAGCACTTAGCAACCTCAATTGCCAATATTGTGCAGTATACTGTAAATGTGTCCTATAAATGAGGTGTCCCATATAAAATAATAGGGTTGTTATAGCTACAGGTTTGGTGTAAATTGGTCTTTTTTCTTCTCTGTTGATATCTGTATTGCAACAATTTCAGCACGCGAGCACAATTGATGATACCATCTGTAGTCAGTTTAATTTGACAAAGTAGTTTTATAAAGAAATGGAGGCCGTGGTCATGCACTACAGGAGTTAATCTCTGAACATGTCGCCAATACACGCTCACAATTCATCTGAGAAGTGGCAAAGACACACTTCAGAGCACCTTTGGCCATAGGTTGAGATATTAGGTTGAGTGAAAAACTCTTTCATTACATTCTTTGGTGAGATTATGAGCTTACCCTGAACCAGAGCGCGGCGGTGTTGTGAATGTATTTGCAGTAGTTTCATGAATAAGGCCGGTGCCAGTCTGTGTGAGAGATGTCCCGGGGCAGACCATATGTTGCAGATTACACAGAGGATCAGAGCATCCAGTCACTGATCTTACAGCTGCGTGCTGGAAGGACACAGACACCTGCTTTCACCCAACTTCACGGCCTTCACTTCAATGCTAGTTTCTAAAGGGAACTGATTAAGTGTCTGTGAAGCTCTTACTACACGCTGCGCTACTCATCAGCTTGGCTTTGTAGCATTCATCTAAAGAGAAGGAAACTACCTCTATACTTTTACTCATGTAGTTTACAATGCAAAGCAATTCTGAGTTCATTTTCAAACATACTTGTTAAAACATATTTTGTCTCAGTATTTTTGTGACAAATTGTGTAGTACATGTAGTAGGATTTTGTAGTAGTAGTGATAGCATAAGTAGTAATAGTGGAAGTAGTAGCAGTAGTTGTAGTAGTAGTAGCAGTAGTAGTAGTAATAGTAGTAACACACAATAGTAGTGATAGAAGCAGTGGTAGTAGCATTATTAGTAGCAGTAGTAATACTACTAGTAGCAGCAGCAGTAGTAGAAATACTGCACTAGTAGCAGTCAGTATTAGATATAAAGTAGATATATAGTAGATTATATTAGAAATATAGTAGTGGTAGTAGTAGTAGTAGTAGTAGTAGTAGTAGTAGTAGTAGTAGTAGGAATAGTAGCTGCTGCAGCAGTAAAAGTAGTAGTAGATTTTACTGTTTTCAATTTCAAACAATAACTTTTAAAAGTAATGTACTGAACTGTAGTAAAATTAACAATTATTTGATTACTCTTGACTACATTTCCCTCTACTTGAGTATTTATTATTTTGAAGTTACTACACTTTTACTCAAGTACATGTTTTGGATACTTATTCTGTGTACTGGACATCTCTAAATCCAACCCAGCCAGCAGCTTATATATATTTATACTGACAATTACAAACAAAATACTACAGTGTTTATCATTCAAAGCTAGAGATGCTCTTTAGAAACATCTATAACAAAAGTGACAAGGATGCAATGGTGTGTCACAAGGCATTATATGAAAACAACAAAGAATAAAAATCTGTTTCTATTGAACAAGTTCAATACATTTGTTTCAAAAAAAGAATCCTTGCAGAGTGGCTTTTGGCTGTGAACTGAAAGATGTGAAAGGAAGCTACAATGTCAGGGTTTAATCTGCTACAGGCAATTATGGAGACAGGGGAAATTGATGTAGAAATGCTGGGCTGAGAGTGAATAGCTTTGATTGCGGCTAATGGTATTTTATTACAATAACCAAATTGAAGCAAACTTTTGCTGAGTGACGCTGAAAGATGACCAGACACTGACAATAATTGCTCTGTCTGAGACACAGTGGGATTGGCTGGACAAGCAAATGGATTTTAGGAGCAATCTGTGATCCAACAAACTAACAGACTTTACAGCATTGATGCAGACAATTGTCACAGCTGAAGTATAGCAGTACAATTATAGTACAGTTTTGTGTTTTTTTTATTTATTAGATTACTCTTCACTGCAGGCTTCAAGCTGGGCCAAGACTGGAGCAGAGGACAGCAGCTCTGGGTGGGTCTGTGGCTGCGACAAGCACCATGTGGCTTTAGTACTTTAGGGTTTACTTTGAGCTTTAGGAAATACAAAACAACTCTGTAGAAACTAGCAGTCATTTGGAGGCTTTTCACCACAAGAACCACCTCAGGAAATATTGGATTTGGCTTTAAAAGTACCAGCTTTAATAAACCAATAAACCAGGACTAAACCAGGGCTGAACCAGGATGAATCAGATTAAACCAGGACTAAAAAAAAATTAAACCAGGACTAAACCAGGGCCAAACAAAGATTAAACCTGGACCAAAACCAGAGCTAAACCAGAATTAAACAAGGGCTAAACTCCAGGATGAAGAATGAATCCAGGACTAAACCAGGACAAATCCTGTGATACATTTTGACTGCACTAGAAAACACAAAATAACAAAGATAATTTTCCACAAAGTACAACAATGGCACAATGTTTTTTTGTTGCCAGTTACCTTACTGCTTAAAAAATGTAACTTGCCACTTTTTGCCACTGACATCTCAAAAGAGGAGCAAAACTTGTTGAGTTTTTGTGAAGTTTACTCTTTTTCCAAAAATTTTTTTTTTCAAAATCATTTTAGAAACAAGATGGCAAAATGTCAAAAATGGCAAATGTCATTGTAGAAATGAAAAGTAAAAACATATTCGACTGAGTCAGAACTGTTGACATTCCTCATCTTGTAAAAATTTGATATGTTCACTTTCAATTCATGTAGTCCAAATAAATATTTTTCCTCACTAAAAACACCCCTGCATCAAAAACATATTAAAGTTTCTTGTGAAGTTTATTATCAAAGCCTCAAAGCACAACTGTTGCCAATATTTCTCTTCAACACTTCAGTCCCCTGATGCCATCTGTCCTAAGTTTTAAGTTTTTCACAGGATCTGTTTGTACAATCAAAATATCTATGTCCTCACGACAGAACTGCAAACACATTTATCCAAGTTTTATACAGCGCATAGAGTACAGTATGACTCAAGACTTTGCAAACTGAACAATTAAAAAAGTGATTACTGAATATTGCTATGTAAATATTCACTAATTCATCTTCTAATCTACTGCTATTTCTGTTGGGTACCTCCATTATCTAAATATAAACATTTAAAATGAATATGCAGAGTACAATATAGTGTCTCTGTTCATCCAACCACAATATGATCCATTTCAAATAGGCAGCTGTAGCTCTGACCCGATCATAAAATTGTTTTTGTTGTATCTGGAGTGAACTGACTTGATGGAGGCTGTCAGGACACAGAAGATCAAATCAAAACATCACTCACAAAGACATCAGCGCTATTGTTCTGTTCAGAGGGCCCGCCTTTCATCAAAGCTGTGTCATTCTCCGACAGAAAATCAGATACAGCGTTTGGATACACTGGGGAACAGACTCCTATAGAATCAGTGTCAATATTTGCATTCACATTAGGACTGCTTAGTCAATAATGGATAAATATATCACCAGTCTTGTACAGGTGTATGTTAATAGGCTGAATGCAATGGTAAAGGCAAATTATGACATTACATATTCAGAAATTAAAATGGAAATTATGTATTGTGCCTAAAGCATTTAGCCTGTTAAAGGTAATAATAATAATAATAATAAAAATAATAATAATAATAATAATAATAATAATAATAAAAACATTAAATCATTCACTTTTTCTCGTCAGGGGTCACAGTTGGCTGAAGTCTATCTCAGTAACTATGGGCCTTAGACAGGGCACAGCAGGGCAGTAGGACAGTTAGACACAGCGCTGACACTTATGATGTGTTCCAGTTGTCCTCTGAAGTCAGAATTTCTGAACCGTTTACTTTCTCTTGTTTCCTGTCTTAAATCCTGCCATCTCTTCACTTTCCAAGAACCCACTATTGGACTAGCTTGCCTTGTCAACTTTTCCAAGCTTTGGACAAAATAATACTTTTTGCATTTTTCTATTTTAGAAAATAGATAGTAATTGCTTGCATATAAATGAACGTAAGCAATATCACCTTCTCTTCCTGTTCCTAAAATCAGACAAACAGAGCACTGTGGGAAGAGAAGTGGATTCATATTTCTTGATTCAGCTCAGAGACCTCGCAGTGGAGCTGGGTTTGCTCATTGATAATATGTCCTTACAGGGCTACCATATAGATGCTTACTAGGGATGCACCGATACCACTTTTTTTCAAACCGATACGAGTACGAGTACTTCCATTTGAGTACTCGCCGATACCGAGTACCGATACGAGTACTTATATAGGGGTTGCTTAATAGTTTATACAGTCACACTGCTGTATCTCATTCATCCCATACCGTGTCGTCTTTTTGCCGTCTATCCCCGCTCTGCCATGCTAAGTTATTTTTACATCAGAGTGGTTTGAACACAGCTAACCATGGCTAAACTTTGCTCAACATGGACATGTTATACCTCATTTTAAAGCTTAGATTCTCCTCTATTCAGTCGCTAAAATTTTAAATACAGATTGAGCATCTGCGCATCACCTGCGGAGATTCGCCAAGACATACAGCAGCTAACACAATTAGCAACGGTACTTCTTAAGCTTTAATAGACAACAACTGCTTAGCGCTTATATAATTTTCTGGACAACTAGGACAACAAAAGGACAACTGCTTAAGTTTTAAAACTCACGTATGATTTGGGATGTCTGCTTGAGCATAATGAAAACTCAGCTTTGCTTTTATCTCCATACAGTACACTTTAAAATCCAACCACAGGTTTCTCACTGCTCAGCTGAGAGGGGAATGTCACGTGACAGCGCTGTAAAGTGGTATCGGTTGTTGGTATCGGCCCACTTTTATGAATACGAGTACGAGTACTTGGACATGGTATCGGTACCGATACCCGATACTGGTATCGGTATCGGTGCATCCCTAATGCTTACAGACTGTAGAAAGACACACTGCCTCTTTACCCTAACACAGGGGTCTGCAACATCTGGATGGAGGAAAATTCGGGCTTTCAGACAATAATTTCTGGCCCATGAGATGATTTTGAAAATTATGATTGTTTGCATTATATGACTCTGAGTTGTGTGAACATCATACAGTCATAGCTGAGCCCCTTCCTGCCTGAATAAATGGCTACATATGAAATATTTCACTTGTATCACTTGTATCCATTGGTAAGTCTTGTGAAATAAAGAGCTTGTCTGAATGGCTATATATAAGTTTAATGTGATTTTTCTTGTATTCAAAACAAAAGATGTCACACAGCCACCACAGCCTGTGATTTTGACGAGATCCTCACTATCCACTGCTCAGCTGATGTTTTGACTTGGAAAAAAAGTGGCCTGCAGCCAAGCAACATTGCTGACTCCTGCCCTAACAGATAAAAGAACTAGATCTCATCGCACAACAATTGTGTGCAAAACAGCAATTAAAAATGCATTCAATTGAAGCAACCAAGCCATTAAAAAAGCAATATTATGTCTTATGACATTTGTGATAGTCAAGAGGCTATTTATCTGTATATTATCTCACAAAACTCAAGTAAAATATGTCATCAATGATCACTGAACAGAAAGACTCAGGCTTATGCTTCTGACCAAAAAATGTATTCCCATTAATTTCATGACGCAGTGAACCCAAACATAAAATGGACGGATGCTTGATATCAGAGACAGGCAGAGCGCAGCACACTCACCTCTCCTGTTCAGAATAATTGCTGCCTCTCCAGTTGGCTTTCTTGGGTGAATACTCTTGGCAACTTTACCTCGGCGGATTTCATGCACTGGTTCACTTTTCATCACACAAATGCTATCAGAAGTGAGGCATCCAGCTTGTGACTGAGGTAAGATGGATGAAACAGTGGATATGACAGATTTTTTTTTAGCTATGTCTCGAAGCAAATGCTCAATACATCTATATATATTCACCAAAGAATGCTATTTCCGCTGTGAAAAAAAAAAAAAAACAATCACAGAAAGTCACACGCCAACATTTAAGGTTAGCTCAGATTTTTGACATTTTCCAAAGAGCACAAAGGCTACATTATAAACCAATTAAATTTTTTTATTCATACATGACCCCAGTCCGATAGCTTTATGACCTTCAAGATGCATCAAATCAGATAAAAGATTTTGAATACAGTGGTAAAGTGGTTAGCGCTCCTGCCTCTCAGCAAAGAGATCGTGGGTTTGATCCCCAGTCTCTTTTAGTGGAGTCTGCATGTTCTGCAGAATCTAAACTGTAACCCAGGATGTAACTCACAGGAATAAGTAAAAGAAGATTAATAGAGATCCTTAATATGATTGACCATGTATTACATTTTTATTGGCTGAAACACAGCCACAGATTTCAATGACATATTTGATTTCATGTCATATTAGTTAGGGCTGATATCCTCAAGGTTACATACCAACTCATAGCTATAAGATCAAACTGGTGCGTTTAGACAGTATTTTCATGGGCAACTGTTTGCATAACATTTTTACAAAATTTGATCATTATTATTAGATTCAGTGCAGTGATGCAATGGCATGTCAAGGTCATATATAGATAATACAATATGCTTTTTCAGGGTTTTTGAAATATTTATGGACACTTTTGCATTAGGATTTCACATTTCTTAACTTAAATAATGTATATGTATGAAAAATGTGAGCTGTTATTTTCAGAGCATAAATGGACAGAGCATAAAATAGCTAATTAGCATGGCGATTAGCAACATGATGCTAACAGTTAGATAAATGAGCTGAGTCCAGACTTAATACACTTTACCAGTAACTGTGTGTTACTGAAATGCAAAATAGCAGCAGTTTTAATCATGACAGACTAAAGATCTTATGTTAATGTTTTCAGAACAGGACACATAAAAATTTCATATTTGTAGCATATTCAGGGGCTCATCTGCATGATTCAAGCATAGACTATGCAAAAGGATTTTAAATGTAAGCTCTCATGTCTTATTTACATATGCTCTCTTATCTGCCATCACCCAGCAGTAAAAAAACATGAAAATAAAAAACATGACTCAAAACAGCAGTGAATGATAAATAATTAGGGTTTTAAAATGGCCCCTTGACCACTTTTTACTTCAACTTGAGTAAGATGATATACACTGATTTTTAATGTATGCAGCTGTAGTTACTATGTTGTATCATTGAGTTTATTTACAATAAGTCGCTGGTAACTATTAGAGCTTTTCAAGTCTCAAATATTCATTCATTCAGCGTCCTCTGCTTTGTCATGTTAGGTCGTGGATGGCTGAAACCTGTCCAAGCAACTATGGGCCTTAGGCGGGGTACACCCTGGAAATACACAGACAGACAACCCTTCACTTCCACATTCATTCACATCACATGTCATGTCTTTGGGCAGCGGGGGGAGGAAGCCAGAGTACGGAGAACCCTCACAAAGAGAACATGCAGAATCAACTCTAGGAGAATGTCATCGGTTTGGCTCGAGGATTGTACCCACAACCTCTTCCATTAGAAGCAGAAGTGCGAACCACTCAGCCCCTGCATCCCGTCTCGCATTACACTCAAATGAACGAATAAGCCTTTAACAAAGTACTTAGCATGTTGTTTGACTGCAGTGAAATGGTACATGCACTGCAACACCACTCTGTGTGCAATAAATGTGGAGCGTGACGTATGGCTGCTTTCATATAGGCTAGCAACAGCAATGAAGAAAATGCTCCGCAGACATGTAAACTCATTGTGATTTTACAAACATGGCTTACAGTCCTCTTTCTTTGCGGTTCTGTAGCGCTATATCTCTCTCCTCTTGTGCACCTGTGTCTTTGTAGTGGAGGTCCGACCCCTGTCTGTGCTGCCATCTCCGCTGTAAACCTGCTGGGACCACTGTGCAGAAGAAACTCTGGGATCATTTATCTCACGTTGCCAGGTTTGCTCATGTTCCTAATCCACTGTTCAGCCTCGGCATGGGGGCTGCATTTAAACAACTGCTATCTCTGTCTCCAATGGTGTAACCCTGTACCTCCAGTATGTATAAGCCACAGTCAAACTGACAGTAAGGATACAGTGGTGCTCCTGAATGTACAGACTATGAAAGTAAATATGTGATGTTTATTCCGGTTATATGTGATGTAAGGCTTTGAACATATTCAGTGCATTACAATGAGCCACTTTCAACTGGATGAGAAATTGGCAATTTATTTTATAGATGAGAAGGATTTCCTCTGTAACACTTGTTAAAGGAATAAAAGCAGCTTGTTTATGCACTCAAAGGCAAAAGGGAACATTAATAGCATACCAATAGTGCAGGAAATGGTATCACATTGTATGTTGTGTGAATTCATTATTACTTTAATATCCTGGGTATTCTGTAATTTCCTCCCACTATCCAGAGATGTGCTGTAAAGATGAATTGGAAAATCTAAATTGCCCCTATAGTTAAGTAATGTCAGAGTGTGTGTGTGTTTATGGATGTAACTGGCCATTGTCTAGGATGTCCCCCACCACAAGGGCAAAGTAGCTGGGGCAGACTTCAGTCCCTGTGATCCTGTGAGCAGATGAATGAATGCATTTAGGGCTGTTTAATGCTGTTCTTTATACTCCCATAGCTCCTTTTAGTTAGTAGGCAGTGGGCTAGTGCTACTATGGTGGTAACACTGACTGATTATTAATCACTATATGCAATTCACCAGTTCACCTAAACATGCTGATACAATACTCTTGCTATGAGGCAGGAGTGCTGACCACTGTGAAGCCCACAAAGGTTATTTTGTTAAGCCATTTCAAAGAATAGGCCATGTTTAGCAGTAGCAGTAGGCCCTATTAGAAGTGGTAGCAGCTGCAGTAATAGTAATGGTTGTTGTGGTATTTTAGGAAATGTGGGGTCAGCGATACTGTAAACTGCTGCCAGCATGTTAAGCCTGGTCCATCACAGTAAATCAATTCAAGGTTTAGGTCAAGTAAATCAAGGGCATAAACGTGTTCTACGATTCTCTACATGCTTCAAATCAGTCTTGATGACAATTAACCTCATATTTGTAGAGAAATTATCATTAGTAACTTGCAGAAATAAGACGTGGCATTAGACGATGCGATCAGAACAAAGTATTTTTCTCATTATTTTATCTGCATTATTTTAAAAACAGCATAAAAGTAAAGTTCAGACATTCTGACAAAATCTAAAATCTAAAAATCTTGCCTAGGGCACCAACAGAGCCAGCTCTGCAAAGAAACTTTCAACTTAGGTATATGTCAACTTTAAATTCAGTATATTACTTTTACCAATGTAATACTTAACATGAGTATTTTTACTTAATCCACGGGGCCACATGTACACTTTGTGTCGCACCCAAGCCCAGATAAATGGAGAGGACTGCGTCAGAAAGGGTATCCAGGATAAACAAAAAATCAATGTGTAAACCACTGAAAAATAGCTTTGAGGAAACGGTACTTTTACTTGAGTACAGATTTTGAGCACTTCTTCCACCTCTGCTGTAAAAACTGTCCACTCACATCAGACCACCATCCCTGTCATCACAAACCTTGGTCCTGTTTGCCATAGCACTGTTGACTTATGACACTGAGTAGTTTCTGAGATAATGATATGACCAACAGAGAGTAAGTACCCTGTTAGCTTTAATAGCCTTTTGCCATTAGTAAAACCTGGATGCCATTTATGAACAAGGAGTAAATGCTCTCAGACTTACAATTCAGGAAGCACTATGTAGAAAAACAGATTTATGACCAGTGGTTATGGACAAGGAGAACAAACACTAGAGTAATGGTAATGCATCCATATAGAAACACTTAGAGCATTTCCACATGCATTTAGGATTCAGACTCCTCCACAAACTAGAGTCTATTGTCAGGCAAATATTTTTAATTACAACACTTAAAATCAAACGAAGCTATTAACGCATCAAGTTGCAGCTGTGATACCTAGTACTCAAGATCTGTATTTGAGTAAAAGTACTGTTACTTCAAAATAATATTATTCATGTAAAAGCACTCAACAAAAATATTGATATGAAAACGTAAAAAGCTCAATTGTATTGAAAGTCAGCGTTACTACTGCTACTACCACTGTTACTGCTTCTTGAAGTACTCCTACTGCTATTACTATGACGGCTGCTACTACGACTTCTTCTTTCCTTTTGGATTTTCATTTCGGGGATCGACACAACAAATTAAGTTGCATATTGATTTGGGATGAGTTTGTTATGTCAGATGCCCTGTGTCAGATGCAACCCCTCTCCATTTATGCTGGCTTAGGACCGCCACAATGAGTACACTGGCTTGTGACCGAATTGTTGCTGCTACTTTTACTCATTCAGAAAAAAATTGTGAATGAACTATTTGAACATAAATAAAAGTAAAACAAGATCCTCCAAAAATCTATTGTATACCGTTACTATCAACCACTAGCATTAGGCAAACAGTGTAATTTTCAGATGACATTTTCGCATTAAAACATACAAAGACAAGACATGATGTATATACACACGAGACAAATAGACAGGCGGGGACACAGAGAGGACAAAGGACATCTCATTATTACCATTAACAACCACAATTATCCTCTAATGATCTCTTTCTTTATTGTGCGTGTTATCATGTGAGCTGGAGCCTTTCTCATAATTGCCATTCGCAAAATCAATAACGTCCACTTGTCTTTGTGATTACAAAGTCACCGTGAGTGAAGTACATCCAAGGGCATTGGCGGAAGCAGCGTCTCCACTCTGATAATCAGTGCTTTAATATGGCCTGAGTAATTGTCATTCACGCATATGGACAATGATGCTTAAAGTAGGCTGTTTGTCGTTGAATTAAGGATTTCACCGTAAATGGACACAAAGGGCATCTCTGAAGTACAGTGAGCAAATAAAATCATTTACTTGAAGTGGATGAGCTGTCATTATTCAGTTGAGATAATCGTGGAGTGCATCTGTCCTCACTACTGTACAGTAAACAGGGTCTGTTGTCCTAGGCCTCAGGGTCAGAGGGGCCCAGAAATGGTCCCTCCTCTTATATTTTCTAATATAATGGGCCATGTGAAGCAAGCCTGTCAGTGGCACTGGGTGCCTAGGGATGGGAATTGATCAGATTTTCTGTGAATAAAAATGAACTAGATTTGTTGCCATCCAGTTTAATATGAAGCAGAAATAGAAGTTTATTTTTATTTTTATGCATGTGGGCCTATTTTAAACTGGACTCACTAAACAGAAGTAACATGTATTGAATGCACAGCTGTTAAATTACTGGAAATGTATGCTCTTTAAATAAACAGGATTGTGGCTTTAATGTTGATTTAAGGGCAGAAGAAGTAGCTTTGCACCTGTCTGTCTGAATAAACCGCTCATTAAACTTATTAAACTAAACAGCAGTCTCTGTGTTACTGTGACAGTGCAAAGCAGAGAGGGGCCACATTAGCATCAGACATGTGGGACAGGATTCTGCGTTTTCTACAGAGATTTCTCTCTTTCTATCGGTCGCTCCCTTCCATACTGTATTTCTTATGCAGGGGAACGAGCCCCTGCGGTGACTGTGCGTGGACATTTAGCTCCTACCTCCGTGGCTCTCTAGCTTCACTCTGTCGTGTCCACGCAATGGGACGCGAGCGCGCCAGGCTCCGTGCGTCTCCACCTCCACGCTATGGCAAGCGGATGAGATCATACTTCGTCGCTTAAGTTAGATGCGGCGTTAAATTCCGTTGGTTTTTCAAAATAAAGCGCCGCTTTTAATGTCTATCGCCGCTAGGCGTTTTCTTAATATTTTAATGATATGCTGATGATTTCCACCCTTTAAGTTTGTTTAGCCAGTAAAATCGTCCTTTTATCAGGCAATCAGTGCAAAGAAGGCCAGGCCTGACAGTCAGGCACGGATCGTGTTTGCTGCCATAAGATGCTACTGCCCAAGGCTCAGAGTCAGTATTGTTTACCACAGATAAATGAAGCCATATGTGCTGCTGAGTGTGGAAAAGATGTTTGCTAAGCAATGGGGAAGTTGTAGGTCTTGCAGGTATAGCGTTAGCTTCAATCTGTTTGGCTTGTTGTGTTGTTAGCACTATGCTATTAATTTTAGCATGTTACAGGAGATCGTCTGAGATGCTGGTTTCATTGTTTACAAATGTCACATACACTACACAATTGTGCTGGACCACTGTTCAGGTAAAGTAAATCAAATGTCTGCTAGGCCCTGGGGAAGCTCTGGGTGGGAATCCTGGCAGACTCAGAGCTGTAGAGATTGTACAGTGTGTCAGCAGTTGCATCGTAAGAGGCCAGTGGGAATGAGATATTTCTGTTTGTTTTTAAACACATTAAGTGAAAACTAGTAAAAACTACTATTGGCCTATGTAGTAATCATTACTCAGCTGCTGCTTAGATTACACATATTTTTGCTAGATTCTTTGCAGCAATTAAATGTCTTCTATTATGTGTATGTGTTTTTAATGGTCTGTTTTATTCCTGTAAAGTGTGCCTGGAGATGATGGGACGGCCAAGAGAGGGACTTTATGGAGACCGCTTTAGTGCACCCTGATGAGCAGCACAGACTGTGTCCTGGTGCAGCTCAACACCAAAAAGACAGATGATTGTGGCCACAGGCATCACCATGTGGACTTCCTGCTGCTGCCCATCCCCCGCCCCACATTTTCCCGCCTTTTGGAATTTGAGTTTTTTTTAAATAGCAGCAGAACATCATTATCAGACAACAAAGTCCAGGTAGTTTTAGGGTGATCAGATGATTTTAAACCAAACGTGGGACATAATGCAATAAAGTATCAGGCTGACACAAACAAATAAGCCTTATTTATATAAAGTAGGTTAACTGTCATCTTCAGTTTCATCTTCATCTTGAGAAGCTTATTGTTTGTTCATAACTTCTGAATCTGTAGTCTACTGCCTCTCCTGTCCTGGCTAGTTCTGATGTTTCTGAACCTAATGTAAAATACACAACATTTTGGATTAAAATATCTACAGTTGACTTTATTGTATTGGTCTCTATGCCCTGAATCACAGGGAGAAGAAACAGGATGACAGACAGTGGATGTAGCGGTCTCACATTGACAAATGTAAATTGACAGAAGCATGTTCCTCATTTTCCAATGATAAATCCTTTAGAATGTTAAACCTTTATTTAATGTTCTTTAAATTAATGAGAAAATCTTTAGATGTTTTATATGAACATTGATGTATAAATATGTACAAATATGCAATTAATAACATTTACCGTAAAATTAAGGAGAAAAACTAATTGTTTAGTATGGTCAACAATTTATAAATAATGTGCCACATATTTAAATACTGTTAATTAAAGACTTTAGGGAGGACTTTTTTTGACTGCTGAGAAACCAGCGACTGTTTGTCCTTTTTTGAATAACGCGCATGCGTCAGGTCCTCCCCCGCTCTTCACTGTTCTTTTCCAAGGAACTCCTCCACAGCGACGTGCACGAGCGTTGAAACACGAGTGTTTGTTTACAGCCGGCATCTGCAGAGATTCCCCTCAACCTAGACCTGCATTGTTTGTCTGCGCAACCTTTGACCTAGTTCCCCACACAGACCCAGTCACACGCACAGCAGAAATATCTGTCCTCCTGCTATTGGTAGCATTAGCAAACTGACAGTTGCTGTACAGTTGAAATGGTTCAACAGATAAAGAAAATAGGCATTTTTTTTCAAGATAAGATAAACGTACCAGTGCATCGGTCTGAAGCCCTTTCTGTTCCTTCAGCGCACGCCTTCGTTTGAAAGAATCGCCAAGAACCACACAGGTTTTATTATGCTTTTCTACAGTTATTCTCCTCCTCTGGTACACTTCAAAAACAGTTTTCCTTTTGTGACCACCTGGTTCATGGTTTTCCTGAGCCATTTTGCTCTTCAAAGTCAGGCTTTCCGCGCTACGTTCAGGCTCGGCTAACGCCGGACTATATAAACATACTGTGTACTCATGCGCAGGCACAAGAACGCGCACGTATCACCAAAACCAGGAAGTCAGAATGAATGGCGAGTCTGTGGAACAATGGTTACTGTACTCATGACGAAAACGATTGGTTGAGGTTTTTTAAGTCCCACAGAGTCCACAGTTTATTAATATTATTATTATATTTTCTAATACACCAATTTATAAACCTTATACAGGGCAATGAAGGTAATTTTAATATATATTGCAAAAAATGAATTTATAAAGATCCTCCCTAATATCTTTAATGTAATTTTACATACATTTTTCTGTAATTCAAGAAAAAGGAAACATCACATATAATAAATACAGTAAATTTACCATAAAAAAAAAAGAGAAAAAAAAAAAAAAAACATTAATTATGGTATAAACCCATAAAATTAAATAGTGACTGTTAATTTGAGGGTAATGTGACTTTAATGTGATTTTAAGTTTTTTACTGTATACTAAAAAAAATGTTAAATTTCCTTTAAAAATTACTTTTTTTTTAACCGTAAAAATTAGGATTTTTTTTTTTTTTACAGTGTACCAAACTATTTTCAATTCAAGAAGTTAGATCTTTATAGCTGCCCGGCCAGGCTATAAAACCTTCCTATCAGACATTTTTATCACATTTTGTTGCATCTGTTTTATATGCCTTTATTCCATGATCATAACAAGTACTTAACGACTTAAAATGCAGACAGCCTCCTGTCACTGAACTCATTTTGACTACCCCTGGCTGAGTGGGAGTAGCTTTTGAGATATGTGCATCGAACAGCGGGGCTTTGGCATCACAAAGCAGAAGAAGATATTTTCAGACATCCCAGTGCTATCTCTAAAGCTCGCACTGCAACATAACGGTAAAAATGCTACTGAGAGTTCTGTCAGATTGAAATCTGAAAAGAGAGTTTGTCATTAAACTTGTGTGAATTTTGTCTGAATTTGATTCTGCACATTAAAATAGAGAGTGGATTTCTAGACGGAGCAAACACAGTGGTGGCAAAAGGAGGACAAGTCACTTCGTATTGGCTTAGGTGTTGGTGAGACCGAAATGCTGCTACTCCGAACTCAATCATTCACTATTTTTAGCTCAAGCCGATCTTAGAGCCTCTTTCCAAAATGAACCAATCTTCACTGACGCACAGATCACCGGTCCAGCGAACAATTTTCAGTTACACAATAAAAAAAAAATCTCTATAATTTACAGTGAAGAGGATCATTTCAATCCTTCACAAAGCTCCTGACGCACAGTAAAGTTCTGGTGAACTGTCAGTTCACTGAGGTTTTCTTCTTTGTGAGGGCAGCAGTGTCTGATGCCCATTTGCCATCCACAAAAACAGTCCCCCAGGATTAAATAAAATATTGACTTGGGCTGCATTTCTTATGAAAGAAGTTTATAAATGTCAGAAAACAGATGGTTCAGTGAAAGGTAAGTCTGTCAGACCAGAAAATAGTATCTATGGTAAACATTTTTGACAGTTGTACTGTGTTAGGATGTTAAAGGGGTTATATTATGCTTTATTCATATTTTTAAACCAATCTTGCCTCTAGAACAGCACTGCACATTTTTCAATCTTTAATAACATTATCTGACCAAAAAAAAATAAAAAATAAAAAAAATGTTTTTATGAAGTACTACTGGTGCCATAAAGAAACACGTGAGGAGACCAGCAGAGGACAGCAGACTGTTGCGGTCTTTTAAACGTAATCGCAGAAAAAAAGCACTTCACTTCCTTTCTTTTTTTCTTGTCTTTTTTGCCTATTTTTACTTATTATTCCATTGTGTCTATTTTGCTTATTTGAACTTGGTAGGTTTGGATGCATTTTGATAGTTTTTGTCTTTTATTATGTTGGTTGTGTTTGTTTTTCTTTGTGGCTCACTGAAAAGAAAGTGACCTATATACACTGAACAAAAATATAAACGCAACACTTTTGCTTTTGCTCCCATTTTTCATGAGATGAACTCAAAGATCTGAAACTTTTTCTACATACACAAAATAACCATATCTCTCAAATATTGTTCACAAATCTGTCAAATCTGTGATAGTGAGCACTTCTCCTTTGCCGAGATAATCCATCCCTCCTCACAGGTGTGCCATATCCAGATGCTGATGAGACAGCATGATTATTGCACAGGTGTGCCTCAGACTGGCCACAATAAAAGGCCACTCTGAAATGTGCAGTTTAATCACACAGCACAATGCCACAGATGTCGCACGTTTTGAGGGAGCGTGCAATTGGCATGCTGATGGCAGGAATGTCCACCAGAGCTGTTGCTCGTGAATTGAATGTTCATTTCTCTACCATAAGCCGTCTCCAAAGGCGTTTCAGAGAATTTGGCAGTACATCCAACCAGCCTCACAACCGCAGACGACGTGTAACCACACCAGCCCAGGACCTCCACATCCAGCATGTTCACCTCCAAGATCGTCTGAGACCAGCCACTCGGACAGCTGCTGAAACAATCTGTTTGCATAACCAAAGAATTTCTGCACAAACTGTCAGAAACCGTCTCAGGGAAGCTCAACTGCATGCTCGTTGTCCTTATCGGGGTCTCGACCTGACTCCAGGTCGTCGTCGTAACCGACTTGAGTGGGCAAATGCTCACATGCGATGGCGCCTGGGACGTTGGAGAGGTGTTCTCTTCACGGATGAATCCCGGTTTACACTTTTCAGGGCAGATGGCAGACAGCGTGTGTGGCGTCGTGTGGGTGAGCGGTTTTCTGATGTCACTGTTGTGGATCGAGTGGCCCATGGTGGCGGCGGGGTTATGGTATGGGCAGGCGTATGTTATGGACGAAGAACACAGATGCATTTTATTGATGGCATTTTGAATGCACAGAGATATCGTGACGAGATCCTGAGGCCCATTGTTGTGCCATACATCCAACAACATCACCTCATGTTGCAGCATGATAATGCACGACCCCATGTTGCAAGGATCTGTACACAATTCTTGGAAGCTGAAAACATCCCAGTTCTTGCATGGCCAGCATACTCACCAGACATGTCACCCATTGAGCATGTTTGGGATGCTCTGGATCGGCGTATACGACAGCGTGTTCCAGGTCCTACCAATATTCAGCAACTTCACACAGCCATTGAAGAGGAGTGGACCAACATTCCACAGGCCACAATCGACAACCTGATCAACTCTATGCGAAGGAGATGTGTTGCACTGCATGAGGCCAATGGTGGTCACACCAGATACTGACTGGAGTCCCCAGACCTCCCAGTAAACCCCCCCAGTAAAACAAAACTGTATGTTTCAGAGTGGCCTTTCATTGTGGCCAGTCTGAGGCACACCTGTGCAATAATCATGCTGTCTCATTAGCATCTGGATATGGCACACCTGTGAGGAGGGATGGATTATCTCGGCAAAGGAGAAGTGCTCACTATCACAGATTTGACAGATTTGTGAACAATATTTGAGAGATATGGTTATTTATTTATTTCATGAAAAATGGGAGCAAAAGCAAAAGTGTTGCGTTTATATTTTTGTTCAGTGTATATGTCACCTGTGCGCCGCCCTGGTCTCTCTCGCTCGCTTCTGCTCGAGCATGCGCTCGACGGCTCGTGTTCTGGGCACCGTTCCTCCGACCATGTTGCTGCAGGCATCCTGCGTAGCTCTTTTTGTGTTAGCCTTAGTTGTGTTTGACCTGGTGGTACCGGCTGTCGTGTTTTCGCTTTTATTTTCATTAGGTATTAGTTTCGAGTTGTTTCGAGTTAGGGTAGGAGTAGCAGCGCTGTGGCAGGTCTACAGTCCTACATTAGGATATGAAGATTAAATGTTTCAAAAAGTGCTAAATAAGTGTCATAAAATATTATTATACTTAAGAGACATAAACAAAATGGGTGACCTCTTGGTTACCACAAATCAGTTTTTAGCATCCAAATATCTAATGCCAACTCTGTCTTTTTATACTCCTGACTTGTTGCCAGTTAACAATTAGTAGCAAAATGCCTCTCTAGCTCTTTAGGTTCACTTATATTTCCACCTTTTTGTTTCCTTTGTCCCAAACTTTTGAAGGGCATGTACCGCTGCCAATTGGCCCTATCTTGCAACAGTAAATAATATATAATGCCAAAACCTGGACCCCAAATGTGGAATCTTAGTGCTCTTTCCATTGAGCCAAAAAAGCCCTATAGGCTGTCTCACAATGGAAAAGAATCCACTAAAACAAATTATTAGTTTCTTTACTGCCCCTTGTATCTGGAGATAGGATCTTCTAGGATAACCCTATCTCGTAAATGAATCCTTTAAAATAAATTCTCAATCTGGATTCACACCATCTGTAATCATCCTCCTTGGGCCATTACTGACCTTTCCTTTTTGATTTTAAAATCTAACCCTTAGCTTTTTAGCAAAGCTAGTTAGTTAACTTTCCCAAAAGATAGCCATGGCTGACTTTGACATTTCTTTATGTAGGCTATAATAACACAGATATACATCTCCATACAGCTGCAGTCGTCCAATGGACATCATGCACAAGGTCATGCCTCCTTCATGTCAGGTCAAGCTGGAAATAGAAAGAGAGCCACGAGCTGGACAGACCCAGGCACATGAGTCAGAGTGCTGATAACGCAGACAGGCCGGACCAGTGGGCTGTAAGCAAAAGGCAGTCTGTGTGTGTCTGTGCGTGTGTGTGTGTGTGTGCGCGCTGTGCGGGCAAGAGGAGAGAGAGCGACAGAGAGAGAGAGAGAGAGAGAGAGAGAGAGAGAGAGAGAGAGAGAGAGAGAGAGAGAGAGAGAGGAGAAGTCACTGAGATGATGTAGCTGGTTTTTAGGGAGATGGCTGCAGGTAGTTAACACCAGGCCTGCAGGTCCCAGTGGACATCCACAAACTGTTCTTCAGCCTCAAACACATGCTCAGAATAACTCCTGTCCCCTCATCTCAATTAGCCTCTCCTCCCCTGGCCTCAAACATGAGCACATAACATTTCTAAGAAGCAGTTATCTCTTCCCAAGACTGTTTTTATTTGTAAAACGGGATTGCTAATCAAACAACACAACAGACATTATTCTGTGATGAACTGACCTGACCTACGAGAGCCCACAACTTCTTATTTGCTATGCAAATTCACTCAGTCACTCTCTCATGACATCGGAGAAGTGAGAGAGTCACCTGAGCTAGAGCCAAATTGTTTTTTTATTCATAGGGAAACACTGTCCTCTTGTGGTGACTGCATTGTGTTTGTTTTCTCACTCAGACGTTTGGGTTGGATAATACTTTTTAAGATAAGACTCTTGTTCTTGATAATAATATAACTATAACTTAACCATTAATTTAAAAGGCTATGGGGTTAAAGGAAGTTATAAGTTATTACATTTTTTCCCCTAATTTCAGGTTTACAGTTCCTCGTAGTCAGAGTAAAAATTAATCTGAGCCTAAAAAACAAAACAAAACAAAACAAAACACATAAAACCTCAGACTTTAAAGACGATAAACTAGCCTATAACAAAGATGCTAAATAAACTTTAAGCAAAGTGTTTTTAATAACTACACCCTTAAATCATCATTTGTTTTGTGCTTACAGAAGACTTCCAGCTCCATAGATTTAATGTAATCTGTACAAACCATAAACAGAAGTCTCTTTGGTGAAATCCTGATGTGTTGTTGACCTCAGCTGACCCGGAAGTGTAGAGTGGACGTCATGACGTCACGGAGCACACCCCGCGAAAAGAGCGGCGCTTGTGTTTCGTGCGTGAGCTGCACATAGTCAACAGTGCGGGGTGAGCTCTAATAGATGATATTTAACTGCACACGGCTGGTTTATTAACTCATATGTTTAGCGAAAAGCGGCGTTGTACTGCGGTGGTTACGAGGACAACAAAATATGGCGTATTGTCTGTCTAAGCATGAAGCCAAACTTCATCATGTTAGCGAACTCACTTGTACTAGCTCATAGGGTTGACAGGTAGCATACTTTCCTGTTATACTCAGGCTATTGGATAAAGAAATGCAGCAGATTTTAGCCATCAATAGCGAAATGCTAGCTCTTAGCTCTTCCTGGTGAAAGTGCATCAAATGGCAACGCTGCGTTTTTTCTTTACAGCTTTAATAAAGGAACGTCTCTCCAACTATAGTAGTTTGTAATAGTTAAACGCAGCTAACTAAATAAGACCGTACTAAATTGACGTTTGTGATATATAACTGTATTTGATTATTATTTATGTGTTAGTGTGTTCTTTTGGTTTGGCTTTTCTGTATTATACTTAATCACTAATAATAATAATAACAACAGGATCAATTTAGATTCATATATTTTGTGTTTTCTGCTCTTCTATAATTGTTTACTACTTACTATAAAAATGGACATGACCAAAATGGTAATATGAAATGACCCATGAATTGTAACTGTGCATTAAGCTTTTTAAAAATTGTATTTGTCTTCTCTTTTTCTCACAGTGTTTCCTTTAGTAAGCAGCAAACATGTCCAAAATAGACAAGATGAGCATTCTGGGGGTGAGGAGCTTTGGGATTGAGGACAAAGACAAACAAGTCATCTCTTTTTTTAGTCCTCTGACTGTACTTGTCGGACCCAACGGAGCTGGAAAAACGGTACGGTAGTTTGGGAAAAGGTCAAAGGTTGACTCCAAAGCGTGACGGTGACTGAATGAACAAGAGTGTTGTTTTGATTCTGTCATATATTAGCTGTTTGCAGATTGATTTGTCTAAAAGCTTTAAAGATTAATATTTTTATTTCAGACTATCATTGAATGTCTAAAATATTCAACATCAGGTGAGCTTCCTCCTGGGTCCAAAGGAGGGGCTTTTGTTCATGATCCAAAGGTGGGTTCAGCGTTTAGTCTTTTGTCATGTCTTCTCAAAACTACGCAATTTTTCAGTGTGTAAAGCAAAATGACAGTACTGTGTAAAAGGCTTGGGCAGGTTTTTAAGAAAGGCTATGAACAAAGAAAAGTGTTAGAATGTGCAAATATACACAAAATTACCTAAAAAGTAGAGAAATCAAATTTAGATGCACTCAAAAGCACTGGTCCTATGTAGCAATAGTAAAGATATATAGTGCCCAGGCCTGGACTCAAACTCAAAGGTCTTCTTGTTCAGGGTTAAATGCTTAAGCCACAATATCTCAAAATGGTAAAAAAAAAATATACTGAAACATTTGTTCTTTTAGTGAGTGAAGTTAGTATCTTCTGTCTTAAAATTGTGCAGAATTCCTTGAAACAATCCTGGATCTAAACAGTGATCTTTAAAGATGCACCTTTTCTCACTAGCTGAGCAGGACCTTTTAGACTTAACTTATTTATCTGGTTTTATTTATTGTCTCTAGTATTGTGTGATAGTTTTTATTGTTTTTATTGCTCTGCTGTTATTTATTTATTTTTTTTTAACTTTTTATTATTTGCTTTACTGTCTTAATGATATATACAGCAGTTTGGGCCGCAAAAGTTGTTAAATGTGCTGGGTCATTCCATGTCAAATCAACCAATTTTTTCTGAAATGTGTTGATTTGACATGGAATGATCCTGCTGTTTAAATGAATTTGGATTCACATCAAAATGAATAATTTTGTCTTTAAGCCAATATTGACTTGTACACTAATTCTTGCAACTATATTCTGTGTGAAGGCCAAATGCGTTACATTAGTGTTCAACATATTTTTTACCAAACTCTAAATATAATTCTCTATCCTAGCTTGAACTCAATTGCTATTATAAAAGGCATCCCGAAGTCCTTTATAGACCTTGTATGTGCTAAAGCAAGGTTATGTTATTACAGGATGCCCATGAGACGGATGTAAGAGCACAAATTCGCCTTTTATTCACTGATGTCAATGGAGAGAAAGTGACCATTCAGCGCTCCATGTCCTGTACACAGAAGGCCAAAAACTACTCCTTTAAAAGCTTAGAGCAGGTCATCACCAGAAATAAAAAGTACGACTTGAAATCAAATTTATTTGTTACTAAAAGTTAAATTTAGAAGAAACCTATTTAATAAAGTGCCCTTGAACTTTCATATTTTTTTTCTTTGGCGTTTTATCCAGAGATGGTGAAAAGCTGAGCTTGTCTGGCAAATGTGCTGACGTGGACAGGGAGATGATCACTGCTTTGGGCGTGTCCAAGCCTGTACTAAACCATGTGATCTTCTGCCATCAAGAAGACTCTAACTGGCCTCTTAGTGAAGGCAAAGCGCTTAAAGACAAGTTCGACTCCATCTTTGCAGCAACCAAGTAATGCCATGTTTTGTATTGTTTATGTGTTTGTTTATTTGTTAAAGAAATCTCTTACTCCAACTGGTCTCATCTTAGGACCCATTTCGTAGCTGCCGCCCACAATTAACAAAACTAAGCAAAGTTATTTTTGAAACATAAAAATTTTATCACAAGCTTTACTGCTTTTTAATACATATGTATGTACACTATTTAAGGCATTTGATATTTAACATATTTTTGATTCACCTTTTTTTCTATAGACCCTTCTACGATTGACGTATTCAGATAATTAGCACACGTAGCTTGGTACTGAGATTAGCGTTCTATTAAAAATATTAATTTAGGCTTTTTTAGACAACAGGAATGAATGGTTCTTTATATTTTTGTTAAAATTTACTATAAATTAATAGGACCTAGATCTGATCAGCTATAGTTACTACAATAGGATTTGTGTTAAGTGATGGCTTAAAGCTGAGAATACAATGATCAGCTATTTCTGTAACTATTTGTCCAGCGTACCATTACAATTAAGAAATGTAAACTGCAACACATTTAGCTTTTATGCTAATTATAGATGCTAAGTGAAATGAAACAGCTAAACATTGATATAGTGATGTAAACATTTTTTTAAACCACCACTCCACAAACAACTAAGTACTTGAATAAAATAATGCCTCATGTTGCTTAATTTCTTTATTGACATGAAATGGCCAAACAAGCCCTTCCAGTGTAAAATTTGCTGCAGTGTATGTCATCTTTATACCCTGTTTTCCACAATATTCTAATTTACTGACATGCGCCTGTACATCCTGCAAAGTTAGAGTTTTTTTAAGTACTAAAGTAGTATTTATAGTTTTTCCTCTTTTTGCCAGGTATATAAAAGCTTTGGAAACCATGCGCCAGCAGCGTCTTAAACAAAGCCAGACGGTGAAAGAGTGCCAGATGGAGCTGCGTTATCTGAAGCAGAACAAGGAGAAGGCTCAGCAGATCCGAGAGACTGTAGCCACGAAGGAGGCACAGCTCATGGCCTCTAAAGACAACGTCCAGCAAATTGAGAATCAGATTGACCCTCTGGAGGTACAACAATAGGACACTTGGAAAGATATTTATTTTTTGCAAGGTGTAGGCCTTTGTGGTGAAAGTGAAAAAAAAAAAATCCTCTTTTACTGACATGCTTCTGAAAAATAAATTTGATAAATAGCAAAGTCTGACATTGATAGTCAATATGTTACACAGCATTAGGGCCAGAATTATAAGTCTGCTAAACATTAACTTTGCCCAGGGAATCCAGCTGCTTCAATTACACTGGTTTCATTATTAAAAATAAAAAATACTCATCTTACAAAATAGTTTATCATTTAATGTAAATAAAAGTGCAAACCCTTTTTTGTTTGCAATTTCAAGCCATAATGTACGCATATTCAGTTTGTGGTGGTGCCTTCTTGTGGGTGAAGTTGTATGTATGCCTGCTTGTCATACGAGAGACTGAGGGTTGATTCCTAGTGGGCCAAAATTCAAGCCACAGATTTACACCCTGCTGGTCCCAGATAAATGAATTTATTAACAAAAATGTCTGGTGTAAAAACCAATGCCGGACTAACTATTCAAACCACTAGATGATATTTCAACCCCTGAAGGGAAATACTACTGTAAATACTTAAAATTATCAAGAAAATGTGCTAACTCCAAACCTCAAACCTAATTGTCCTGGCAGAAAATTCCTAATAAAACACTGGGATGTGTTGTGGTATAAGTCAGTTCGGAGAGCATGCAGTGCATATACAAAGTGACTAGAGGTTGCCTCAGTGTTGTGGGTTCAACTCCCATTATTTACCCAGGTTTGTCTGTTCTTGCTTGCTCTCTCCTTCATGATTTCCCGTCACTTCTCCTCTGTTCTGTCAAAGAAAACCTTGAAAGGCCCTAAAAATATCTTGGGACTGGGATTTGTTTGATGTAACAGCAATTAAGAAGGCTTTGACCATTCTCCACATCATTAAAAACTAGGCATCTGCCTATTTATAAATCTAGGATAATTTTGTTTAATCAAGAATAACTTTCATGCTAAAATAAAAAAAATTACATAGACAGTGACTTTTTGGCTGTTTCCCCCCAGAATCGCCTGATGGATATCGATAGGAACCTGGGGAAAGTGATGAAGCTGGACAATGACATTAAGGCTTTGGAAAGCAGAAAGAAGCAGATGGAGGACGACAACAGGGAGCTGGAGGAGACCATGGAGCAGGTGCTAGAGCAACACTTCATCCATATTTTATGCAAGAAAACCACTGATAATTCTGATTAATTATTTGACATTAGAGACTCTCTTAATGGAAAAAAGAATTAGGATTGCAAGGAAAGCGCTGAATAATTGCTCATTGTCAAAGCATATGGAGTGACAATATGTTTTGTGGAAAGGCATAAACAGTGAACAAGAAAGTAGACATGTGGAAACAAAGATGTGGTTGAAAAAAAAAGAAAAACCTCCTTATTTGACTTGCGTCTTTTGGTTTATTTGTCTAAACACCTGCCTAATGGTGCTCCAGACTCCACTCTGTACCATGTGCCATTGCTCTAAGTGTCACACTGGTAGAAGTACACAGATGGTGAATGAGTGTGTTGTAACTCTGTGATGACAAGCCTGTTCATCACTCGGCTGTACTCAGATCAGTGTCTTTTACGAGAGCCGGATGTTTCTGCGCTCTGCTTCAGAGGGCTCACAAAATCTTGCCTGGTCCATCTGTTTTTTGAGCTTGCCAGACTTGTTTGTAGAGAAGTAAGTTTGTTTTGAACGTGTTGTGTGATTGAAAACCAGAGAAATTAACTCAATAGTTGACAGTTTCTTGTTTTGCTTTGAGGCAGGAAGTAAATATTTATTCTAACTCCTGGAACAAGACTACATAATTAGAATTTTTAGTACACAAACACAAAAAGTAGTCATGATCTAACGTTAGAGTTTTAGAAAGATTAAACATCATGCAACCTTTTTATTTGAAATTTAAACAAAGTATCTACAGCATATTTAAAATAATGATCTCAAATGATTTTTAGTGCTTATGTTGACAAGAGATTGGGAGTATAACCACTCTTTTTATTAACAAGTGCTGCTGGTTCAACAGGTTTCCAACAAGGTAAATTCTACCATTCACCACCATAACATGAAAATCTTGTAACAAAATTTCACCACAACCCACATACTAAATAGAAATTATCTATTAAGATATTTAGTCCGTAGTTCAAGTATTGGCTGTCTCTAGTGAAATAGTAGTGGGCAAACACCCTGTGAAGTCAGACAGTGTTGCAGAACAGTACATGGGAAGACATGGCAGCCATGGCTTTTGTGAAGCTGTGCAGGCTGTTAGTATCCAAATGTGATTAAAATTTAAGCCTCCTATGACTGAGTTTAAACATCTTGAATCCAATTTTGAGACCAAGGTGAATTTTTTATTTATTTATTTTTTTTTACAAAATCACAAACTTAAATGCATTATCTCAATAGTTTTCTTTGTAACCTTTTTAGTGCTATGTCAACTCCTGCCTTTAAATAAGCCTTTGTACCCAAATATCTTGCTTTTATCACATCAGTAGCCTCTTGTTTATTACTGAAAACCCCACTGATAAATTGATATTACCCCTGACTGTCTCTTTCTTTGGGCTGAGCTGGCCTCATGCCTTGGGTGCACATTAAAGCGTTGACCTGTGAATGCTGCAGGTGTTCCAGGGCTCAGACGAACAGCTGCAGGACCTGTACCAGAACCACCAGAGGACAGTGAGGGAGAAGGAGAGGAGACTGACCGAGTGCCAGAAGGACTTGGAGCGAGTGGGACGGGAGTGTCAGAGACTGAACCGGGTCAAAGGAGATCTGCTGGTGGAACAAGGTGCACTGACAATACTGCACTAGGGTCTCTGTAAGGCAGGAAAACATATTGTAAACAATGTGAGAGTTTTTATATTTGTATATATGTATACCTAATCTTTATATTAAATGAACAACTTGTGTTTTTTGTGTAAACATGACTTGGTTATAGAAAGGAATGAAAAATAGACTGATTAAAATTAGAAGGTCATTAACAGCAAGCCTGTAAAGTACTAAATCACCTTTTGTTTTTTCTTTAGGTCGTCTCCAACTCGAGGCCGATCGTCACTCTCAAAATATAAAAAATCGTGACTCCCAGGTGAGAGCAAAGCATAGGTCCAAGTGGTTATAGAAGTGGTGAATTGCAATTTTTCATGTTTTTTTTTTTTTTTATGTATTTGACCTCAGGTCCGCTCACTGTCCTCATTTCTGGAGCTGGAGGGTTACGACCGAACCCCTTTCACTAAAGTTCAGCTCGAGAGCTTTCATTCTCAAGTTTCTCAAAGACTGGAGCAGGAGAAGCAGACACTCAGCCTCATTCTGGTAAGAAATAGAGCTTTAAATGTTAACTCTAACAACGTAAGATAAAATAAAACTTTACTGATCCCACAAAAAGAAAATTCACTTGTTATTATCAAAAAGTGTGCATCCTAAAACATTAACAAAAATGTTTTACAAAAGCAAAAATATATAACAGTAGGAATAAAATATCTGCTTTGTGCAATAAAACTGTGACTAATGTAACAGTTTCACAATGTGTGCATGGCAGCAGTGTGTTCTGTACTAGATTTTAATTAGGTCAGTTTCTTTCATTAGAAATGAAAGTTAAAGTTTCATTTGTCTTATGCCTCACAGTATGATCCAAGTAAATCCTGTAACATTGTTCCTATTTCGATTTTTCTGTCAAGTCTTTAATTAATACATTTCAGTGTCTTCTCATAATTAAGCCCATCTGAAGAGTTAAATTAATTTTGTTTGAATTGTCTTTTATTTAATAATTTGTGCAACAGTGTACTGTCATTTAAGATTCAAACAGAAATGTCTGATTCATGTTTAATTTTCCCTTTCTAATTATACTTTTTTCTCCTCCCAGGCCGACCTGCAGGAGAAGGAACAGCAGAAGCAGCAGTCCATTGACGAAATGAGGGATAAGAAGACTGGTCTGGAGAGGACTGTGGAACTGAAGAGAGACTTACATGGAAAGAAACAAATGGAGCTCAGAAACATCAAGCTGGACCTGCAGCGGCTGGAGGGCTCGTCCAGTCGGCTGCAAGAACTGGAGAGTGAACTGGCCAAAGCTGTGAGTACACAAGGATATCCTGTCAAATGAAAGCACAGTTCGGGGTCAAAAAACATCAAATTATGACTTATAATGTCCACAGAAAGCAGTCCTATTATCTCTGTGATACCATGGTGTTACGAAGTGGCTTTGTAGAGTTGTGCAAATTAACCATGTGCCCTTGAGAACAAGCCTTTTTTGTATCTGTTCACAGAAAAGGTGTTAATTAACTAAAATGTATCCAACCGAAACCTTGACATCACGTCATTTTCTGATTGGCTTACTCTGCTGTCAGTTTACTCGGGTTTGCTCCGCCCTAGATATTGAATCGATTCAATGGCGACCAGACTCATCCACTGGTACAGCGGTGAGTCTGGAATTCCCAGTGCCATTGGAAGTTATGGACGCTCATGCGTCACACTGCTCCACCATGTTTTACAGTCTGTGTGGTGTCTGCTTTGTGATCATGAGCCTTTTCAAGCCTCCTCCAGACTTTTCTCTGCCCATCATTCTGGTACAGGTTGGTCTCATCTGTCCAAAAAATTCTGTTCCAGACCTGGCCTGGCTTCTTGAGGGTTTTCTGGCCAAGTCTAATGTGGGCTTTCTGTTGTTGAGGATGATGAATGGTCTGCACCTTGTGCTGAACACACTGTATTTTCTCTCATGAAGCCTTCTGGTTATGGTGGACCTAGACACTGATAGACCTACTTCCTGGAACGTGTTCTTCACTAAGGTGGACGTGGTGAAGCGGTTTTTCACCATTTTTTGATCCACCCTAAGGATGGTCTGGTTCACTTCCACTGAGACACTGTATGTTGTGATTTCAAAGAAAATGTAACCCCTGGAATCAAATCCAGAGCTTTACCTGCTCAGTTTATGATGGAATAATGAGGGAAATAGCCCATACAACTCAAGAAATAGCTTCTGAAGCAACTGTTAGCTCCTGAAAAAGAGGCAACTACACGTTAAAGAGCTGTAATTCCTAAACCCTTTGTCCAATTTGAACATGAATACTCCAAATTACATGTGAGATTTTGCACTTTAAGCACATATGAATCATATAACTGTATTTTGACTAGTTTTGGTAAAAAAGCTAAAATAACAAGTGTCCACAACAAGTGTCTTGAGTCAGTGTCCAAATACTTATGAACCTAACTGTATATACTCCAAAAGAACAAATGAAAATGGCTTGAAACCATTCTAAATGGTCCCTTTTTGTATTTGAAAAGGTAGATTAATTGTTGTGAGTTTTTGTTTTGTTCTGTTTTTTTAGGAGCGGGAGTTACAAAGTGCACTGAAGAACTCCAATGTGGATGAGCTGAAGGATGAAGTTTTGGAGCTTCAGAGAGAGAAGGCCGAGCTGGACCGGACCCTGAGACAACTGGATCAGGAAATGGAGAATCTGAACACACATACCACCGCTCGCACCCAGATGGACATGCTCAAAAAAGACAAGGTAATGTGTGTAATGCACTAAAGGGATACTAGCGGACAATTACAACAGCGACATCAAGGTTTAACAGATTTTGACTGCTTTAGAAATATCGCTTAGGTTCAGATATTTTTTTAACTATGACTTTTTATCTGTCTATTCTCAATTAAACACAGAAAATTTGCTTTCCATAGAATTGCGACTGTTCTTATTCTCTACAAAAAAAAACAACAACTATTGATTCAAGTTGTATTTACAGAGGGCAGAGCAAATGGACAGATTAAACTATTGTATGTTTAAATGTCATTTGATAAGCATGCAGCCACTCAGAAAACAGAAGCTAATCTCAAAATATGGCGAAAAAATAGTCAGTAGACCAACACATTTAATCAGAGCTGCAAAGCATTACATAAAGCCTTCTCTTTGTATACATTTTTATGATTGGTGAGGTAAGGAGTACTTTCATTGGAAATAGACTTGACTTGGAGGGATTCCAGACCCACTTGACCAAGAAAGTGAATGGGTTTGAGTTGTCCTAACCTTACTCTTCTGGCTGTCTTTGCACATACCTCTTTGGTTTCCGCAGACAGAGAAAGACGAGCAGGTTCGAAAAATCAAATCTCGTCACAGTGAAGATCTGTTGTCGCTGCTCGGTCACTTTCCCAACAAAAGAGAGTTGGAGGACTGGATCTACACTAAGTCGAAGGAGATCAACAGCACCAGGAACAGGCTGACTGAACACAAGTTAGTGGCACAAAATACAGTATTAGAGATGTTTAAACAGTGATAGAAATTATTTGATGTTGACTGATGGGTGATGTTTGTGGTTGTCATTTGCAGTAAGGACTTGGCCTCGAGCGAGCAAAATAAGAGCCACATCACTGCTGAACTACGTAAAAAAGAGCAACAGTTGTCCAGCGACCAGGAGAAGTTTTTTAACATCTGTGGGAGTCAGGATCTAGAGCAGGACTTGGGCAAAGTGCAGGAAGATCTGGAGAAGATCTCAAAACAAAGGGGTACATGCCGCTGCATTACCCAAAAACGCTTGAATCCTACCCTTCACTGGTCAACAGCAATCTAGCAATGTGTCTGTCTTAGTTTTAATTTTATGCATTTAGTTTTCTAATGTTTTGTTAATTTTAAAACCTGGAGGGTACAAATTAGATTATGACCGCTCTAGTCTTTATAATTAATAAGAAACACTGGCATAATTAACACAGTTATTGTCTTATTCATATTTTAGCCATGTTGGCCGGAGCCACAGCCGTATACACCCAGTTCATCAGTCAGCTGACAGAGGAGAGAGAGCCCTGCTGCCCGGTCTGCCAGCGCACCTTCCCCTCGGAGTCTGACCTCCAGGAGGTGATCAGTGACATGCAGTCGAAGCTCCGGCTGGTGCCCGACAAGCTGAAGAACACCGAGCAGGATCTGAAGAGGAAGGAGAGGAAGAAGGAGGAGATGATGTCTCTCAGACCTGTCAGGTATAAAGCGTAGCGGGTGTCTTAAAAGTTATTTCAAAATACATTAAACTTAAATACACTTCTAAAATTGATTTTTATCTATTACTGCTACAACTACTAATACTTATACCGTTACTGTTTCCATTACTATTCCCAAATCTGGCTCTAACCCACAATGATCTGATTACCAAGGTAAAAAAAAACTCATTTAGAGACTTTAACATTTTATCTATGTAAAAGAAACTATTTATGTTTTAGGAAATGTACCCAGAAAACAAATTTCCTTAAAAAAATATAGTATTTTGTTACTTTCCACCATCGGGTAAGTTAAATGACACCAATCTTTTCATCAAGTTTTCTACACAATGTTTTGCCCACTAGATGGAGCTAAATCTATGTATCTTGTTATTTTGCTTAGTATAATAATTGGAAGCTTGTTCCTTATGAAAAACAATAAACATGGGAATCCCTCTTGTGTTCACCAGGGAGTCTATAGTACGTCTTCAGGAGAAGGAGCTGCCGGAGCTGAGGAACCGGCTGCAGACGGTGAACAGAGAGATCGAGAGGCTGAAGGAGGAAGTGGAGACACAGGAGACTCTGCTGGGGACTCTGATGTCTGAGGAGGAGACAGCCAAGGCCTGCCTCCAGGACATCTCTCTCATGGACAGATACCTGGTACTGGATCCTGCTCTGTCCAGAACGGCACAGAGCTATTTTTTGCACATACTTCTCAACATAGACATAATCTTGACTGTCTATATAAAATATGTATTTGTGTGTCTGTGAAGATTTTCAAACATCCAGGTTGTTGCAGTCACAACACCGTTAAAACATCTACAGACAACACCCAGATGACCTTTTACCTAGTTAAGTTTGACTTAGTGTCAAGCAGTGCTGTGCCTAATAGAAATAATGGGTAAAAAAAAAAATAAAGGTAGATCTCTTGGCCTCGATGACTTGAGAAGTAGCTTGCGAGCCGAAAAAGTTTGAGCACTCCTGCTCTTGGGACTTGCCAGGAAAATATTTTGATACCATTTTCACTTGCATTGTAGAAGCAGTTACCCCTTACATCTGCTTTTCACTGAAAGTATGTGTTTATTTTACACAGGGGGTACTTTGCTTCACAGACAGCCATATACAAGCAAAAGAACAAGATGTTAACCCAAAAGAGCATCAATGTGAATTCAGTAATTTCAATTACAGAGCCCTGATCACTCAGGTATACCAGCAATTTTGGGCGAAGTTGTTTATAGTTAATAAAATAAAAATTAACAATTCACAGGTTATATGAAGACATAAAAAAGTAGATATAAATATGTGTGAAAACGTGTAACAGGTTAATGGTAGTTTAGACAGACAACCCATGAGAACAGTCACAGAGAACATCACATAAGGTGTTGATTTTGCATTTTAGGACATTAACTTGATGTCAATCTTATGCTTATACCCATTTTATCACTTCATCCAGATGGACCTCAAAGAAGTTGAGAGGAAAATAGCTCAACAGGCAGCTAAACTCCAGGGAATAGACCTGACCAGGACCATCCAGCAAGTCAGTCAGGAGAAACAGGAGACCCAACACAGACTGGACACGAGTATGACAAGCTTACACAAACATCTCCAGAATATTCCTCACATACACTGTTTAACCTCATGTGTTTCTCCGTTTGCAGCCTCCAGTAAGATGGAGCTGAAACGTAAGCTGATCCAGGACCAGCAGGATGAGATCCAGCGGCTGAAAAGTGCAGTGAATGAGACAAAAGCGGAGAAACTGCAGCTGAGCAGTGACATGCAGAGGCAGCAGCAGCTGGAGGAGCAATGCGTGGAGTTCACTGCCGAGATCAAGGCTTTGAACAGGGACATTGTGGTACTGCTCTAGTATCTATATTTGCTTAAACACCCCTGTACATGCTAAGATATTAGCCAGGGCTTCATTCAAACATGAATCTAATCTTTGCAAGAGAAGCATAAAAAAAGTAGACTGGACTGAAAATTGATGCAGGCACAAGCAGCAAGGTCAAGCACCGTAAATATGGGAAAGACAATGCCAGAAGTTTTTGGGGAGGTTGTAGTGGCCAGACTTTACTCACATGAATATGAATATTGTTTTCCTCATCTGTCCTTACATAATACAGTGCCAGTATTCATGTGTCATATTTGCACAAATCAAAAACCACCTGCAAAATCAGGCATATCCCTCAATCATTTGCAACAAAAAATTGTGTGCTGAAAGCCCATCTACTGATAACGCACAAACAATGCCTTCTGAATCAAATAAGATGTCCAATATAGTAAGGCACACTGTCGGATATATGACAAATACTCCAATTAAACTGTATTTAAATTTTATATAAGTTAATTTAAGTTAATTTACTGTTGTCATTGAGTTGGAATACATATTTTGTGTCTTTTATCTATCCATTCAGGAAGCTAAGGAACAGCTCTCTCCACTGTCTGTTACTCTGGACAAGCTGCAGCAGGAAAAGCAGGAAGTTTTGGAGCGTAAGAGGCAAAAACAAGAGGAAGGCCAAGAAAAGGTAAAGAAATAACAAAATATAAGTCATAACAAATGCCAGTTATACAGAATTTTCATTTATAGACTTCAAACTTTCTGCTTAAAAAGTGTTGGACTCTTGCTTTGTTCTTGCTTTTAGTTAAATGCCATTAAAGAGCGGGTGAAGGTGATCAGCGCACTGGAGCGAGAGATCAGCAAATACACTGAAGAGGGAAAAGAGGAATACAAAGAGGTTTGCAGTACTTTTGAAGTACTGTGTAGACAACATGTTATTTTATGTTATAAAACTCTCAACTTAATAGGATATTGTTTCTTGTAGCAAAAAGAAGCAGAGCTCCAAGAAACCAGCCAACAGCTTCATGAAGCAGACAAACAAAAAGAGAAAATCAATAAAGATATTGGAAACATTCGTCAGGACATAGATACTCAAAAGGTGATATATTTTTTACTTTATTTACAGTATATAGTTTATAGTATCTATTACGGAGTTGAAAATATTATTGAAATGCTTTTATTTGATCAGGTCCAGGAGCGCTGGCTGCAAGACAACCTAACGCTGAGAAAGCGAGTTGAAGAGCTGAAGGAGGTTGAGGCTAAACACACGGCTCTTATGAAAGAGATGGGCAACATGCAGGTCCTGCAGCTCCGACAGTAAGGACACACTCTCACATTTTCTATGATATAATAATGTGCTTTTTAATCAAATGTCTGTCTTTTTTCCAGAGAACGTCGTGATCTAGAGCGTAGGTTGGAGGACCTGAAGAAGAACCGCAGTATTGCTCTGGGTCGTCAGAAAGGATTTGAGGAGGAGATACTTCACTACAGGCAATTATGAGTATTAGTCTGAGAATGTTAAGTGTGTACTTTGTTCCTTTAAGATGCTTTTTTTAAGATGCGCAGACATAAAGTTTATAAAGTCACTTGAGTTTCATTATACCTCTCACTACAGCCGCCCACAGTGGAAAAGCTTACCTGACTAACTTTGTTTTTCCATTTTTAAAGGGAATTCACTATTAGACTAATATTGACATATCCTAAATGTTTGAGACAATGAATTGCAATCTGTACTTTAAAATCTAGTTGAAAACCTCACCTTAAATATGCTATTTAAACTATTTCCATAAGCATTTCTCTTTTGTTTTCAAAGTAACTGCTAGTACTCTACACACCTGATATATAATATTTATGTTTTTTCCCACAGAAAAGAGCTGCGTGAAGACCAGTACGACAAAGCAGATGAGTGCTACAAAAACAAGATGATCATCATGAGGACCACTGAACTCGTCATCAAAGACCTGGACCTTTACTACAAGGCCCTCGATCAGTGAGTTATCCCACAGAATTCTTTAAAAATCTAAAAAATAAAAAAAAACTGCATTAGCCTTATTAGTCATGAACAGATAAATACAGATAAATATTGTGGGAAAAGTCAGACACTTGCCTTTTGTGACACAAACTGAAAAAGAATTCAGAGTAAAACCACAGAGGCATGACGAAGGGAGGACTTCCTCTAGGTGTTTTTACACAGTCATGCATTATGCACATTTGTATCAGATTGAAGTGATTTATTAGTACTTATCAGATTATATTATTGTTTTTATGGCATCAATATCAACTTTTATATAGGCTGTATGGGAACTTCATATAATGCATAGTGTTGTTAATACTACTTAGAGACCTGAAGTACTAAGATACAAAGAACTATAAGCCCACAGGTTATCCCCAAGGTCTTGAAGTATTACTTTTTTTTTTTTTTTTTTTTTTTTTTTCAGGTATTTTTCAAATTGCAACAAAATCTAGCCTAGTCTTTTCAGTGTTACAGGAAATATATACACTAGATGCATCAGATTGGCATTTATGCTGAATTCATGCAAGTCATTTGGCTATTACTAAAGTTATCCTTATACAAGATATATACTTGCAATGAGAAGTAAGGCTCACGTAAACAAGAGGTTTGTACTTGTCAGAAATATTGTTTGTTCGAGTAATATTTAGAATGAGCCATTAAAAATGTCCTACATTTCACCTGAAAAATTTTGGAGGGTTCCCTGGTCCAAATTAAACCAGGTTTAAAACAAGAGACTGCTTCGTTAACACTTATACACTTACTTAATAATTTAAACAAGTTAACAGTTTATAGATATTGAACACTGCGATAAGCTGGCCTCTGCGACAAGCTGGCCCCTGTCCAGGGTGTACCCCGCCTACGGCCCAAAGTTACTGGGATAGGCTCCAGCGACCCCTAACGGGAATAAGCGGAAGAAAAGAAAGAAAGAATGAATGAAAGATATTGAACACTGATGATTATATTTTTGCAGAGATTTACATAAGCTTATTACTCATCATTAATGTGGTGCAATGTTTAAGTGTTGGAGTAATGCTTTAAATTTTAACTAATAGTTTGTAGTGTTTGGAGTTATTCTGCTGTGTTACCATCTCTTTTTGTGCAACTGGCCATACGTACTATATGTTTCTGTGGTCTTGTGTGATGGGCGGTGAAAGGTTACGCAATGGAGTCAGACTCACTATGTCTGACTAGGTTTTCGCACACCATTCCTTGAAGTCAGAAGAGTCAGTGACCTGATTTACTTTCTGTGTACTTCTTATCTCTTACCATCAGCACCTGTGGTTTTATTCATATAAAGCTTAACTTGGTCAAACCGTAGTAGGCATGCTGTAATACAGTTTTTTTTTATACAGGGTTCTTTGAAATTGAATTAGTAAATCAGCTGGCTCATTGCTGGTATGAATGAGCATTACAAAATTTGCTACTACTACTGCTGCTGCTGCCCAAAAAATATTTTTGCAAGGCAAGCAGGCATCTACTGGACCACTGGAGGTAAAATACTTTTACTTAGTGCAGATTTTTTTTTTAAATTGACATTTTTCCTCAAAAAGTGACACAAATAAAAGTGTTTTTTACAAAGTGTACCCAGTAAGTAAAAGTTCTTTCTAAAATGTATTTTTTTTAAACTACTCAAGGGATTTGTTCATTGTAGCTGCAGTTTGTTAACTTACTGTGTGCTTAATAAGATCTTGGAGATAAATAAAACAAGTCAGCCAATGAGGGCATTTATGGTAAGGTGTTTCCCTTGTGTGGGGAGCAGTTTAGTAAGCAGCATCATTCAACCGTCATAGCACCTTAGTCACAGCCTTAATTTCCATAAATATTACCACCCAAACATTACCAACTCCAAAGAAAAAAAGTTTATTTTAGCACCATTTGTCTTAGCTAATACAGCATAATGCAATAAAAGCTTTTATATTATTATTGTTGTTTTCAAATGTATTCAAAACAAATGCTTGTAGTTCAAGACTCAATAAAGAAAAACTAGTGTCAGTTGAAAACCACATCTTTAGTGGTCATCTTTGCCGGGACACATTTTGAGTTTAACTGATCATCGCTGAAAAAGGAAGTGATCTACACCAACATCCTGCCAGCTTTGGGGTGATGTGAGCCAAAGTGCTATCATGATTATCAACCGCCTCACCAGCCTTATTTTCACTTTGAATGCCGAGAATATGGTTTATGTTATCTTTTGGTGATGCTCCACAAAATGAAGTTTGCTGCAAGAGTGGTTGTAGGTTGTCTTTCCTAGAGAGTGGTGTTTTATGCCAGTGTTTCCCAACCAGGGGTACAAGGACCCCTAGAGGTACGCAAGCACATTGCAGGGGGTATGTGAAGTAAAATATTTGGCTGTCAAAGACTAAAATGTCCCTAAGTCTAGACTAACCCAGGACTATGCTGAGGGATACAACAAGGCTTAACAGAAAATTGCAATACAAAAAGAAGGAAAAAACAGGGACTAAACCAGGACTAAACCCAGTCTAAAACAACACCTCAACAAGAAATAAACTAGGCGTAAAACCAGAACTAAACCATGAAAAAACAGGTCTAAAACCAGAACTTAACAAGAAATAAATCAGGTTGTTGAAGCCATTTGTGGTTTAATGATTTAGTTTTGAATTATAATGAGTTAAAGCTAATTTGTTTTTGCTAATGTTAATTTGGGTAACTTGTGTTTAATTTGTATTTATTTATTCATTGTTTATTTTCTTTGTTAAATTAGTAAGTTTATTATTTCATTTGTATTGGGCCCCAACGTAGCCCACTTGATTTGCATAAATAGGTCAAGTGGGATGGGTCTGCAGGGATCGAGGGCATATGGTTTTTTACCAGGTGACAGAGAGGCTGCAGGCTCAAGCGCTAACCTATAAGTTTGCTGTAAATATGGTAAATAAACCAACACAAAAATGCATCTTGATATGGACATTCCTTTCTTGTATTAATCTGCATAAATTCTAGTTCTGGACGGTCCCTCATTGGCCATTTGATTTGTTCGTTCAAGGTTATGCACAAATAACCACTACACAGGTCTTTAACCAGAAATAAACCAGGCCACACAGGGTCTAAACCAAGACTAAACCAGGATTAAAACCCATCTAAAACCAGAACTAAACCAGAAATATACTAGGTCTAAACCAGGCCAAACAGGGACTAAACCAGGACTAAACCATGTCTAAAACCAAAGCTAAACTAAGACTATATCAGGACTAAGCCAGTTCCAAACCAGAACTAAACTAATACTACACCAGGTCCAAACCAGGAATAATCTGGGTCTTGGGGGTATAGAAGTCCAAAAAGGGTTGGGAAGCACTGTTTTTTCCTACACTGATGATTTATCATGGCACTATTCCAAGCAGCATTTTGTGTATGTTGTTTCTCTAATATTGGTGTAATATTTTCAGCGGTCACTTTAATACAGTAGCATTAAGGCTGCAAAGAATCAGCGGCATGGTGGCATAGTAGTTAGCACTCCTGCCTCACAGTTATTAGGCCTCGGGGTTCGATTCCTGAACTGTGTGAGGCCTTTGTGGCGTTTGCATGTTTGTGCTCGTGTCTGTATTCTTCCTCCGGGTGCTTCAGTTTCCCGCACCACCATAAACATGTACAATAGGTCCCCATTTGGGCCAGGACTCCCTTCAAAAGAGCTTGTTAACCTCAGTGGGCATTTTCTGGTTAAGCAAAGATCAAATAAAACTAGAAAGGTCTTTGGGTCACATAGCAGAGTGCAATGTTTATAATCTAAATATGGTATCTCCAACTGCTAGCCGCCCACTAACCAGAAAGTTGATTGTACGACCCCAGCTTCATACAGCCAGTGTGTCAGTGTGCAAGACACTTCCCCCACCTTGCTTCCAGTGTCTGTAGCTGCTACGTCTCCATCGGTCTGTCTCAGGCTAGCTGTAGCTAGAGAAGTACAAATATAAACCACTTTGAGTGTCTAGAAAAGTATTATATAAATCAAATCCATTATTATCTGCACACTTGCCCCTGACCAATGGCAACTGTCCAGATTTGATTAGCTTATTGCCTTGTATTACCTCCTATCATTGTACTGTATTATGGCCACCCAGATTGGATTTGAAACTCTAATAATTTAATTTAAACTTTGCAATAATGTTAACATTCAATGAAATATGCACTGCACGCATACAGTACTTGTACACAGCTGCTATGTGACCTGATCCTGTTAGAATATAATTATAAGCTAGGCCTGGTATCAATAATCTACACTGCAACATGCAAACACTCAAACTTGTGTCATCTGCATACTGACGGAGGTTAATGAAGGACCCCATTTGCTCAGATAAGGCTCTGAAGAAAGCTTTACTGAAGCCGTTATCAGGGTTTTGAGCTAACCACCCTAGAGTTTCTGTTTAATTTCTTTCCTGATAACTGGAGTGTTTCTCAGTATGCCGGAAAAACAGCATCCACACAGCGGCATATCAATTTGATCAACACAGAGCGCTGTCACAGATCACTCAGCACACTTAGTCTAAGTATTCCAAAAGCATTGTGCAGCTGTCTATAAATCAGAACAAAAGATAACACTCAAGGTGTAGATCAAACTGTTACACGTCAGATCAGAAAGCTAAGAATGAAACCCCAAAAATTTAACTTTTCACTTTTTCAGCTTAGTTGTCATATGCAAATGTATTTTTGAACAAATTTTGTAAGTGTAGGCCTGTTTTGAGGGCAGAAGTATTCACCCCCTTTTTAAAGAGGCCCCTAAATGAGACCCAGTGATACTCACCCTCACAGAAACAGTTAAGTCATTATGCCACAAAACACAATTTAATTCATCATTACAACATGTAAAAGATAAGGAACCACACCAAACCTGCCTAAAGAGGACCATCTAAAACTGTCAAACCGGGCAAGGAGTGCACTCATCAGAGAGGCAACAATAAGACGAAAGGTGACCCTGAAAGAGCTGCAGAGCTCCACAGCAGAGACTGTTGTATCTGTCCCAGGACCACTCTGAACCATACACTCCACAGAGCTGGGCTGTGTGGAAGAGTGGACAGAAGATAGCACAAACCTAGCACCTGACTGTGGCCCCTCTCAAAAGTGAAGCCTGGTAGTGGCAGTGTCCTGCTGTGGGGATATTTGTCATTGGTAGGGAAACTGCTCAGAACTGAAGGAATAAAGAATGGAGCTAAACACAGGAACATTTTTGAAGAAAACAACTCAATCTGTGCTGTGCAATGCATCCAACATGAAGGAGCTGGAGCTGTTCTTAGATGAAGAATGAGCAAAAACCCTATTGATTTCATAAACCAAGCTCTGACTTCTGACAAGTACTGACTTCAGGGGGTGAATATTCTGCACACTCAAGTTTTCTGTTTTTTTGTCACATTTCTTGTTTGCGTTTCAATAAAAAATGTTTTGCATTTTCATAGTTGTTGTCCTGTGATGTAAAGTGACTGACATAAACCTCCCAGTGATCCATTTAAAATACTGGTTTTAAGGCAACAATAAATGAAAAATGCTAAGGGGAATACTTTTTATAGGCACTGTCTGTAATATATCCATCTTAAATTATATTGTGTCTCAAAAAACATTATTGAAATTAATTAAACTTATTCTTGAACTTAACCCATAATCTTGTATTGAAATAGTGGAAGAATATGAATGAATTATTTTTACAATTTTCTTTTTTTTTTTTTGTTGTCATTTTTAGGACCATTATGAAGTTTCACAGCATGAAGATGGATGAGATTAATAAGATCATTCGAGACTTGTGGCGCAGCACTTACAGGGGCCAGGGTGGGCTTTCATTTAAAATATTTAGTTATCTCTGTGTTCTGTATGCCTCTGCACCATCATATTGTGCTCATTATCCCCTTGTTATCCCTGCTGCAGATATTGAGTATGTGGAGATCAGGTCTGACGTGGATGAGAACTCCTCCGCTGGAGTGAGGCGCCGTGTTTACAACTACAGAGTGGTGATGGTCAAAGGAGACACAGCTTTGGACATGAGGGGGCGCTGCAGTGCTGGCCAGAAGGTACATTCACCAACCTTTACCAGCAGGAGGTGCTGTTATGTAATTGTCAGGGCAACACTGTAACCTATTGCTAAAAATGTCTGTTGCTTCAAAATAATTAAAAATATATGGGTTTATATAATATATTAAGTGACTGTCAAGGTGTGTGCAGTAAAAAGGAAAAATACCTCTCATAACTCATAACAAAAAGTCTCATAAGCATTAAAATATCTACAGGTGCACTTAAAATAGATGAGCTTAGGGGCAAGAAAATTCAGTAGATTAGTTTAAAAAGTAAAATGCATATATATAAATTCATGCACTTTTAACATTTTATTTGTGATGATTATAATGATTGTGTAATATAATGAAATATTCTAACTTTATGAGATACTGCATTTGTGTTTTTTGTTGACTTTGAGCCATAATCATCACAGATAAAATAAATTAATACTTGAACTATTTTGTTTGTGAGCTCTGAATCTCTTTGTGTTTCACTTTATTGAAACACATTTACTTTTCTCCATTTTAATGGGCTATATTATGCTTTTGCAACCAATCTTAATCACCTCTCAAACAGCGTTGCATGTTTTACTACAGTTAAAAACAACATCCAGCAGAGGGCAGAAGAGTGCATAGCTCTTACAATCATTTGAACATTTAAACAGAAAAAGAGCTGTTTATTTTCTTAAACTTTTTGTATGATGCCATTTTATTACAAAATAAAAATAGCTGTTAGGAATCAGTGGAAACAGTGTTTTGTTTTGTTAGGGTTAAGGTAATAATGTTTAAAGCAACATTATTTGTTTCATGATGATGAGTTACACCTAACTCATTGTGTAACTTTGAGTGACAGAATATATAAAACAACAAAACCTCTTTTTAAACAGTTGGTGAATGAGTTGTCCTCCAATCTAAATTAGAAAAAAAATCCAACAAAGTAAGAGCTGAAACACTAATCCAGCCACAAGGGGTCACAAGCCATTATACTTCTTTTGCATTAACTGTGGCGACCCCATAAGGAAAAAGCCGAAAGGAAAGATGCAAGAGTCAAAACTCTGGAGTTTTATCATGTTATGTTGTTATATTAATAATTGCTTTCTGAATTTCATACTAATCCATACTATTTCTGTCTTTTTTCAGGTCCTAGCCTCTCTGATCATCCGTCTGGCCCTGGCTGAGACCTTCTGTCTGAATTGTGGGATTTTGGCCCTGGACGAACCCACCACAAACTTGGACCGAGAAAACATCGAGTCACTGGCCCATGCGCTTGTAGAGTGTGTACTCATTTACACTTAAACACTTTTGTAGCCTTATTTGACCAGAGGGGGATCAAGCCTATTTAGCATAATAATGTCAGTGCCTACCTGAGGAAAATGCTGTTTTTTTTTTTGTTTTTTTTTTTATGGATTATTGTCAGAAAAATATGTGTAAAAAGAAATTGAGTTTGAAATGAAGTACAGTTATATATTTGTTTAAAAATATTACTTTAGAATATTTTTTTAGCCAACAGTCAGTGTTTTTTGTAACATTTTTATATAAATCTATGGAGAAAAACATGACATTGTCTTTTGAATAGAACGTTTTATTGTTGTGGGTCCGCGTGGGATTTTTTCAAAATTTAAGGGGGCCATGAGACTCTTGACCTTGGGAAAGCCTAACATAGTGATTCAAACAAATATGTATGATATGTAAGGATTTATAAAGTGAATAAATGTGGTAGATTTTAACATGTTTTAGGGTTAGAGGGTTGTGTCAGGATGGGGATGCTGTGTAAAACCCATGTCCAATCAATATGTGCATGATCACTGCACACTGGGAGGCAGAAGAGTTGCTGTGGCCACCCCAGAAGGCAAAAGGAAAGAAGATTTTAGGTTTCAAATAAAAAGTCTACTTTATTATGTATTCCAAATACATTTTCTCAGGCATTTGCCATATCAATTGCTTTATTTCTCTTTCCTCAGAATCATTAAGAGCCGGTCCCGTCAGCGTAACTTCCAGCTGTTGATCATCACTCACGACGAGGACTTTGTTGAGCTGTTGGGCCGCTCCAGCTACATTGAACATTTCTACAGGATCCGCAAAAACCAAGACCAAAACTCGGAGATCACCAAGTGCAGCATCTCGTCGCTCTCCTCGTACCTACACTGAACCCATTACATACTGTTCTTTCTATATTTGTTTTGAGATTATATTACATTACATTGTGCCTTGAGGAAAAAAGTAATAAATAATATACCGTTTCTTGGAAAGGTTTGTACGAAAGGTTATAAACAAAGAAAGGTGTCAAGGTGTTGAAAATTAAAAAAGAAGAAAGAAAAATCTAAACTAGAAGCACTCTGAGAGCATAGATCTTTGCCAAGGCATTGGTCCCATCTAGCAATAATGTGTTAGTGAGTGAAGTTAGTATCTTGGGTCAGTTTCTCAAAATGACCCAAAATACAGAATCCCTTAAATCACTCGTGCAGTGATCTTGATATTCACAGAAATGAATGATTTTGTCTTTGGCTCATTAATGAGCTTTCCTGATATTTTCATCACAAAAATACAGTTCCGTATTTAGTAAAAAACTCTTAGTTACAAGCATTTTTCACTGCTCTCTAAAATGTTTGCACAGTACTGTTATTTGTTTTGACAATGCATTAATTGTGCTTTCAGAAAAAATAAATAATATAGATTCACACTCAATAAAGTGTAAGCAGGGTATCTACTGATATCTTGAAGGTAAAATCCAACAATATGTGGTAAAAATTAAGTTTTTTTTTCTTTTTGCAGTTTTATAAGTTAACTATTTGCAGTTTGTATTTGCCTTTGTTCATAATTGCAATGTTGTGAAAAAGAGTAATAAATATATTGCTAATTCATCTCATCTTTTGTCTTCAACCCATATATATGTATATTATATCTCTAGGCATCTTGATTCAGAGAAACATCTCAGTTTTGGTTTGCAGCCACATTTTATCTCTCAGTGATCAACTGTGTTTGATGGGTACAAAAAAAAAAAAAGAACGCAGCAAAATGCGTGGGATGTTTTGGTATAAAAGTCTGATGTGGTCACAGCTCAGAACAAGTTGCAATCTGACATCTGAAGGATCAACTCAAACCTCTCAAAAATGAAGAAGTCCGTCGGTTTGCACTTTTGTTGTGCTCTGGCTGTTTTGGTCACTATAGCCATCGCCGCTCCTCACCCAACATTTAACCCCAATCTCAAAGACATAATTGATATAATCGACAATTACAGTAAAATACTCAAGGAGGTAAGAGGATTTAATAAGTTAGTTTGATAGCTGTCTTGTATTTTATTTTATTTTTTTACTTATTTAAGGAACAGCTTTAATTAGCTTTGTTACAATGTATTGTTTTGTAGGAATTGTTTGTGGAAAATGTTGTCGATTTGACTCAAGGACATGGGAGCTGTGGGGTGAGTTTATCATTCTGTATTTTTTAATATTCATTTTAATAGTTATCTATTGTCTCGTTATTAAAAAATGTTGTGAAGTTATATTGAAAACTGAAATTAATTAATTTAAAAATGATGGGAAAGCTTGTGTCTTAACTTTTAAACTTTGGTGCCTGAAATACCCTAAAGTAACGGCACATTTTGACCTGAAACAGCTAAATAAACTCTTTAAAAAAAGAAGAAATTCGTTTATCTTTAACTATGTCATTGTGTGTTGATGCCATTGTAAAATAAAAACACAAATTTACATCATAGCTTATAACGTATGTTATATTTTTTACATTGTTTTTTTTTTATATGTTTTTTAAGCTGTTAAGTAGTTTTCTACTTTTCCTTTCTGGGGTCAGCACAGTAAAACACTGGCCTCCTAATGTGCAGTCATTCACAGATTAGACTTGGCATTGACTTGCCACTGGTGCTCCTCCTGATGCAACCCTGATTTATCGGGGCTGGGGACCAGCACAAAGAGCACACTGGCTTGGACCTCCATCGCAAACCAGTGTACATTATGTGCCAGTCCCAAGCCCAGAAAACTAGAAGGGCTAAGATAATTTCCTGTGGTGAACCCAGAAGAGACAAGCCTTGATATTGTAAAGGTTGAAACTGAGAGGTTGTATTTTTTTTTACTTTAGCCCAAGTTCTTCTGCAAGGCGGAAGCCATCCTTTGCAAACACTGGAACGAAACGAGACACCAACAGGACAAGGTTCTGAAGGCGAACCTGAAAGTGTACAACGAACATGTAAGAAACTTTAATGTTTTGAATAATCAACATGTAATCCAGAAAATCTGCGGGCAGTAAGGAAAGCAGGGATTCTTATTGTTTTGTCTTTCTCTTTCAGAAAAACTGTACTGAAGTACTGAAGCATGTCAAAAATGCACCTGAAAAAATCCAGATTCCCAAGTTTTTGAATTACATTAAGGACTGTATCCATTGCCGCAACCTGAATCTCTCTAAATCAAGCTGTAGCGACTAAGCAAGCGCTTGCTGTAGCCAGCCTCACAAAGTGGGCTGTGATTTTAGCCTAAAAACTTGAAAAAATTAATAGAAATAGTGTTTTGCATATTTATTTTTTACATTGTATTTAAACTAGAAATCTTGTATTTATATTTTATATTATTTTATTACAGAATAAATATGATTGCACAGTATATGGTTGGAGTCTGTTTTGATTTGCTTACTACCTTTATGTTGATGCACTACCTTTTGCTTTGTTTATTTAGTCAACATCTGTAGAGCACCAGTGAACTCCATAAATGACACTTCATAAGAAAACAACACTTTTATTTTATTTCTAAAGAGGGTCACAATTACGCTTTGGCCAAGTTAAAAAATAGGTGACACAATTTGAACATAAGAAAGATTTACCAGTCTCTTTGTAAAATATTGCAGTGTAGCCTAGTTAGTTTAAAGTGAATCTGAAATCTGAAATCTCTCTCTTTGATCCTACAAAACGAGCACTGCTAAAAGAGAAGCACACATTCATAAATCACTTGAGTGCCAGGTGCTGTTATTCTCTATGTTCTCTGAAAATAAGTGTGAGGAGAAGTAAAATAGCAATCTGCACTTTTACCACCAGATGCTGCCAAAAATCTGTACATCTCAGTGGTTAAAAGCTTTGAATTTTAGGTATTTTCCCGTGTGGATAAATAAAGTTTAGTCTAGGTTTCTTCACATTTCAACACTATGGCTCTTTCTTTTTAATTAGTGGTCTTAGAGGATTGTGTCAGCACTAAAGCTTGAGAGACTGTTGCATCTAAATATCTTTATCTTACATTATAGTCTATGTGTTACCCTGGCACATGTTGAAAGAAGGGCTGTTCATCCTGTTAGAGAGTGATGTTTTAATCTATTTTAATTAAGTGACTAGATTCTGAAGTATTGTTTAGTTTTTGCCAGAATCAGACGTCTTGGTTTGTCCGGCCATCCAGAGACATCCATTTGGGTCCTGGCATCTAAATTGTTCATAGTAAATAAATATCAGAGTAAATAGTTGACTTATGCACGTTTATAAGCATGGGCGTAGTGCCCATTGTATTTTGAATTGCAATTTTTTTTCATGCCACATTTCAACAAGAAGTAGAAATAATTTTGGGCACCTTTGCAAAAGGCAATAGGTCATATAATATTGTATCCTAAGCAGTATAATATTTTATAGATTCATTTTCTGCTTGTACATAAGCTCCATTTCTGATAACTGACACTTTTGTTATTTGTGACTAATACGAGTAATACTTCATTTATGGTCTTCTCTGTTGACAGTGGAGAGAGACGCCACAATTGTGCTTTATTGTGTGGGGAAAAAAGTCCAAACATTTGTGAGAAATGACTGTAGACAACATAAGAATGTAAAACCATTTATAAATGTAAAAGGAGATAAAATGAGTTTATTATTTCTGACTGAAGGCAGGCTACAACACGCTACTTTTCAGAAAAAAAAAGAATAAACATTCTGCCCCTGATGTTTATGCTTAGAAGAATACTTTGCGGGCCAGATGGAAAGCTGTGGTGAGCCAAAAGTTGACTTTGAAATCTTCAACTGTCTTTAAGCTCAATGACCACATTTATAGGCCTATTGGTTTTCCTCCCTTTATCAGCAACAGTATTTATTAATGCTCTGGAGGATATCTGTAAAGTAGCGAGGCCTGGGCCTATATAAAAGCATTCAGAAGTTCAAATGGTTGTTCAAATATTCATGTCTGTGTAAATCATTCAACCCACACCAAACTTCAGTATAGGGCCCTGTTCTGTTCTCTAGTGCTCTCAGTTAATCAGAATGTCCCAGAAATAGGCCTATACTACATCAGTGCAGCTGCCTTTGTATTTGGCCCGGGACGGTGGACCAGCAGCAGCTCTCTCCTGGTAACATGTTTCACCACTCTTTTCCCGCTTGCCTTGGACAATGTAGCTGTCACCGGTGACTTGATGCGATGTGAACGCTCCGGGGAGGCAGCGGCTGTGTCTCGATCATGTGGCGTAGAGCGGTGTGTGTGTGTGTGTGTCTGTGTGTGTCTGTGTGTGTGTGTGTCTGTGTGTGTCTGTGTGTGTGTGTCTGTGTGTGTCTGTGTGTGTGTGTGTCTGTGTGTGTGTGTGTCTGTGTGTGTCTGTGTGTGTCTGTGTGTGTGTGCTACTGAACCGTGAGCTGCTCATGACTAAATAAAGAGAATCAGTCGACTTTTCACCAGCGCTTTTTATAGAACTGTTGTATTATTCCCAATACTTCGCATAACCTTTCCTCCAGTGTCTCCCTCAAAGTTGCTAAAGTTGCTGTATTAATAAAACTTTGACTATATCTTGTAAGTTGGTGCTATGACTCAAAACGTATATATTTAAAGGTCAAGTCAGAAAAGTTTCTAGAGTAACGAGCAAATTTACACACATTCAGATTGATCAGAGATTATCTGCTGTGTCATGCTGCCCATAGTTTTGTGCGTCCCATGATCTTTTCACAAATAAGTTACTGTATCAGCTCCTGGTCACAGGCCACAATGACTACAATCAAACCTCTTCAGATCATTTATAACAATTTATATAACAATTTATAACATTTATAATTTATAAACCATAAAGATTTTGGATAAGAAACCTGTCATCACTGTGTTAGTTTGAATTATTTAAAAATGCTAACATTTGAGAACCTCATCAAATGTGCTCATGTTAAAACTGATTTACAAATGCTTGCACAGTCAGGCCCCTCAGGTTCTGAGTGACTGTGTAGTTCCTCTCAGAGCTGTGGGGTCAGTAACCAGAGGAGCTCACAGCGGGAACTGTAGGGTACCGAGGACCCAAACATCTTCACCGTACAGGACACCAAAGCCTGGGACACTTTACCTTCTGAACTGAAAGAAGATTTAAACTGGGTCCTTTCCAAACATGAACTCAAAGACTTTATTGAGAGGTCAGAAATGTGAACATTACTGACTTCAGTGATCTGCCATTGTATTTATAATGTTTTATTGTCTGATTTGTATTGTCTTGTATTGTTAATGTGTAGGCTATATTGTCACTGTTTGGTCATGTTGTGTTTTATATTTTGTGTAAAACCCTAAATAGGGACGGGCATTGGGAATTAGCCTTGGCTAAAATGTTGCAGTGTGTGACATGAGTTCATGAAACATACTTGTCCCTATCAAATATAAATAAAATGTGTGCAGTATATATTTTTATACCTTCCCCAGATATGAGAGTAATATGTTTAAATCAAATATTAGTTTTACTGATAACAATAGTACAGCTGATTTATTCACAATTAAACAATATTTTACATAATGGACAAGTTGTTTATGTTTACATTTTTTGTTTTGGTTCTAAAACTGCATCGCCGATCGTTCAATCAGAAAAACAGAAAGCCTGGAAACCTACAGATCATTGTTTTGATTTAGACTGCAGTACTGTAGGGGTTGGAGAGTGTTCGGGCCTGTGTTTGTGTCTTATGATGAATGTTATTTTTTTTATTTGTTTATTTTTTTTATTTAACCTTTATTTAACCAGGTAAGCCCTTTGAGAACCAATTCTCATTTTCAATGACGACCTTATTGTTGTTGTATTACTGTTGTTGCTGCGTTGCGTTTGTGATGAGTGGTGGTGTGTGGGGGGATGGAAATTTAAAAGCTTTGCTTCTTCCATTCCCTTTTCAAACCGTGCATCTGGTTATTTAATAATTGTCACTTGTTTATTGTTTGCCACATGTTTTACGTGTGTAAATATTTCAAGTGATTTGTGTTGTGTGCAGGTTTGAAATAAACTAATCTAATATCAAAAAAAAAAAAAAAAAAAATACTACTCCAAAATGATAAATAGCTTTTTCTCATAATGTTTGGTAAATAAAATCCAAGACCAAGACTGGTCTTAGGCAAAGTTTAAACTTAGTAATCTCAGTACAGACTACTTCCTGAAGCTCGGATATACAGTCTGCACAGTTGCTTGCACAAATAACACAAAACCTCGGCTGTATTGTTTAAAGAAACACTTATTTGTCTAAAGCTGTCAGTATGATGAAAGCCTGTCTTGACTAAACTGACCTAACTTCCTGGGAACAAGACTAAAATAAAATGCTACGTGTAAATTGTGTCAACTCAAATGCGTGTTTTTTTTTTTGCTGTCATGGAAAGGGTAAATTAGACGTGTTATTTTCTCATTAATACTGCGTTTATTTACACGTTTAAGTCATATCAATACCTTTACCTTTCTCTAAACACTTACCTGTAGCAGCATGTAGCCTATATTTTTAAATAATCTACATGATTTCTCCAGTCTTTTTGTATTGAGCATGATCAAGGCTGCCATCTTGAACCTCGTGGGACCGCTGTATGTAAATGAGCGCAGAGACCCAGAGGCAGTATAACCTGACCTGTTGTTCAACCACATCACAGGCGCTTTGTACAAGTACTCATCTGATTAGGGCCGTCTAGGTGTCACACTGTTCATTCAACAATAATAAGTGCATGGAGTCAATATGAGAGGGGCAGAAAGTAGAAAGGAACTAGATACTTCAGTAATTATGGTACTTTCCTTTTTCTTGAATAGATTATTTAGGGAACAACATTATTTGAATTTGTAAAGCCTTTGAATGAGTAAAAGTTTGTTTTGACCTTGACGGCGACGTGGGTACCAGTAGTTGTAGTAGCAGCAGTAGTAGCAGTAGTTGTAGTAACAGTGGTAGTAGTACCAGCAGTAGTAATAGCTGTGGTAGTAGTAGTAGTAGCAGCAGTTGTAGTCGCAGTGATAGTAGTACCAGAAGTAGAAATAGCTGTGGTAGTAGTTGTAGTAGTAGCAGTAGTAGTTGTAGTAGCAATAGCAGTAGTAGTAGCTGTAGTAGCTGTAGAAGTAGTAACTGTAGTAGTAGCAGCAGCAGTAGTAGTAGCAGTTGTAGTGGTAGCAGTAGTAATAGTTGTGGTAGTTGTAGTAGTAGTAGTAGCAGTTGTTGTAGCAGCAGTAGTGGTAGTAGTAGTAGTAGTAGCTGTAGTAGTAGCAATAGTAGTAGTAGTAGCTGTAGTAGTAGCAGCAGGTAGTAGTAGCAGTTGTAGTAATAGCTGTGGTAGTAATAGTTGTAGTAGTAGTAGTAGTAGTAGTAGTAGTAGTAGCAGTTGTTGTAGCAGCAGTAGTAGTAGCTGTAGTAATAGCAGTGGTAGTAGTAGCACTATTATCAATAATAACAGTAGTAGTAATAGTGGTAATAATATGCTAGAGTAGTAATATTAGCAATAGTAATTGTGGTAAAAGTAGTCCTGAAATTGGTTGTAGCAGTAATATTATTTTCAGCAACAGTACTTTTACTTGAGTACTTTTTTCATGTGTAGAGAAAGGTTAAGACATTGTGGCGCGTAAACAGACGTCTGCTGCTAAAATAAAATCTGGTCTAATCCATGATCAATACTGAGAGTGTGCTTTAAAATCCTGTCGTCCTGAGTTTCTTCTTTATCTCCAACATAAACACAAAAAAGGCACAGAGCAATGGCTGCTGCTGCTGCTTCCTCCATTGTGTTCCTGGTCGATTAGCCTGAGGGGTGTCTTCGGGGCCCGGGACCGCTGGGAGCAGAGAGGGGAAGGGGGTTGGCTGAATCTGGTGCTGTGGGACATCCCCTAGTGTCCCGGCTTGGCTTTTTTATGTCTCGCTTCAAAGGCACCAGCCCCAAAAGAGAAAGAGAGAGCGAGAGAAAGAGCGGGATGGCGATGCATAGACAGCCACCATTGTTCTGTTGATAATGCAATATACCAGCATGTAGAAGTCATATTGTTTTTATTTCCATAGCTTTGTACATCCCCAGTTCAAGAAAAATTTAGGTTGCTTGCATAAACAACATTTCAGGTGTTGAAACTGAAATATTTTGCCATTTCGTGACAAATAATAGCTAGATGTGAATTTGATGGCAGCGACACATCTCAAAAATTTTAGACAGGGCCAAAGGCTGGAAAAGAAAGCTTTCCTTCTGGAGCACCATTTTGAGACTTATTATGTTGATTGGCAAAACTTCAGTAAGATGTCTGGGAGTTTAAGGGCAGAGTTTGTATTATTAGTACTGGATGCTCCTGATCATCAGGATCTCAAGCGTCCCAAGGTTTTTAAGATGTGTTGCTGCCATCAAATTCACATTTAGCTATTATTTGTCATGAAATGTTAGAATATTTCAGTTTCAACACCTGATACAATGTTTATGGTCTATTGTGAATATAATTTGGTGTTTTATTGTGCAATATTTTTTCAGGAAAAGGTGGTAGGATGACACTGTATGTTGTTATGTTCCATTGTGAATAAAACACAGCTTTGTGACATTTGTAGGTAATGAAATTCTTATTTTTATTCACATTTTACTCAGAGTCCCAACAACAACAACAAAAAACAAAACAAAAAATGGGGTTGTACTTTCTCCAACAGGTTTTAATGATGTGACTGACGTTTCTGATATCTATGGTGTCTGTATCATTTCCGAAGCTCTCTGTAGATGGTTTATATTGATAAACGGGAAATGGTAAAACAGTGGGTGGCACAATTCATCAACTTTACCCAGAGCAAGAGACATTTGTGACTGGTGCAAGGGTAACGCAAAAAAAAAGCAATGCAGTTGTCCAGGGCCTAAAATGTGTACACTCTAAATGTAAAATTACACAGAAGAAATATCGGTTGCTATATTTGCTGATTGCATGTGAGTATGTTTCCTCATTTGTTGCGGTTAGCTCAACTAGAAAACACACTCATTTTAGAAACATGAAGGCTGGGGTGAAGTGTGGAAAGTAAGTGAATACATTAATTGTAGTATTTTACATGTGTACTGTATATTTTGTGAAAAAAATACTATATGTACCTCTAAATGAGTAAAAGGTTGTTGTTTTTTACCTGCTTCGTCTTAGCAGCAGTCATGGAATTTCAAAAAATACTCTCAAAAGTACTTTTTTCCTCAAGTTTAAATATAATACTTTTATACTTTTACTCAAGTTATCATTTTGTTGAGTACATTTACTTCTACTTGAGTGATGTTATTTTGAAGTAGCAGTGCTTTTACTCGAGTACTTCTTCCATGTGTAGGAGCTATTTTTTTAGTTTTTTATAAGCATGTTTTGTGTTTGTCTCATAAAAACAGAAGGAGAAAAGTGACATTGAATATAAAATTGTATGCTTATTTCCAGAATTTGCCCATTTAGCGGACCGTACGCTACTTTTTGTTAGACCTGATATTCATAGTTTACATGGCTCCAACGTTATTTACCTGCTTTCAGTGAGTTACATGGAGTATGGAGTCATGTAGCGTCTTTGAAATAATTCAGCAGACTTTAGTGGAGCAAAGCTGTGACAGGACTTGATCCGGTCTGTCCAGTCCGGAGCAGCCTCTCGTGGGTCGTCTCCTCCAGCTCTGGCTCCTCTGGGTGCTGCTGCTGTCACAGACTGTTTACTGTCAGACTGATGGTGATGGCAGGTCTGCACTCACCTTGACATGATCGAGATAGAAAAGGGGGAAAAAGTAGGAAATTCAGAAAGACAGACATTTGGGAGTTAGATTTCTTCCTTTGCTTTTGCTTTGTGTCTTAAAGTTTAATGATTGTCAGCTGGTCACTTCATTGTGGATTTATCCCTGATCGATTTATTGTGACCTGCATTTTACTGAACCAAAGTTGTTTTATCTAAATAATTTTACCATGACCTTTCAGGCACTTGTATTTGAAAATTGCTTTTACGATGATTGGGCTTTAACCTGTTCAATACCAAGGAAGGGCATTCTGTTCAGATAAAAATTACACACGCTAGGAAGCACCAATCCTAACATGTAGCATACCAAAATGTAGAAAAAAAGCTCAGCTAAAAGGCTCTACCAAACACTGCCAAACAAACAAAACCATATTCACTAGCTGAACACTGAAACTAGTGACCTTTCCTTGACCCACTTTTACATCCTGACCCACGTAGGCCCTGCTTTCGCTTTGAAAGTCGTTCAAATTGTTGGCTAAATTATGTACAGATATGTACTTCTGGGGCTGTTTTGAGGCATTTTAAGGCAGTTTTGAAAATTTAGTTCAGATGAGAGCTGTGGACCTGTCGACAAAGGCCATTTTGGATTATGCCTAGTTTTCGCTCCAAAAGGCCAAATTATGCACTGATCTCCTACTACACAATACCAAAGCATTAATAAATATGTAGTTATTAATAAATAATTAGGAAACATTTTATATTTTAAAATGCTATTTATATCAACAAAGATACACATTCAATTCTATGACTTAATTATGCTATTATTATGCTTGTAAATAATGAATTAAGTTGTTACAAAACCTAAATTAAAGCTTAAGAGGGTAGGTAAGACTTTAATAATAACTCCATATTATTAAACATATATTAGCACTTAATAATAAAGCACTTGTAAAAATATGTCATTAACAATATTTTAATTACTATACATTTTATAAATACTGCCTTAACACTGATTAATTTGCTGTTGTTTGATTTGCATGAGCTTATTACTCCAGAATTAAACATCAATAACAATGTTTATAACTCATTAGTGTTGATTAATGTTGACGTAATGCTCTGTAAATAATAAATTAACTAGTTACTAATTCTTAACAAATGTTTTATAGTTGGAGTTATTTTACAGTGTTACCAAAGCGTGTAGCTATTATAAAGTCTTGCTGTTTTACTCTTTAACATTTTTCCATATTGTTCCCAAACCTCATAAATATTTCCATGCATTTCCTTTCTCACCCTCCATCTTGTCACTTTCTTAGAGAGGATTGTTGTGTCCCGTATACTGTGTGCTGTTTGCGTGTTGGTCTTCTACTCGTTTCGGCTCGGCTCGTGTGCAGACCTCCACCTGCTACAGCTCTAAGTGCTTCGGAGAAAAGAAAAAAAAAAAATCACGCCACAGTGAGTTATTTCTGGCTGGGTTAGTCTCATTTCTCTGGGCACTTTGATAATGGAGAGGACTTGAATAATGAATGGGGAGGATAATACTGTTCCTCCCAATGAAGAGACGACATAAGTTTCTCTGACTGTCTCTAATATTATTCCTTAAAGCCTTTTTTTTTTTTCAATTAAACCTAATAGTATGTTAATCACACCAAGAGTAAGATATTGATTAACCAGCTGTCCTCATGTCTAAACAAATATTTTCTGTTTACCTGTGCATCTCAATAACTTCTGCATAATACATGGTGTGTTAGTTAGTAGACAGCATAACCTCAAACAAACTATGAGCCTCTAAATGTATCTCTATGGCACACGTTGCTGGCGTTGATACAAGTTTAGACCTGTGACTATTATCATGTTTTAGTGAGCCACTGAGATGGATGACTATAGAAACACGTGTATGTGATAACAATTAACATTATTGTTAATACTGAAATGGATATTCAGTTCGTGCTAACTGAAAAAAACCAGTATATATACAGTTTATTGCAGGTTAGAAGTCATTTGTGATGTGTAGTATAGTTTTTGACCAGAAGGGGGATTGCAAGATTTTCAGTATGTACTGCAGCTCTAGTGGATGAGATGTTATTCTTGCTTCACCCTATAAAACAGACAAATACAACTGAATGGCAGTCGTATACTTAAGCTTGTATGTTTTAGGGGGCTATGCTGCAATCCATGTCATGAAATAGTGTAACATAATATAACATTTTGTTTTATAGCTGAACAAACTGGTTAATCACATCCCCCAAAACAATGTTTTCCATAAAGTAACATTACCTCATTTGCATTTGCAATAATCTTTGCATTCTTCTTTTTTTATATATATTTAGGTCAATTTAACCTGGTGGAATTTCTTTTTTGTATCTATAACAGCCCCAAGTGGACAAACAGCTCTGTTATGAAAGAGCTAATTATAATGTTTCTTTATCAAACACACATTTATGGGGTGCCGTTTGTAAAGTCTGCACAATAAAAAAATAACACTTCTTTTTGCCACATTTAGCTCCAAATGTCTCTTTTTAACACATTTACACACTTTGTGAATATTTTTTCATATTTAAAAAAGTGTTAAATTATATATCTAAATGTTAAATGTAAATTTAAATATTAAATATATATCTAAATATTAAATCTAAATCTAAATGTTAAATACATATCTAAATGTTAAATATATATTTAAATGTTAAATATATATCTAAATGTTAAATATATATCTTAATGCTAAATATATATCTAAATATTAAATATTTATCTAAATGTTAAATATATATCTAAATATAAATGTTCAAAATAAATCTAAATGTGAAATCTAAATGTGAACTCTAAATGTGAACTTTTTTGTCTTGCTAAATGTAAAGCTAAATATTTAGTCACCAAGTGTAAAGCAGCTAAATATTTAGTTAGTATGCAAATAATGACGGGAATCTCCGCCCCTTTAAGTGCCGTGTGCACTGCAGAGCTTTGGCTGAGGAAGCCCGCAGTTCATTACCACTCTATTAACACTCATGGAGGACATCGAACGGGCTGTGATTGCTGGTGTACGGGCAGCCCTTCAGGGCACTGTACAACCAGCAATTCCCATACGACTAACTGTAAGTAAACATACTTTTCATTTTGTATTATTTTATCAACGCTGCTAGCTAACATTTGATTAGCATCGCGTATCACTGTGGCTGTCAAGTTAATGCTAATTTAGCTAGCTACAACAAATAAAGCTGCTTGTGTCCCGCGAAAAGTATAATCGCTCCATCAAGTAGTTAACGTTACAGAGAGGGCAGCACAATCCCCTCAACAAAAGTAATATTTAGAATAAAAATGAGCAGTGAGAAACTTAGAAAGGCACCAGAGACCCGTATTTGGCCAAGTTTACCACAATTAGCAAAGGAGATTCTAAGGGTGACAAGATTAACGGGACAAAATGGGTCAGTGGTGGACATTATTCAGACCTAGTGATATAGTAGAAAAAAATAAATAAATAAAATGTTGTTCATCAAGTCTAATTAGCCTCTACATTGACAACATCAGAAGTAGCTTGCTGCTTGCTAACTGTAGAGAAATTACATATCTGTGCTAGCATGAGTAAAAATGGAGGACACAACCTCAATTTGTGGGATGTTTTTGATCTAAAAATGCAGCATTTAATACTGCCTATGCTACACTTGGGAGTTAGATCTTTATTCATTTAATCTAGTTGTTACTACAATATATGTGAGTATGCAAGTGGTTTATTTTTTTAACACCTCCTCTAAGAATCGTCTCATTGTCACCTGAGATCACTCACTAAATATTATGAACTCTTGTTTCAGAGACCTACTGGACAAGGTCAGGCACAGGCACCACCAGCCATCTCTACAGCCACCTACAGTTTTGGTTCAGGCCTATCACAGAGACCAGTAGTAAGTGAAGATGTATTAACAATTTGCTTACGAAAAGTGAGCTTAATATCTAAGTATCTCTTAAAGAGACATTAACTCAATTACAAGAAAATTCTACTACTGGAACGTGTTTCTTCAAAGGGCTTAACTTACTTTGTTGGACTAATAAGCCTTTTGATACTTCTCCTGACATGTATGCCAATACAAAATACAGTTTGTAGTTGTTAAAGCTGTTAATTGTATTGGAGCTATTATATTGTAGTTCAAGCTTTAAAATAAGGGTACTCATTAATGCAAAGTTCTGTCTGCTTGTTTTCTATAGCCCTTTCCGTCCATTTTACACCGTAATAGGGGAAGACTGACCCGCCAAAGATCTGTAAAAACATACACTAAAGATGTTGTATGTTTGCCACTTTCACCTGAGGCCTCCGTCATTATCATCCCAAGAGGAGACTCTCGGACCAGGCTAGCTGAGGCTGGGCTCATTGGCAAAATATCTTTTTGTACAGACTGGTCTGAGGAACAGTTCAGAGCTGAAATAACCACCATCTTCAGAAGTGTGTTTGCTTTGTCGGAACATCAACCATTGCCATTTAGCTTTTTAACCACCATCCAAGGATGTAAAAAACTTATGAAACCCAAGGTCACCTCCAATTTCTCGTGGGGTGGTAAAGAAGTTGCATCCATTTGTTCCAGCACTTGCCTTTATATCATGGCAGGAATTAATGTTCCAGCACAGGTTATCACATTAATAAATTTTAATGTGCTAGATTTATCAGATCTAGTTTTCGGTCCACATTGAAAGATGCCTAACTGAATTAAATTAAAATGTTTTTTGCAGAATGGCTTTATAGAGGTCTCTGATGACTCTGATGTTGATAGCCCAGTTCTACCACAAAGAAGAGGTTGGTTTAAAAAAATCTTGTCATGACATTATAGTCACGTGTTAGTGGTTCATCATTTGGCTAATTCATCTTTACTCATTGTTCTTTCTTCATTAAAGTCAGTCCAGGTAATGGATCTGCCCAGAGAGAAGGCTGTGGAAGGCATCCAGGGCAAAATGAAGCATCTGTAAATTTTACAGATTTCATGTATGTTTCTTTTGCACATACTGAGTACTTTTTGTTTTAACACATTATATAGAGGTTATATGTTGTGTTTAATTTGTAGTCCTGTTGATGTTGAAGAGGATGAAGCTATTGAGGAGGCAATCAGATGTAGTCTAACAGATGAGCCCTTGCAGTCCATTCAGGATTCAAGGTGCATAGACTGTGCATGCATTATATACATATACTTGTGTATGTGTGTGTTTTATGAATATTTTCTCTGTTTTGAAGGTTTGCAAAACTCAGCAAAGAGGAAATTACTGGAATCATTAAAGCGCACAGTGAAAGAGTTGTCTCAGAAGAATACAGACCGATCTACATCAGCAGAGGGAATGTATGGACCACTGCCCTCCGACAGTTCAGTAGGGGTGCATTCACTCAAAGTACAGGTGCACTGTATGTCACATTTGCAAGCGATGAAGACAAAGAAGATGCAGAAGATCTTGGAGGACCGAGACAGAGAATTTTTTCGCCTTCTTGTGAAAGCTATCTACATAGAAAGTGGAGCATTTGAAGGTAACTCAAGTTACCCACAGGAAATTACTCCTCTCCATCTTATCCTGTTTTCTACTTTCAAGTAGATTTGTATCTTCTTACACTACAGTCATACATCTTTTGTTTTGGTATTCCTTGTGCCTTTAATCCACTACAGTTTTCTGTAACTCAACATATAATACTAATATTTATGACTCATCAGCTTTATTCTGCTGTGGTTCCCTCTCAACGCCACCCTTTGTTTTATTTTAACTACCTTTGCCGTCACCAGCTGTTGCATCTTTCTGATCATATTTTTATACAGTTATGTTTTTTCCTTCTCATAGAATCGCCAAATGGCTTCATTCCAAGACTCAACATTTCCCATGTGCAGAATGGAGTCTACCGCACTATTGGATATATGATGTCAACCATCATAGTGCAGGGTGGTGAACCACCAGCCCTACTTGCTCCTTGTGTAGTGGATTTTCTTTTGACTGGAGACATCTTTCAAGTTAACACTACTCCAAATGACATTGGTGACATAGAACTGAGAGAGGCTCTGAAGAAGGTATAGTATGTGTATTTTATCTCTTTAAAGTGTTCATTTAAACAAAAGGACTTCCAATGTATTTTTGTTTAAATTTTACACCATAAGGTTGATAAAGCATCAACTGAGGATGAATTGAAAGAAGCAATTGAAGGCTGTGACTCTTGGAGATATGGTATTGAAGGTCTTCCTAGCCCAGTCAACATGAACAACAAAGATTCATTTGTGCAGAATGCAATACGCTTCCATGTCTTCATTCAGCGACAGAGCTGTTACGACCAGTTGGGCAAAGGTTTGAACTACTATGAGGCAAGTATTGTGTAAAATAAGGCAATTATGACCCTGTTAAAATTTTTTTAGCAGATTATAGTGATAGGCAGTGCCAAAGTAGTGTAGTGGCAGTTTTGCGTCCAAGAATTCAACATTCAGTTGTCTAAAGAGTCACAAGAATCTAAATTACTCTTCAATGCTATTAATGCTTTGAATGAATGCTTCATTTTTAACTAGAGAAAACTAATGGTAAAACAAATCAAAACCAAGAATGCTACTTTTTCCATTATTCTGAAAGGAAAACTACAATATAATATATATTTTGTTAGGCAATTTTGTACTTAGCCTTATATCATTTCAGTTGATTTGAAATGTTTTGGGGTTTTTTACCTTTAGCTGGCACCCCAAGACCATTTTTGTTTGGTGCCCAAGAAAATCTATGGCAATGGAGGGTCCTATTGTGGTAGTTGGGAAAAAAAATATTTTTGACTGTGTGTGTGTGTGCTGGTTGGTGGTGTATTAACATTTGGTTTTGTTTATGAACAAATGAATAAACCCTTTCAAAATTTGTAAATAGAATATTCTAAATTCCAGAATGGAGGCAACTGGAGGCAAGATCATCATAATACAGTACATTTTCAATGGAGAAATTAGCATTAGCCACAAAAAATTGCAAATTAAGATGTTTTTGACAAATGACCAGCACTCTGCTACATGAAGGTAATGTCAGAGCCTGGTTAAGAAACATTAGTGAATGTACCACACATTGTATGTTTAGTTAATGTACACTTTAGTATTTTTAGGTTTTAATGGACAAATCGTTAAAGAAATGTTGATTACCACAATATTTTTTTCATTGTATGCTCAGAATTATTCTATTTCTCACCACAAAACCTTTGCTCCAGTCACTTCCATTCCGGAATTTTTAACATTCCATATGACAAACATTTTAAAGGGTCTATAAAACTGGGTTGTTTATTTTTAGTTTATAACTTTTTGTGGCATTTAGGAGCTGCAAATTGTGTGTATAAATGACATATGTGAGTCCCCAGTAGTAATAGTATAAATAATATATAATATTTAAGTTCAAAGCATAAAAGAACTTGGAGTTGGCTACCACCGTAACTGACAAAACCTCTAAGGAAAACTCTTTTATTTTGACTGCTTTATTGTAACAGTTATAACAGAGTGTAACAGTTAACGTGTGACATAAAATTCAAAACATTAAAATGCACATGTTTTCACAGATCTTGCCATTACTCAAAAACACACCTTGCCTAAGGGTTCTTCTTGAAATCCCTGAAGACCCCAGTGATGTGTCAGCAGAAGTTGTAGCTGCCCTCCTGAAACCTGTGTATTCTGTACTGGGAAGCAACAAACGGCCAAAAGAGGAATTAATGGTTGTCAAGTTTAGAGAGTTTCTTCACAGTGTGCAAGGTAATTTAATGTCTTCACCTGTTGTGTGTAGAAGTGGGCGATATGGTAAAAATATATCAGAATTTTATTGAGTTCAAGTTCTCTTTCAGTCAAACAGGTTGCTGACCGTGTTGCTGACAGAAACCTCACTGAAGCAGAACACAAGTTTATCCTGACTCTTAATCCTGGACATATTCTTGCCTTTGTAACAGGAAGTAGCAAAGTTCCTGCAGTTGGATTTTTCCCTAGTCCAAAAATGACTTTTGTGCATGATGAAACCAAACATCTTCCCATTGCAAACACATGCTCAAATGAGCTTAAGATCTATGTTAACCAAAAAAAATCTGAACAATGACAATGAATTTGACTATCTTTTTGTGGTGGCACTCATGAATGGAGCAATTTTTAGTGTAGTGTAGCCTAAAACAAATACTGCCATACTTACAGCTTGTTTTCCATAGGCTTAAGCAAAGTTACAGACAAAAAATCAGTTCAAAGTCTTGTGCACTGTTTATTATAGTGTTTTTTTACACAACTTTTATAAATTGTCTTGTTCAAAAAGGTTGTTACAGGTGTTCAGGTCTTCAAAGCACATTATCACTCTACAGTTTTGTATTTTACATATTTCCAATCTTTTGAAATACAAAGTCCTGGACTCTGCGATATAATGATTTCCCATTGTTATGATCATTTTCAAGTGGATTTACTGTAGCAGTTAGTTCTACAAAATCCTGCTGTTGAAGTGGGTTGGACAAGTTATTTTGATGTGTAACAGAGTACAATGTATTTACCTCTGTTGCTACATTTGGATAGTTCAGTAATGTGAGTGGTCTGTCCAATGTAAAAAGCTGTGTTGGGGTTCTATTTCCTTCTGAGGATATTGAATGGTTGTTAAATGCATTTTTAAACTCATTCAATGTGTGATTGATCCTTGGAATGTATACATAGTGAAGACAAAATAAATCAGTTTCATTATCAGTGTCCAAGGCCTCCACTGACTCTAGCTCATAGAAAATTGGTGCAAACACATCACGGCAGTTTCTATTTAAATCTCGATTGAATCGCTCAATTCGCTGATTATGCACTGAGCTTCCAGTCAATACAGAATTTTCCCCTCTATGCTCTCTCATGTCTTCCCAAATACGGACATTCTCAGTTCCATAATCAGTTCTGATGTGTATTGGCCGGCCATGTTCACTAACGGCTTTGGTGAAGAGGCACATAACAGTTTCTGACAGATTGTTGCTGGAGCACTGGAGAAATGTCAACATTCTGCTGTACCCATCCATTGCACTGTGTACAACAAATTTCCATCGGATGAGCTTATGATTACCATCAATGTGCCATATGTAGTTCGGACAAGGTACACTGTATACTCGTCTCTGAATAGCCCTTGTTCTTCTGGACTCAACGCCAGCACCATCCACACTTTTAAAAGAGTCTCTCAGGCGTCGTCTCTGCACTATTATGTTTCTGGCACGCAAATGTCCATTAAGCATTACTTCTCCTATATGAGGATGCTCTGTTTTTATTTCCCTTATGATTACATCCAGTTCGTCTTCCGAAACATTACAAAATTTTTGATGGTGTATACCATATTCATGCATTAATTTATATAATGTTGGTCTTGAAATCTGCAGGTGTAAAGCAACTTCTGAAAGCGTTATCTGTAGTTGCAGCAAATTCTCTATGTCTTCTTTGGATATGATGGTACCCTGATCCTTAATAAACAAGAGGGGGAAAAAAATTAATGTGTTGCCACACACAGACACCCAACTATGAAAATACGGAATCTCAAAAATTCTTCAACTACTTAAGAACTAGTACTTTTCTTAAGCTAATTGTTAATACATCTTCACTTACTACTGGTCTCTGTGATAGGCCTGAACCAAAACTGTAGGTGGCTGTAGAGATGGCTGGTGGTGCCTGTGCCTGACCTTGTCCAGTAGGTCTCTGAAACAAGAGTTCATAATATTTAGTGAGTGATCTCAGGTGACAATGAGACCATTCTTAGAGGAGGTGTTAAAAAAATAAACCACTTGCATACTCACATATATTGTAGTAACAACTAGATTAAATGAATAAAGATCTAACTCCCAAGTGTAGCATAGGCAGTATTAAATGCTGCATTTTTAGATCAAAAACATCCCACAAATTGAGGTTGTGTCCTCCATTTTTACTCATGATAGCACAGATATGTAATTTCTCTACAGTTAGCAAGCAGCAAGCTACTTCTGATGTTGTCAATGTAGAGGCTAATTAGACTTGATGAACAACATTTTATTTATTTATTTTTTTCTACTATATCACTAGGTCTGAATAATGTCCACCACTGACCCATTTTGTCCCGTTAATCTTGTCACCCTTAGAATCTCCTTTGCTAATTGTGGTAAACTTGGCCAAATACGGGTCTCTGGTGCCTTTCTAAGTTTCTCACTGCTCATTTTTATTCTAAATATTACTTTTGTTGAGGGGATTGTGCTGCCCTCTCTGTAACGTTAACTACTTGATGGAGCGATTATATTTTCGCGGGACACAAGCAGCTTTATTTGTTGTAGCTAGCTAAATTAGCATTAACTTGACAGCCACAGTGATACGCGATGCTAATCAAATGTTAGCTAGCAGCGTTGATAAAATAATACAAAATGAAAAGTATGTTTACTTACAGTTAGTCGTATGGGAATTGCTGGTTGTACAGTGCCCTGAAGGGCTGCCCGTACACCAGCAATCACAGCCCGTTCGATGTCCTCCATGAGTGTTAATAGAGTGGTAATGAACTGCGGGCTTCCTCAGCCAAAGCTCTGCAGTGCACACGGCACTTAAAGGGGCGGAGATTCCCGTCATTATTTGCATACTAACTAAATATTTAGCTGCTTTACACTTGGCGACTAAATATTTAGCTTTACATTTAGCAAGACAAAAAAGTTCACATTTAGATTTCACATTTAGATTTATTTTGAACATTTATATTTAGATATATATTTAACATTTAGATAAATATTTAATATTTAGATATATATTTAGCATTAAGATATATATTTAACATTTAGATTTACATTTAACATTTAGATATATATTTAACATTTAAATATATATTTAACATTTAGATTTAGATTTAATATTTAGATATATATTTAACATTTAGATATATATTTAATATTTAAATTTACATTTAACATTTAGATATATAATTTAACACTTTTTTAAATATGAAAAAATATTCACAAAAATGTGTTAAATGTGTTAAAAAGAGACATCTGAAGCTAAATGTGGCAAAAAGAAAGTGTTATTTTTTTATTGTGCAGACTTTACAAACGACACCCCATACACATTTATCAAACACAATAACTTAATAGTTTGTTTAGTAAAATTCATCTGAACTAATTCCACAGTGGTTGATGATGTCGTGTGTGCAGATGTCCACAGTGTCGATGGATGTAAGGTAAATAAACTGTGCATCACACTTATATACTTATATTTAGTGACAACATTTGTTACCACTAAATATTAAGGTGGGTTGAGTTGGGTTTATTTAAATCCTACCTACTGTATATCTTTTGACTTAAATGCTGCCAAATGCATTACTTTTTCATGGTTCTCCTCTTGTCAATTTATCCCATTTGCCTGTTACGTCACCGCCATCACCTGAACACAGATGTCATATATTTTACACTTCAGTGGACAGAGAAACTGGAGATACAGATGGAAAGCACCTCCTGCTTTAGGACAATGGACGACAGCATCCTGGACTCGAGTTTCTGGACAGTAACTTTATCTCCCGGGCGTATATATATGTGGGCTTTGGTCCAGGTCCAGGTCTGTGAGGACTGAGTGTTGCTGTAGGTTTTGGCCTTTGACAGTGATCGGAGGTGACTAATAGAGAGAGCAGAGGTAGCTGTCTTCTTTTGCTTCGGTCACATTCTCATTTGTTGCTACTGGCATGGGATGAATTATTAAGTTTGGGGTGTCTTGGCGGCTCCCACCCCTCCCTGCACATTCCCTCGCTCTCCTCCCAGTGTTGACAGCCTTTCTCTGTGTGTGAGAGAGAGAAAGAGCTTGTGCATATGTATGTGCCTGTATTCTGCAGCAATTAACCACAGCTTTCATCCCCATTCTGTCAGAAATACTCTTCCCTGCATAAAAACATCTCAAGCGGACTCAGGCTGCATTGTTGTTTAGGCTATCTTTCTCACAAATGTTTCTACTCTCTCTAACATCTTCCTATTCTTGCATGGTTGTATAATAACTTTATCCCAGAGTAAAATCTTGCAGTCCAGATGACTTCTTTTTTTGATCCTATTTTGAGTGGGTGACAAAAAATATATCTTTTTTTCTTTTAATATATTTAGATTATGGTTTTATAAATGGGACCATAGTAAAAAAAATTAAGGAAATTATTTTCTGTGCACTGGTGAAATGTTTTAATGAAGAGCTTTTAAATGGTTTTAGTTGAACTTTTTTTTTTAATGTTTTTTAGCAAGCTTTTTTTTAAGTACAACATGTAGAGAAGTATTTCTGTGATAAGTTGAGCAGTTTTTGCTTATATGTGAAATATATGGTAAAACAGTTATGATTTACAAATTGAGCCATAGCCAAAAATGTCCCTATTATTGCATGAGAATATGCAATATTGCTCTGAGTGTCTCCTGAATAATTGACGTGCCCCAGTCGCCACATGCTGCGAACGCTCACTGAGGCTTCAGCTCAACTTACCAGCGAGCGACAGTGTTATGATACTCGGGCGTCCTCAGGTGGGAGCGTCTCACTGGGAGGAATCCTGGGAAACAGTGATCGGCAGACGTTAGCATTGACCGTTTATCTGAGTAGACTTGTGTTTCATTCAGTTTGACAAATGCTTCGGGCCGCTGATCAATTTTAATCGGTATCGAAACTGCTTTTGGGTATCATATCACTTATTAAACTTGTTCATTTATTATTTTATTTGGATGTAGATCTAGCAGAAACCAGTAGTCTAACACCACATTTTGCTGCAAAATGCATCACACTGGTGTTAGCAACTTGAAGGATCTAGATTTAATTTTTTTTGTTATAAATATATTTGTACTGTGGTCTATAGGACAGAGTTTTGAGAACTTTTCAAGGCAACAATATTTCTAAAGGCCAAATGAATAATAATCCACCTTTGCACATACGGCCCCTTTCTTTAGTGTGAGCCTATAAATTTTAATGTTTTGTTTGTTACTGCTGTAATACGAACAATTCTCCTTAGTATTTTTGTCCAGTATTCTATTTTAAAGGGGCTATATTATGCAAAATGGACTTTTCTAAGCTTTCTACCATGTTATAACAGTGTTTCCTCATCAAAAACATACCTGGAGCTGTGTTTTGCACAGTATAATCCTCTATTCTCTGGCACAGCTGTTTGTTGCAAGATTTTCAGTATGTACTGCAGCTCTAGTAGAAGAGACATTATTATAGCGCCACCCTAAAATACAGACAAATACACAAGTTGTTAAACGTGCAGTGCTGTTCTAGAAATGACCAAGATTGGTTTAAAAATATAAATAAAAACATAATATTGTCCCTTTAATATTCTATATAGGCCATGTTTTATTAAATGCAGGGGGCCAATTAGAGGTGCTAGTGTAGTGTAGGTTGACCACACATCCCTATTTAACCGTGACAGTCCCAGTTTTAGGATCCATGTCCCATGTGCTAAGAATTATCTGTAAAAACATTCATATGTCCCAGTTTTCAACAAACCATGTCCCAGTTGTCTCTATTTTAAGTGAAAAGCATAGAAAACTAGAAACACATTTGTCTATACACTTTTTTCACTAAATTTATTTCCAATGTGATTATTTTCATTAATAAATTGCCATTATATTTAAAATTTAAGCCCCAGCGCCATGTTCTTTGAATAACATAATAGAAAACTGTATGGATTTCGGAAGCTTTTTTGTTACTTGGTGAGTTCAAATACACTAAAATAAGTGAAAAATATACGTGTCCCAGTTTTTGAGTCTAGGAATCTGGTCACTCTAGTTTAGCCTAAACAAAGCATTGGTTACCTATCTTTGCCCCCCCCCCCCCCAAATCTATAACATTTATTAAACATAACTAGTGTATTTTTATTTAGACTATCACAAGTCTTCAAAACCTGTAAGCTGCAAAAAAGATACAGATTTTAGATAAAGACCTGATGTCAGGAAAATGTCAGCAATTAGCCTTTACATGATCATTAGCTTAGCTCATCTATTGCCTCGCTCTTACACAGAAACACCCTGTTTAACGCCATAAATTATACACGGTAATTAATGTTCCCTCATCTTCAAAGAGAATATTAATTAGTGCCACAAATGTTTCCTTGTAGTTGCAAAGTATTGGTCCTCTGGCTGCAACAACTCGCCGAGAGTCTCAATGGGAAAACCACACAACCTCGGGCCGTGTTGACTGTGGGCGGATCCGGTTTGGGAAGAGTCTTATTTTTAGAAATCCGGGAATAAAGTTCTTTTAAACAATGTAAATAACTACTGTAAAATAGGCTACAATAACGAAAAAAGCCAAAGCAATAGGCTCATAAAGAACGATGAGGGTAATAGCCTAATAAAATACAAAAAAATAGCAAACCGTAAAGAAGAGTCAAACAGCGACGAAGAAGAAAAAAAAAACGGAAATAACATTTTACAATAAATTGCAAATACATTACAACAACCTTTTCCCTCAAAATTTAAACGCACACAAACAATAATATAAAAAAATACTTACTTTAAAAAAATGGACTTTATTTAGTTTTGCGTGTCCTTTTCTGAAGTTAGTTTTTCCCCAGAGGCGCCGTGCACTTTCCCAGTCAGACTTTTAGCTGCTCCTCCTTCGCATTTCTTCGTTTTATACCAATTTAGAATTAATATTGCATCGTCATTACTTAATAATTTCAAACCCCCTCGTAACCCGGTGACATGAGGGCATCCATAATTCACACGAGGCTAATTAGAGAGGAAATTGGGCCATGAACGGCGCGCAGACAAGACGCGCGAGGTTATAGCGCGTGGAGCGGTGAGAAAACCCCTGTACAGAGCGAGGCCTTTATTTTTTTTTCCGTGGCGCTTGTATCATACGCGACAATACATATTTAATCCCAGCTGAGGGTTGGGGATCTATGAATTAAACAGTGGCAACAGGACGGCAAAACAAATAAACAGAAAAACAGCATTTGGTTCAGAAAAAAAGGAAATAAAGAAGAAAAATAAAATAAAAAGAAAGAAAAGGGCCCACAATAATAATACAATAGTAGCTAATGCGTTAATAATAAGTTTAGTGGTGCAGACAATAATTAGAAAATAACAAATTATTTATTAAGATTAAATTTCACACTTTCAAGTAAAACAATAGTGAAGAAAAATAAATACTAATATAAGTGATGTACTGTATATATCTGGGCTATATAGCTCCAAAACACATCAAAATACAATATAAATATAGCAGCAGCCACATCCACACGGATCATGTGCCTCGTAGACATCAGTGTCATACCGTTTATAAAGGAGAAAACAGTGCGTCAAACCCTGTGATACTGTGCGTAAAATAATCAGTGACAATTCACAAGAGAATATTGAAAATCTGATGTGAGGTTTTGGAGATGTGATGGTTTCAGTCCTTTCCATCCAAACACATTAGTGAAACCTTTCAGTATGAACTTTCCAAACGAACACTTTTTTTTTTTTATCTCAATCACAGTAACACAATTGGTAATAAACAATAGGCTCCCTCATTGTTAAAGATCAACAAAGCCCCTTAAACTTTCCCTTCCTCTGTAGGCTACAACATGAAACCCATGACGCACAGAAGTGAATATGGATTATAGGAATTAAAATATTTTAAACTTCAAAGAGTGCAACATAAACTGATGACAACATCAAAACCCACCTCCCCACACAATTTCTCGTCAATGACAAAATCAAAAAGTGCAACAACAGGAGTCTAAGTCTTTTGGAGATAATCCCAGTCCAGACGTGAGGAGGTTGTTAATAAATCCCTGTTACTTAGGCTATTATTAATCACTCGATCAAAAATGTAGTAGGCTATTTTATTCATGATGTGTGAAAGTCAGTGTGTAGCAGAGTATTTCATTCGTTTCTGTTTTTGCCGCTGGTTGCAAAACCACACTCGAACCACATTCTTTTTCAGGTCCAATTTCTCTGCGATGGCTGCGATTTTCTCTGACGAGGGCCGAGGCTGGATGGCAAAGTACGCCTCCAAAGAGCGCTTCTCCGGCGCGGCGATGGACGTGCGCTTCCTTTTCCTTTCATTGCCGTTGAAAAGGTCTGGTTTGCTGCTCTTCTCGCGGTACGCTGCCTCGGCTTCCTCGAGCCATGCTTGAAGAACCGGCTTGAGTGCGATCATGTTGTTGTGGGACAGGGTCAGAGACTCAAACCTGCAGATAGTGCTCTGACTTAGCGACCCCACGCCCGGGATCTTCAGGTTGGCCAGCGCTGAGCCCACGTCAGCCTGAGTCACTCCAAGTTTGATCCTGCGCTGCTTAAAGCGCTCCGCGAACGCCTCCAACTCCCGCGGATCCGACTCCACGTCGCTGACCATGCCTCCATGCACGGAGAGGGAGTGCGGGTGCGCCATGTTGGCCATGGCCTGGTGCAGCTGTCCCATGGTCTGCAGGTGGTGGTGGTGCGCCGGGGCCGTCATTCCCGGAGGCTCAGGGGCGCCCATCCCGCTCATGGCCAGGCTGCTGGACAGGTGCTCCAGCAGGTCTCCGGCCTCCAGGCCCTGGCCCAGGTGAGGGTGGTGGTGGTGGGACGCGATGGTGGACGGGACGTGGGAGATGGGCACGGCGCTGGAGGAGGGGGCTGAGGTGCAGGGGACACTGCTCATGGTATGGTAAGTCACGTCTGGTTTGAACGCGTGGCTCTTGCCGTGAGAGACGATGCTGTCAGCCGCCGCCAGAGCCTCTGCCCGCGCCAGCAGGCTCTCATCAAAGCCTCCGAATATATTGCCCTGCAGCTGCAAGCGAGAGGAGAGAGCATACTGCAAGTCAGTGGGGAATTGTGTCAGCAGCCAGCTCTCAGGATCTTAAAAAACATTTTTCCAAAGGCAGCGCAGAGCGCACAGAAGCCTCCTCAAAGCGCAGGTCATAAAAATTAATATGAAGCAAGAGCATTGCTTGAATTGACATGTGTGAGAGGGGAGGGGGTGCTGGGAGGGGGCACAGACAGAGGAGAGAAAGATACTCGCTAGAACAAAGTCCTGTCAAATATGTTTTTGTTCATCCAGGTCATGGCGAATCTGGACGTAGTTTTTTACGCTTCAAAGATTAAAATTACGTCTAGGTCCCCCTTCCCCACATTAGACACTATGCTGTCAGACTTTACCCACTTTACACGCGTTTCTACAGTGACATTTCCCCCAAACTGAAGCACGTACCTGCGGGCCGGGCACACACACTCTGCGCATGCCCTCCGAGCCCGCATGCAGGCCGGGGTACTTGGGCTCGTGCAGGGCTGGGTGCATGGTGAAGTGCTGCTTGCCGTTCATGGTCATCATCGTCCTCGGGGGCTGCCTCCTGCAAGCGGCGCACGAGCAACCAAGGCCCCTGGCACGCGGACGCACAGCTACAGTGTATGAGGTCCTGCGCGAGACTCCTGTCACCGACAATGAGCTGCTCGTGCGGCGGGGCAGCGCCTCCCGGCATCCCTCCCGTCTGCCTCTGCCCCCCTCCCCCCGCCCCGCTCAGTTTACAAGTGGCAAAGAGTGGCCTCTGTGCGCAAGCGTCAAGTGGCAGCTTTGTCCTTTTCGGTCACTTTTAAAGGGCGTATACTTTTGGGTTGTTGTTGTTTTTTTAATACATATAGCTTCAACATTTCTATTACATATTACAGTCTACATAAACAATGGCACGGATAATCCTGCAATTCCTTGTATTGAGGTAACCTAAGGACAGGGCAGAGCTGCGTTCCTAGACTGCGTTTCAGCACCAAGGACAGAGACTGGTGACAGTAATGCTCTGTCCATGGTGCTGACAGTTTAGGGCTTAATGCTGTTAAAAAGTGCAGCATTTACCCATAATACATGCACCTGTAGTTTAAATAATTACAATATCCATATGATAAATACAGTCAGTTGCTGCTGTGACCTGAGATTATTTGCAATTTTAAAGAGACCAGTATGCACATAGGCCTATAATGTAATTACATTGTTTACTACAGTCTTGTGTATGTACAGTGTGCTGAATTTTGATTATTATTCCTAAGACAAAAACATTATTTCATTATTTCTACTATTATTTCTCATAATGTGTATAATATTAATGCAGTGTATTTGGAAGTCTCAAGTATTTTTTCCCCCTGAATATGCAAATAAAACAACAATTAACACAATTAAAACCTCCAGTCAAGTATGATCAAGGTTGACATACTGTTTATTGGACAGAAACCCCAATTATATTATATTATAATTTTGTCCTTGATATTATGCTTTTATTCATCTTTTTAAACAAATCTTGGTCACCTCTAGAACAGCATTGCATGTTTTACAGCCTTTAAAAACATTATGTGACTAATTATTTCCAATAATTAATAATAATAAATAATGACCTAAAGAAACAGGTGAAGAGACCAGCAGAGGGCAGAGCTGTTACAGTCTTTTGAACAGAAACAGAGAAAAAGGGCTTTTTATTTCCTTAAACCTTTTATATGATGCCATTTTACTACAAAATCAGAAAAAAAAAATAGCTGTGAGGAATGAGTGGAAAATCAATGGAGCTGTACACTGTATTTTGGATAAATGAATGAGAGCAGACTGGAGGTAGAGGGCTTGTTGATCGGTCAGTGCTTTCTGGAGTGGGCAGGGGGAGAGGTGGAGATTTGTGGAACTGAGCGTTCTGAGGCCTTAGAAACTCAGCGTCTGAGAGTAAAGAATTACTCAAACAGACGAGAATGAAACAAAACACAACTCTTTTTGATAAGGGAACATTACAACATGGTAGAAAGCTCAGAAAAATCAATTTTGCACAATATATCCCCTTTAAGATGAAATGTTAAATTTTGACTTTTTAAAAAAAAATTTATTTCAAAAACAGATACTAAAGGTTTTGCGTTGACAGTAGATTTGGTCGGTCATGCTTCAGGTTGCCTCTGGTTGCTGAGGTGACCAGACCTATGAGGCTTTTGGACCTGATTGTGTCCCATGTGAATGTTCATCCTCGGGGCGGCTGGACACTCTTCTCACGTATCTGTCCCTGTTAAAAACCCTTAAGTCAGTGTCTCCGGGCCCCGAAAGAGGAGCCAAGCGGGACGGTGGCGCGGGATGACACACAGCTCCACCTGATCCACACGATGCCTCTCTAGTTCCCCCGACTCTCAATTATTCAGCAGCGCAGTGGCAGGCATCCATTACCCCGCTGGCATGTTCTTATTCATTACACAGATTAAAAGAGCTGAGGTCCTTTCTCGCCACGGAGACCTGTTGCATGCTGGGAGTCACACACTTCTGCAAACACACTTCTCAAGGTCTCAAGAAACAGACTGTTAGTTCTGCAAATTAATAAGTTGTTCAGTTTATAGTTTATTGTAGTCTTGTGGCCAGAAAAAAGAGTGCTGAGTTGTTCAAAAGCTAAATGCAGAGGATGGTCCAAGTTGCTCTGTATAGCAGTGTTTCCCAACCAGGGGTACGGGGACCCCTAGGGGTACACGAGCACCTTGCAGGGGGTATGTGGAGTTATTTTAGTACTCTCTCAGAAAATATTTGGCTGTCAAAGACTAAAATGACCCTAAATCTGAACTAACCCAGGACTATGCTGAGGGATACTACAAGGAATAGCAGAAAAATGCAATACTAAAGAAGGACAAAACAGGGACTAAACCAGGACTAAACCCAGTCTAAAACCACAACTCAACAAGAAATAAACCAGGTCTTTAACCAGAACTAGGCCACACAGGGGCTAAACTAAGATAAAACCAGGACTAAAGCAGAAAAAAGAAGGTCTAAAACCAGAACTTAACAAGAAATAAATCAGGTCTTTAACCAGAACTAAATCAGGCCACACAGGAACTAAACTAAGACTAAACCAGGACTAAACCAGATCTAAAACCAGAACTAAACCAGAATTAACCTAGGTCTAAATCAGGCCAAACAGGGACTAAACCAAGACTAAACCAGGACTAAACCATGTCTAAAACCAAAGCTAAACATAGACTAAACCAGGACTAAACCATGTCTAAAACCAAAGCTAAACTAAGACTAAACCAGGACTAAACCATGTCTAAAAGCAAAGCTAGACTAGGACTAAGCCAGGTCTAAACCAGGACTAAACTGAGACTGAACCATGAGTAGGTCCGGTCCAAACCAGAACTAAACTAATACTACACCAGGTCCAAACCAGAACTAATCCAGGTCCTGGGGGTACAGAAAACCAAAAAGGTATTGTGAAGCACTGTTGCATCATGTTAAGTTTCCATCGCTTTTATTTTTCCAAAACTCTTTTCTTGAAACTGCCCCCAACAGATGGCAGAATAAAAATCAAATGAGCTCTTGCTGCATAAGACATTATAACTCATTTCTTCTAACCTTTTGGCTTTTTTCTTCTGGTGTTGCCACAGCAGATCATCTGTCGCTAGCGTTCTCTGACCTGCATATTGATATGGGTTTAGGTTTTACCCTTGATGATAGTTCTGAGGCAACCCTCTCCATTTATCCAGGCTTGGGAGTGGCGTGAAAGTTTGCTGGCTTGTGACCCGTTGTGGCTGCAGTAAGACCTTTGAATCAGTTTGTGGTACCTGGAAAGACTGTAAATGTTCAGGTTAGGACAATAATAAATGTGTCTAATGAAAATGTCTTTGCAAAATCTGTAAAATCTAAGTAAGAACTGGTTATAGCTCTACCAAAACACACACACGCACACACACACACACACACACACACACACACACACACACACACACACAGAGCTGTCACTGAGCTATGACATAAGTGGAGAGAAAAGTTGTGTGAATAAAACATTAGGGAGCTTTTCTCGCCTTCATCTCACTTCTCCCTGCCTCTCTTTTTATTTGTTAATAACTGTCACATTGCTACAACATTCATAATTGAAATGTCATTGTTTACTTGTGCTTTTCCAGTCCTGGAGAGTGAAGTGGGTATATTTTATTAAGAGTGGATCTGCTGTGCGTGCATTTCAATCTGACAAACAGCTGTACTTCACCATGACCTGATTTTGCGTTCCTTCAGTCTAACAATCCATATAACAAGCCGTCAGATTCATCGCTATCTTTAATGACAGGCTAAATGGCAAAGAACAACACTATTAGGTTTCAGCAACATAGGATCTCCATTCAGTGTCCTCTGGGTGACGTCACGCTGTTTACCTCCAGGCTTACTTACAAGTCAAATTTTATTAAAGGCCTGACATACTTTAGAAAGTATGCAACGTCGCTAACTTTAATGCTGCATTGAAATTAGATCTATGTTACTTTATGAGAGGAAGAACCTAACTAGCAGAATGAAAAGCTTTTATGAGGATCCCAGTGGGTGCTCCCTCAGATCACTTCTGCAGCGGCAGCCGAACCCACAGGAGCACGAAGGGACAGAGACTTGTCCCGACTGGAAACTCAAGACAAGCTCCACTGTTGTGTATTTAGACAAACCAGGCTGAGTGTTTTCACTTGGCTTCCTTAAATTAAATGCTTGTGTTTTATTGAACACTGTTTTGATTTGTCAAAGTGACTTTAATTATCTCTTGTTGGGACTGGACAAAGTTACAGCAACATTCCTCAAGAATCATCAGATCTATTCACTTCAGATAAACTTTTAATGACTAAGGATTTTATAAATAACTTTGGGCACCTTTGCATCACTGTTTCACATTTTATAACTTAAAATAATGTACTGTATATATATGGAAGACTCTTCTTTTGGGAGCTGTGATTTTGACTTTGCAGACTTTAGATTACATGTCTGTCACCCCCTGCTGGCAACAATGGGGACTGGACAGATCATAAAATGGGTAATTAGCACGGCTATTAGCAACACAAGGCTAACAAATAGATACATTTGTTTATTTTAAAGTTTAATTTTATTCGTATTTTATATCTTGTACAGTTTGATGCACTTTGATCGACTCAAGAATTATAAATAAAGTTACAGTTGCAGTTAAATGAGCTGAAAATAGCAAAACAAGTCCAGTGATAGTGTTTGGGCTTTAGAAATGAGCAGGAGCACTTCCTGGAGTCAAGAGGGGTTAGACCCGAGTGGTTTCAGCTCTTTAGAAGGGGATGGTCTTAGTATGCTGGATTTCTCAAAAATCTGTGAATGAAACAAAATACTACTCCAGTTATGTTTTTGAGGTGAAAACAACACTGCACAAGTTGCTTTAGTATAACAGGGGACTTTTAAGTCTGTCATAGTCCTATCAATCCATACACTTTTAACCAAGAATTTTCCATGACCTGAAAAATGACTTACATTTGTTAAAATTGTATTCAAAATGTCCGGTGGGGTACGTTAGAAACATACTTTTGCTGCAATTTCATTTGTTGATTGTTGTTGTTTCATTGTAAAATTGGTCAGTAAAAGAAAAAAACAAAACAAAACAAAACTGTTAGAAACAGTATATTATTCCACTAATTTTACTGAGTTATAGCCTATATACCAGTGATCAAAAGATAATTATACTATATTAGATATAAACTAATCATCTATGCTTTTAAAGCATTACTAAAACCAAAAAAGCCCAGCAAAAAAAAAAAAAAAAAAAAAAAAAAAAATTCCAATATTCTGACGAAAAATAGATATAGGACACTTTTCCCTGCAGTGAGATCAAGAAGAGGCCAAGAAGACAGCGTTTCTCCTGAACACTTATATTTACTGTATTCTAGCTGGGCAGGTTTAACTAGGAATGGCTGAATTTTACTGTTTAAATTTCCAAAAATTTACACCAAAATATAAACATTTCCATCATTTCCAGGGCCTGGAAATTGCAGGTTTTCATGAGTGTATGAACGCTGTAGGTAGGTCCTCCTGACCAGGATCCTGGCTCAAGATCTGGAGAAGGGTCCCACTGCTCCTGACTGGTTGCCTCAGCAGCACAGACTGAAGGATGGGCCAAATGCAGAGAACACATTTCCTGTGGGAACAAAATCTACCTTAACCTCACTGTTCAAGCTCATCATTTTTCCTGTTCAGTTTTTATACATTTTAAATATTAAAGGCATAATTTATATGAATTGCACTTAGTGTTACCCGATGGAAATCCCCTTCATATTGCACACATCTTTGTGAACACACTGCCCTCCCAAGGAATTTTGGGTGTGAAGCCTTCAGGCAAGCACAGTTTGAAGACAAAGTAAATCCAAGAGTCAAATATTTGACATTACTAAACCAACCTGTGAATTCTTTGTGTATATAGATGTAGTTATGGTAACCTAACAGAAAAATAAAGGACACGACACAAGAGTTGAGGGTAATATCAGAAATGCTTTGGCTTGCATTTTTTCTCTTTCACTTTCCAACTTTGCCAATATTTTTACAATTTTTTCTCTCGTTCTTGTATTTTTTTTTCTTTTTTGATCCAATCCAAAATGTTTTTTCTTTTCTTTCTTATGTTACAAGCAGCCCATTCCTCCTTCTTTATTGCCAAAAGCAAACATGCTAGTAAATTAGAAATCCATTTTACAAACAAAATACATGAAGAAAATACATCCACATCCTGCAAATATAAACAGTAACATATCCAAAACTATTATCCAATTAACATTTTACACATTTTTACACTATTGTGTGATAGTAGTAGCATAAAGAAGGTATACAAAAAAGTAAAACGAAGACCTCTGAAGTTTCACTTACACAAACAAGAGCCCTGCCAGTATATGAGTGTCTAAAAAGTAGCCGCTGACCTTATTAAATAATTCACAAAAGCAAAATATTAGAAGGTGCTGAGCAGGTTTTCAGTCAACAGTGAGATACGCAGATAGTTAGTGTCGTCAGGGGACAGGAATTATACAAGTGAAGTGTATCAAAATATAACATTAATACGCATTCATTCAACACTATCTTACATTTGCAGGGACACCAAAGTTTCTTATGTGTACTTGTCATTTTCTGGTACATTTTGCTCTTTCAATTTAGAGGTACTGTCAATGAATATGCTCATTTTATTTAGGCCTGGAAAAACATTCAAATAAAGTAATTTTAACTAGTTAATATTCACCCATTTGAATTTTTAGTGAGTGATTTATTGCTCCCAGCCTAAAGACACCAACTTGCAGTATATGAAGAAGCCAGAATAAAAAAAAACAAAAAACACAATTATAAATCTATAAAACTTTGTAGAAGTTGGTTTTGCAGTCTGTGTGGATGTTGAAAATTGCACCAATGGACAAACACACAAGCACATGTCAATAAATTAGAAATAAAGAGAAAAAGTTAAGAAACATTTAATCTTGAATTTTAAGAAATACTGAATTTAGTTTTTTGATCAACTGTAAGACATAATTAAAACAAAATAAATAAATGTAATGTATGTTTTGGAGCTTTAAACTGAACAGTAATAATCGGACTTTTCCACAATATTTAAGTTTACTGACATGCGCCTGTGTCGGTGGTGCGTGACGACTTCCTATTTCTCTGCGGTTTTCTTAAAGGGCAAATCATGTGCTACTGAGGTGGCAATTTAGTCAACTTCAAAAATAAACCGGTGCAACAGATAACAAATAAGCAGAGACACTCTTGCTTTGCGTTTTCTACCTGCCACAATCTCGCCATTCATTTAAAATAACAAACTCAAAAAAGTACAACAGTAATTACTCTTTCAAGCATTTACAAATTTTACAAAAGTAAATGATAAATCTTGTAAAAATTCAGCTGTTCTGCTGATTGTAAGGCAAAAATTATATATATATATATTTTACTTAAAATCAACGGTTCAGTTTTACATTCAAACACCTGTCTCTGAGATCACGAGAGATGATCCTTGTCCTGCCAGGCCTTTTGGATGAATGAAGGAAACTAGTGTAAAAGACAGAGAAGGGCTGAAGAAATACATCTCTCTGAATTAGTACACTGTGAAAAAGTAGAATTTTTTCAGTGATGCAATTCAAAAAGTGAAAATATTATAAATTCAGTACAGTCACATATTTCAAGCATTTATTTATTTTAACTGTGATGATTTCAATATTATGTAATGTGTCATCACAATTACAATAAATATTCCTTGTGTGCGTACTGAATTTATATATGCGTATCACTTTGAACACTTCTGAATTACGTCGACTTTCCCCACATTATACTAATTTATTAAGATGCACCTGAACATTAAGGGAAACTGGATGGTTCTTATAAGACTGTATTAGGACATGTCGCTTGTAAACGTCAGTATTGTGTACATTGCACTGGGATCCTTCTGTACCTGCGCTGTGGTGGTTTATGGGACAGTTTTAGATGTGGGGGGGTGGAGCTCAAAAGTGGCCGCCCACCTCTGGTTCCCATTCACTTTCTCCCATGGAAAAAATAAGTATGTTAAGGGTTTAAAGGTGTGAAAGAGGGCTAACTCATGACCATGGCAAATTTCATTAAAAACAAAAAATAATCTGAAACTTAAAAAAAGGCAAATGTACAAGCTCATTTTGCAATTTTTTTTTGTTTCAAGTTTTTGTTTTTTGACTGAATTTTGTTATGGTCACAAGTTGCACCATAGTTGATTAACATCTGTAAGGCATTTACACTCTTAACAGATTTTTTGAAACATCAATAGAGAATGGGACATTTACCTCCAGATTTAGAAGTGGGTGGTCACTGTTGATGTCCATTTGCGTGCAGTATGTACTAACAAAATTAATTGCCAGCACAATAGGGTACTGCAGAAATTAATGTGATGTTTTTTGAGAGAAATGAAACCCATACCATAATTTCCTATAGGTACGACACAGTGCACTTGTGGAAAAATAAATTATTTGAATTTACATTTGAATTTGTGATGGAATGAGCACGTCCCTGAACTCAGGACAAAAGTCTTCAAAAATGGCGTTTAAATACAGTATATGTATAAAAATACCTATTCACAGTAGACACAAATGTTGTGCATTACTGATACGAATCATCTGGTAAGCACACTGAAACGTACATAGATTTGTACTATCTATAAGGACAACTCAGACACTTATTCTCAGCAAAAGTGAGACGTCTTTATCGGTTACGTGTTACTGAGGGAAAACCGTCAGCCCTCCTAGCGTCTTCTGACTTTGATTAGAGTCTAAAATTATTTTGCTTCAAAATACTGGAAACAAAATGAGTTCGGTTGAGTGGAGGAAGGTGACCGCTGCGTTTGCTGGAGCAGGACGAAGCCTTTATCGCCGCCAGGATCTGCTCTCACAGTCGTCATCTTCGTCGTCATCCTCCTCTTCCTCTTCCTCCTCCTCCCCCGCCAGAAAAGAGCTGCTTTCCTTCTGTTTGAAGTAGACAAAACCACCAAATAGATTAACTTTGTTGTGTGTTTGGCCATTACGGAACATCAAGCAAAACTCACACAGATTACCCCGATTACAACACTCTCTACTTGTTGATCTTTATAACCACACTTTAGATAATATTTTAGTTTTTGAACATGTAAAGCTGTTTGTCTTACTGAGCTGTCCTCTTCTTTGGCCTCTTCCTCCTCTGGTTCAGTTGTGACCGAGGGCGTCTTGGGCTTGTACCAGGAAATCTGCAGCACTCGACCTTTGAACTTTGCTCCCTGGTTGGCAGCCTACAAGTTCAAATGTATAAAATGTATATTTTGTACATTTAGAAAGTGTGAGTTTCTTATTACAGGTGGAAGGTGAGGAGGTTTTATAACTTACATTCTCTGCTTCACTTCTTGTTTTAAACGTCATAACAACACTGTTGGCATCATGATCACGCAAATCCTCAATCTCTCCAAATTTCTAGGAATAGTCAGAATAAATAAGTGAATAATTAAACACCATTTATAAACTGTGACAAAATCCTTTGACTTCAATATTTCATCTTACCACAAAATGCGGCATCAGCTCCTCTTTCTCCTCTTGTGTGACCCCCAGGATGGCCAGAGCTCTAGGCCTGTGGTCCACCACCATACGGTTTACTGTCCCACCTCGCCCCATCATGTCCCGGCTGCGTCCTCTTCCCCGTCCCATGTGGACTGTCCCGTGATCAGGGCCCATCTTCCCTCTGCCTCGCCCTCGGCCCGTTGGAGCTCGGATCAGACCTAACCGTGTTGCCTGGGAGACAGCACACAGGGTCAGAGGTCACCAGGTCACTGAGCCACCATAGTAGGATACTACACTGAAATTCTATCACTTGATAATAAATTAAATAGTTTTAAAATAACATCACACAAGTTACCTTTCAGGGGTCGCCACAGCTAATCACCTGCTTCCACCACACCACTTTCACAAACTAACTTCATGTCTTATTTCACTTCATCCATAGATCTCCTCTTTGGACTTCTGGCAGCACTAACCTTAATTCTGGTGCCTCAAACAACATTAATCATCATCATTTAACCACTGCAAAGGCCTAAAGCAGACATGTCCAAAGTGCAGCCCAGGTTGAGGTGTCATATGGCCCTCAGCCTCCATGACAAAATGTATTACTTATGGCCCACCAGCACTTTCGTACAGTGTGTTCATGGCTTCATCTGTGCATTTGTGCATGTCATCTACTACTCTCTCCTTTGGTTTTCTAAGTTGCTAAGTGTGAATTTAATTTAAACTGTATGTGCTTTTAGTTCCTAAAAACATAAGGAGGGACTGTTGGCCGTTGGACTGTACATCTTCAAATCTGGCCCTCTTTGGAAAACGTTTAAAACACCCCTGGCCTAAAGAGTAGAGACAAGTGGTCCACTACATTTTCACTTTTTGGTATTGGTGTACTTAAACTCATGGTTGTTTTTTGTATGTGCCAAAAATTACATGCAAGAAAAATATTGTTGTGGCCAAAACAGTAGCTCACTTTCCATTGTAGGTTAGGGTATAATATACTAAGGCTAATATAAAAAAAACAAACATAATTCATAATTATAACAATAATTTCATAACATAATTTCAATATCATAATTTATATTACCAGCATTACCACATCATAACTTTACTGTGCTTTAGTAAAGTCACTGTTCTACCTTTAAAATGTGTCCTTCACAACCTCAGAGCCACTCTCCCCTCCATTTGTCCCTCCTTCACTTCTCCCCTAATTGTCATCCCGTACTTTTCTAACGAGGACTAACAGCTCAAAGTTTAATGAGACAGCGCTCCATCAGTGTGAGGCGGCGTCTGATTTGGATTCGTTAGTGCCTGTTCCTCTGGGTTTTCTTAAGTGGCTGAAGTTTAATGTGCAGAAGGAGGGTCGGCCCGGGACGGATGGGGACCATATGAATTTTTAATAACTCACTAATTTAAGACCCAAGGGGAGGGGAGAGAAAAATTATGTTAGGATAGGAAGGGTGTTCCTGACAAAGCCATGGCAGTAATCTTTGACAAAGCTGATCTTGTACAGCATCAAAAATGGGCCTAAATGAGTTTTTTGGGCCTGATTTTTATTTTTTGTTTTAATTTTGCTGCAATAACATTGTACAATCAGCACAATTCAAGTTTTGAATTAAAATGAGCAAAAGCAGTGACTGTACTGTTGTTTCCTGTTATTTAAGAAAACCAAAAGGGTCACAAGTCAGTGTACTCTTGGCCCCAAGCTTAAAAATGCCACACAGTATAGCAGGCTGTAACTCTCCAGTGCCCAGATATTTTGAAATGTGAATATCTGGATGGCTTTAACTGTGTTAGTTACACTTAGAGCCCATGATACAGTATACAGTCCCTGTATAATGTAAAACATTGTCTAAGGGATGATTTCATGAACTACAGGTGAAGTGTGTAGTTTCTGGAGGCAACTAGTCCTCAAGTGGCAGACTGCAATTCACTGCCTTATATCCTTCCTTTCGAGACCATGTAAACACTTAGGGTAGCCCTCAACCTAATTTAAATTTGGAGGAAAGACTGTAGAAAGAAAGATCGAGGAACAAGCAGCAAAAACATTTCAAAGGACCTCTTTGAAGACATTTCCTGTCATCGCTCTCTAAAAGTCTTGTTTATAAAAATGCTGATGACACAAGATTTACAAGATGACATCTCTGCTAATGCCTTTGTAGTTATCTTGATCTATAGTTGTGCAAGTGTGTGTGTTGTGTTGTGTGCCAGCAAACTACCTCAACTTGTAGCTGCCCCAGTTTCCTCTTGAGGTCGGTCGTGTCTTCTCCAGAGTTCATCTTCTTGTGAAAGTCAAGCTCAGCATCGAGAAGCTCCTTCTGGGCCTGGCCACATTCAAAGTGAAATATTAGACTTACTGTACACATCAAATTGATTCAGTCACATGCAATGCAAGTTCTATGTGATTAGCTATTTTGAATATTGCAATAATGAAATAACTTGCAATATTTAAATGCCTCCTTTGGCAGAGAAAACACTTAATTTATTGAGAAAATAAATAATGTTAATGTGCAAATATTAAACAAAACCAGGACACTGTACAAGAGAATGGGCCTAATTTTGGGATTAAACTAGGTCTAAATTTAAGGCTAAACCAAGACCAATCTGGGCTAAACTAAGGACTAGGAATATAGCAGGTCTAAAAGAACTTCTTAGTTGAAATGCAAAGATTAAATGTTGACAACATGAAGACTATAACATTATTGCAATACAACCAGATCTTTGCAATATGAATATAGTGGTAACAGTAAATTGGCAATATTGTGCAGCCCTATCTGAAAGGGAAACTGAACTCAGCACAAATTTGTGAAGTTCCAACAGAAGAAAAAGAGGAGCTCTAAATTTACATCAGTTTTGGTCTTGGGCTGGCTGTGGTTGGTTTTGGCAGTGGTGACCTGTGTGGCAGGGTTCAAGTCATTCTGCAGCTGAGTGATCTTATCGGTCAGCTCCTTCAAAGTCTTCATGATGTTGGCCCTTTCCTCTGGTTTCATCCCTCTGTTTTTCTCCAGACGGTTTATTAAAGCCTTAGAGAAGAAAAAGTGCATATTGTAAGTAAATCTACTGTAAAATGTGTACTAAAATGTGACAACAATACAATCGCTCACTTTCTGGCACTCAATTTGTGTCTCCAGCATCTCCTGCTTCTTCTTCCTCATGTCCTGTTGAAGCTTTAATGCCTCCTAAAAGAGAGGAAATGGATAATAAATAATAATGCCCTAGACAACTTAAAAACAAAAAGTTAAAATGTCAAAAAGTAAAGCCCGACGTGCCTGCTTCTGCTTGAGAGCTTCTTGTGCAATGAGTGCTTTTCCAGTTTTCCCGAGACTCTTCGAGGACGACTTGAGGGACGCGGGAGTGTAGGGCCCTTTCTGAGAGTTCGTCAGGGCAGCTGCCACCTAAGGACGAATAGAGCGGGGGAGAAGAGGTGGGCATGGGCAGGAACTTGTCATTGTCCTCAACAGTAAACAGTCTCGAGGACAAAGGCTTAGGACAATGTAGTTCATAATACAAGCACCAAAGTAATTTGCTGCACTGCTTTTTACCTCACAAGTTTTTACCTTTGCTATCATATGAACAAGAAAAATTGTTTGATGTTATGCTTTATTTTTTTATCCTTGATTGTAAAGTGTACACACTGTGACCCTCTAAATACCCTTTTGTTTAAAAAGTCTTCATCTTTGTCACTGTAACAGTGGTACTCATCTAGTCTGATATTAGGAGCTTATTTTATTGCTGATAATTTATTTTGACTAATTTTTACCAAAAAATAAACTATTTCTCTACATGATTTTACCTCAAACCCTCATGTTATTAACACAATATTTATACTTTAAATAATGTTTAAAACAATTAATCCTACTCGTGACCCCTGTGACTTTTAGGTCACAACCCACCATTTGGAAAACACTGCATTATAGAATCTAGGTCAACAGAAATCAACTTCTCTCAATTACCTTCTTTATATAAATAAATCTTACTTAGGGGTATTTCTGTTTGGTTCATAGATTTTTGAATAACTAATCCTCAACCCTTTCCTTTGCATGAAATATCTTTATTGCTGGGTAAAGTCAGATGAAAGTCAGGCTGAACCATACAGTGACTGCCTCTGTGCTTGGGTTGTCTCCTGTGTTCGCTGTGGACGTCCCAGCTACCGTCTGAGGGCGGGGTTTGTGCACCGTCTTGTTCAAAACGTAGGCTGCTGCATTGTGCTGCTTTATCCCCTACAGACAAAGGGAAAGAAAACTGTAAACAACATAGGCTGCAAATACACACTGAGGCCGCAAAATACATTTGTAAGGAGTGCATTAGCCACCAAAGATAGCAAATTGTGCAAAAATGATAGTGCCTGGTTTGAAAACATTAGCAAGTGGCTCAGTATTTAACTGCATTAGGAGCAGTTAGCGCTACATAAGCTAAAGGGTACATAATAAAAGTGACTCAAGTTTGCCAATGTACTCAGTTTGTCTTATTTTCTGATCTTGTGAAAATGAATTCAATTGCATGTAAAGCTTTTTTGATTTCTCATGAAAGGATCTATGCAGGGGCATTATGAGCACTAAATGAAATCATTACATCCTTAACTTGTAGTGTACCTTATGCACAGTGCTGTGCTGTAGCCCCTGGTTGGGGACCTGGCCAGCTGCTTGGACCCCTAAGCTCTGATCCTGAGGCTGCGTTCCTGTGTTGTTGACCCCAGGCTCTCTGTGCCAGTACACTCGGATGAAGCGGTTGTTTAGGACGGCCTCAATACTGGAGATGGCCCGTCTGGCCTCTTCGTTCTTTGTGTACTGGATCAACGCTGCCTCAGGGTCTCCACCAAACACCACCTGCATCAGCAAAAGAGCAATGTAAATGTAATAAATAACGGAGTGCACAATAAGGAAGGCCTAAATTGTTGAATAGAAATGTTAGTAGTGTTTATTGTAATTAATAATAATTACCACAGGTATTATCTGTGAATATCTGTAGTGAAAGTTTTACCTGAATGTTGACAATGGTCCCAAACTTGCTGAAGTGCTCATTGAGCTTGGTGATGTTGTTCAGCTCTCGTGGGATCTTGCGCACCTCCAGTTTAGTGTTTACGTAGTGATTCCTTTTAGGAAAGGTGCCCTTGTGTTGGTTGTTAAAGCCTGGCCTACAGACACAATAAAATACAATTTAATGTGTACTCGAACTGTTAATATTTCAACCAAATTAACAATAATAAGCTGCATGCTAGGTAGCTCAAGACAGCAGTAAAACAATATGTCATGTAATAATATTACTGTATGGTACCACAAACACATGCTTTACACTGAAGATGGCTCTATGGTAAACCTGTTGCAACTTAATAGCCTTTGGTTCCAGCTGCTTCCAGCACCAGAAACAAAAGGTAGGCTGCTGACCTATGAGTCATCTTGACTTTAAACAAGGGAAGTGGAGCAAGGCACCAATTGAGCAACTGTTCAAATTGCAACACCTGGCATGTGTTTCTTTAAATTTCAACACAAAAAAGTGGTTTAGTTAATGACTAGTAGAAAGAGCCATAGTTATGAATTAACAAATGTAGGGGAGGGAAATTAATTTGTTTGATATTGCTTTTTGCAAACTAGTCTAGAGTGTTGGCTGATTCACAACAGTGACAAAATAACCAAAGGCAAAAACAAATTTATGCTCCAGTGTGACTCATGTATTCCTTTAGATGACTTTTACTCTGTGTGTGTCTGAGGAAATGTTCTATCTATAGTAAAGCCTTACTTCTCCATCCAAGGTTTTTTGGCCTGTGGACCATCGGCTGGACCTGCGTCCATGTTTCTCTTCCTGTTGTCCTGCTCTGAGCTGAAGCGGGACATGTTGCTTCCAGGAGTGCTGCTCCCAGTAGAAGGCTCTGTCTGGATAACTATGTTGGCAGCTAAAAGACATTTACAGCCATTATAACAATCCTTCTACGTTTTATTAAATTATTGAAAAAAGGACAGTAAAAGCTTGGTACCTCTGGAGCCCTGGCCCTCATTGGAGGTGAGGCCAATGAGGTTGGAGCGCTGCGTCTGAACTCGAGGAATGAACTGACGGTAGGACGTGTTTCGACCTGATCCAGTCAGACCTGGGGATTCAGGGTTATAGCCCTCTGGATCATAGTTATCTAAACACAGAAACAAATACACAAGCAATATATTAGCATTATAATTCAACTCATAACATTAAACATAGGACAGTGTGAGCTATACATATGTAAATAAAAAAATCACACACAAATCTGAGTGGGAAAAATCATATCTTAGGTTGATGAACAGTGCTGCCCTGTGGTCAACAGCTGTTACTGCAGTTACTACTCAGCTCAAACATTATACACCAAAAACACAAAGTCAACAGAAATATGTATGATGCTAATACAGTCAAACTAGAGCCCTTTTCTTACTGATTTAGTTTGAGCTAAAACAACACATTGTTAAAATTGGGCATAGAAAAAAAACAGAGTCTCAATCTGAATAGGAAAAGCACCGCCGCTTACATTCAGACTGGACATACTGAGGATGCAGAGAAACGGAGGAGGACGAGGGAGGAGGAGGAGGAGGAGGAAGAGTAGGTGGCAGGCCAACGCCAGGCGGTCCAATCGGAGGAGAGGAAGTTATGGCCGATTGGTGGTTGGGCGTGTCAATCCCACTGGTTGCTATCAGTGGGGGTCCTGAGGGAGACACAAGCCCAGGCTAATGGCTCAAGATTATCACCAAAGACTAAATACTACTAGCTTTCGCCACAGTGCGTCAAATAAATGAAGCCAGCGCGAAGAAGCAATCACTAAACATACTTGGAGTTAAGCTATATATAGCACCAAATCTAAAAAAACATTAAGAGAAAACACTAGTACATTGCAGGCACAGGGGTCAAGTACCTGAATATGTTAACAGTGCTAGTCTGTGTAATTGTGCAGTACAAACCTGGCAGAGGGAAGATGCCTGGAGGTGGCGGCTGGCTGTACGGGGGCATCGGCGTTATCCTGATGGTGGGGGGAGGGGGCTCTGTAATCGGGGGCATGGGCATCCCAGGAGGAGGGGGCAGGACAGGGGGTGGCGGGAACGGGATTATGCTGGGCAAGTTCACGTCGTCCACCACCAGAGGGTCGTTACCGTGGTCGAAAGGGCAGAGGTCACCGCGGACGCAGAAGCCCTTTTCTGGAAGAAGAGGACAAATTAACGTAAAAAATCTTCAACTTTTTTGGGGGCATTTTTTATTCTCTTTCAATATATTTATGACAGTGAAGAAGTGACAGGACATCATAGGGCAGAGAGTAAAATGTCAGTCGTGTATGTGCCTCATAACTAAGCCATACCATTCACATTTTGCATTGTAATACTCTACTTTTAATTAATCTATGCAATCTACTGCATTTTTTATAGACAAAAGAGAGAAAGAGAAAGAGGGAGAGAGAGAAAAAAAAACAAAGCACATTAAATTTGGTCTTTTCGTCTGCCATTTAGCTTTAAAAAAATAACATAAATTGCCTTTTGTGTCACAACACAACACAAGCTTTACCCTACAGTCTCATTAAAGAACATGGTCCGTATTGTTGTGTTAGGGCACTGTGGCAGTGCTCTTATGGGACAGAGGGTAAGTTTAAACCTCCCTCCCAGGATCTGAGCTTGCTTTCCTGCAGTTCACAAGGGACGAGAAATGGAGTGCTAAACAGTGGTCATTAGTGATTGGATTAAACAAAGTAGTTTGTAGCTCTCCTGGGCAACACTAAAGCCTGATGATAGGATAAGTTACATGTACAGATTTATTTCAGCAAGAATCCTTAAATCTACAGGTGAATCTCAATAAACTAGTGCTTTTTAAATAGTGAAATGCATTTATTACATAGATTCAGTTCCTAGAGTTAAAACTTTATAACTAGAAGAAGACTCATCTTTACCGTCATAATCCCTGCACCGCTGTTTGAGTGAAGGGTTCTTGTTGCCGAACGGTTTGCCGCCTCCGTCTTGCCTCTGGTTGCTGTAGAAACTGGACCAGCTGTCCGTTGTGCTGTCGGGCAGGTGAGCGTGCGTGGCCACGGGAACCCCTGGGGCCCCTGACACTCCAGTTGACGATGAGTAGGGGTGGGGCGGCGTGGGCAGCAGGGGCGAGGGGTGCTGCTGAGGGGGTCCCGAGGAGGCCGTACTGAAACTGTCAGAGTCCTTCCTCTCCACATCAAACTTGGACTTGAAATCTGTTGAAGTAAGTTGAATATACGTATGTTTAAAAGGCAAAAACAAACACCAGAAAGAAGTGAGTGTCACCAAACAACTAAAATTAAGCTTGCTTTAGTAATCCCTGATTTCAACAAAAACAACAAAAGCAAGGCTATTGAAATGTAATGTGCAAAAATCCTAAAACACAACTTCGCACAAAAACAATAAAAACACACAGAATTGTTAAGCATTAATACAAATCCCACCTTGTATGTAGGAGTTCCAGGGCCAACAGTTAAATCCCCACTGATGTTGAGAGCGCAAAGCTGTCCACATCTTTCCTCATTTGTAAAAACACTTGCAACTATTAGTAGTTTAATCTAAAATAATAAACCAGCACTTGCATGTGGTAGTTGTGTCTATAAACCTTCAAGCAGCTCTCTGCACCTCATACCTGTGACACCTCTGCTAATGAATCGTTGCAGACTGGAGCTCTATGGTCCTTTTTATTCCCTGGTCTGTTGTGCGTGATTTATTGTTAGTTATGGAGGAGTGGCTCTCTCACCTCTGCCGCCTCTGTGCTCTCGGTCCCTGCTCTTCCCTTGGCTGCTGCTCCTGCTCCGGCTGCGGCTCCGGCTGTAGCTCCTCCCACGAGGGCTGCCTCTGCGACGCTCGTGCCGCTCTCGGTCTCGATGGGAGTCACTGCTTTTCCCGTGGCGATCAAAGTCACGGCGCTTGCGGTCATCTCGCCTTCTCTCATCAGCCCTCCTGATTAAACAATGTAACAAAACATTTCTTTACTCTACTGATGTTTAGAATATCCCCCCTGCTTCAAAAGTCAGCTAATATTTGATCACTGAAGAGGATTAAATTATTATAATTTATGCTATTAGTTATGCTGGGTGTATGACTGCTCCTGATAATGTGATGTGCCATTTTATTGGTAATTATAATAATGATATCCTCTAAAATTAACATGGCAAAAGTTATGAATCCCATTTACAGCAGGCTTATGTAATATTTCATGATTTATACGTATGGACTCAAAAACACAAACACTGCAGCAAACTCGTATACGGTTGCTACTCCTCAATAAATATTTTGTATATTTAGATTGCAATGCACATTTGTGTTGACAATGCAGATGTTGCTTAAAATATGTTAAGAAATACAGAATAGACCAACTTTTCCTGCTGCTACTGATCCCAGCTCATTCGGTCATAAGAAAATGTTGTCTCCATTTCATTCACAAATAATTTTGACATACAATGCACGCTTCAGGGGCATACACATTATTGTTTATGAAAGCACTAGGGCTGAAAGCCTTTGGTCGCTTAGTCGATTAATCGGTCGGTGAGGTCTTAGTCGACTAAAATTTCATTAGTCGATTAGTTGCATCCACTCTTTGCTTTGAAAAAGCAGCTCTAACTCTTTCCTACTTTATGACTTTTATTTTTCATTTTATTTAATATAACATAGATGATTTTTAGATAGCAATGTATTTTACATGCATCTTTTATAAATATTGTATCACCTAATTTAGGTAAAGTCACTCTTTTGTGTCAGACTCTGGTAAGTCCCCCCATGTGCTTTGGTCAATTTTGATCTATTAATTGCTGTACTGGGCATAACTTCGGTCAACTAACAATTTCTTTGGTCGACTACAGCCCTAGAAAGCACTGTAGAATAAGGTAGTTTATAGTATAGTGTGCTCAATAATCCCAGGGGAAAGCTATACCTGGATTCGTTGAAGTCCGAGCGGCTTCTCAGAGGACTTCTCCGTCGCCTGTTTTCTCTCTCCTCCTCTGATATCTCAGGCTTGAGGGGAAAAAGAAAGGTGCTTAGATTTTCAAAACACACAAAAACAAATAGGCTATAACCTGAAAAACGCTTCATACATGTGTTCCATTCATATAAAAAAAAAAAAAAACTAATTGTTTTTACCTCTACAGCATCAGGTTTAATTGCAGGCTGCTTCACCTCTTCTTTGGGGGCTTCCTTGGGAGGAGGATTTCCCAAGTAATTCTTTGTTGTAAGACATTCAAACAGCTTATCAACGAATCCCACTGTCTCTGTAATGACAAAACATACTGAATTAAAATGGTTTTGTAATACTGTTTGCATGTGAGTGCAGCCCTTTCACTGCCCCATAGGGAATAAATTGGCCCTTAGGTCTCACATTTTTTCTTACTTACACACACTCCACACACAGAAATAACACAAAAACACATCACAGAAAATAAAACAAAAAGGAAAAGCTCAAACAATATTTAAAGAAATATAATGTTCAAAATAACTGGACTGCCTTTTCATTTGTTTAAATTAACCTTACATAAAGCAGGCAGCTGAGTGATAAGAATAGAAGATAATTTGTTGTCTCTTACATAAAAAAAAAAAAAAAAAAAAATATTGCCCTCAAATACACTGAAAGAAACATTTTGTCAAACCTTTTTGTAGGAAGACTTCGAGCTGATCAGCGCAGAGGGCTTTCAGCTCCTTCTCAGGTTTGTCCTTCTTCACAAGTGCCACAACATAGTTGGCTAGAGCAGCAGGGTCAGCATCACATCTGAAGAAAAAAAAATATCCTCAGCACTTTGTTTTAGTTCAACCAGAAATATACAGTAATGAAACGAGTGCATCAAAACTAACAATATGGAAGTTAGAAAAAAAAAAAAAAAAAAAAAAAAAAAAAAAAGAAAAGAAAGAAAGAACTAAATAAACAGCAATTAATAATATCAGGTGTGGTGTTGTGTGGCTATTTCTTACTTTGCAAATTATGCAAATGAAACCAGGTTATAAAGTCTCTAAAACAAATGAGGCTCCCACAATTTCAGCTGGGCATAACCTTTCACACACCAACTTATTATCAGCACAGTCAGGTGATAAGATAAGACCCTGACTATATCCTGCTTCACATAAAAGCAAAAGTAGGGAGGCACATTCGGTTAATCTTCTTTAATTGGTCCTAAAAAACAATTATGAATAAACCGTGACCCACCGGCTTGACATCATATATTAATACAATATAAAAAAAAACAGCTCTTTATTAAATTCAAAGTCAAACCATTATAAAGAAAGTGGCTTTTTTTTTTTTTTTTTAACTAAAGACATGTTATAGACTTGTAAATTTTAAAAAACAGTTGCTTAATTGTATGTTTAATTTGTCTAACTCTTCAGTGGTACTGTACCTTTACTCTGCTGTACAGGATAACGATTATTTGTTAGCATTTCTTTAAATTGATTAGGGCCATAATGCAGATTAATGGTTTAACTGGTTAACCACTAACACTCCTAAGCTAAAGCCAAATGCATGCCCTGTGACGATAGCAATAGCAGTGATTTCTTTATCTTATTCAGACTTTCACTCAATAGTATTGAGTATTCAAAACAAAACAAACACACGTTGACAAACAGCTAAGATCACAACAACAATCCAGCTTTAAAACAAACATTTGTGTTGAATAATCTAACCTTTGGCTTGCTCTTCAGAGCCAATAAACTAAGTTAGTCACACATTGCTTTTAGACAGTGGTTGACGTAGTAGTGGCCAAGGAGATAGTACTTTCATTATTATGTAATAAGCAGTGAGTAAGGAATATGATAGTGTCAAACTGTTTACTACATGCGGCATACTGTACAGGGAAAACATGTTTACGTTTTGTCTATCAGTGTATCCATGTGTATTTTATATTCATACGTTCGTTGTATTTTTTATTTTATTTTTTTAATAGCCCTTTCTACAAGTAAATGTTTGCATGAGTATCTATGGAAACAAACACAAACATTTGTACAAAAAGCTGACATGTGGGCACTGATTAAACACATTTTAGCAATAAACTGCACTCTGTTTGATGAGGGCATGTGTTGCACCTTAAGTAGTTGATTGCTTGAGAGCTGTGATAAAGTTACATTATTTTGGGCTAACTACGAATATAACTGCTCTAAAAATAGCTCCAGGAATCATAAACAAACGCCCTGAAAGGCTCATAATTTGTAACACTATTTTAGCACAACAGTATTTGTCTTTTGCACTTAAAATGTGCTAGCGGCCACGGGTGCTGGCTAACTCGTGCAGAAATTGCCATCATTTTCTAGCAAGCGCTCATTGATGCACAGCGAGCTAGCGCTGCTACGTAGCATCCAAGCTAAATGTCATTTCAATTGAATACTTACATTGGCTCCAGGAGTTTTGCTAGCCACGTCTTCAAGGCGTCCACATTTTCTATAATCATCGTGAGAAAGACTAAAACACTGTCTATGAAATGAAAGTGCGTGTGAATAATCCAGCTTTCATCGTCTACGAATTTAAAAGCTTAAAGGCCTTCTGCTGTCTTGACTGGCAGGTCGTACAAAGCGTTTTACGGCATGGCAACACAAGTCCAAATGCCGTAAAGAATATATGAGATGGGAAAAAAGTAACACATGGTGTCTTCGGTAAAACTGTTGTTTGTCTACACATGTAAAATTGTGAGCAAACTAAAAAATATATGAAATAGTATAAAATATAACTAAAGATCAATTTGCCATCTTTGCAAATAAATTAGATTTTATGAAGACTTCATTTCCCAGAAGCCAACGCGGGTTTCTTGTCGTGGATGTCATCAGCCGAATACCGGCGGCGTGGGTTTCCCTTGTCAAGCTGGAAACTGTTGCTGTCTCACAGTAGTTTAGTAAATAGCCAAGATTTGTGTTCAAAATGACGGTAGGTTTATGTTTTAAACATCTCTACCTTATGTATTTCAGTGCTGACTTAGATACGCCATGTACTGCTTTATTATACCATCATAACTTACTGCCAGCTAAGCTAACAGTAGCTAGTTGTCCAGCAGTCTGACAGTCCTAAAAATGAAGCAGAGTAATGTACTGTACTGTCGATTTCTGTACAGTATGGTCCATGCAATATTAATAAAAAAAAGTAGTAATAGTCTTTATTACCGCAGCATACAGACAGACTTAAATGTATCCATTTTTTACTATGTTTCAGGAGAGGAAAGGAACAGCAAAGTTGGACTTTTTGAGAAAGATAGAACTGGAGATCCAAGAGAAGTGGGACAATGAGAAGGTTTTTGAACATGATGCTCCGACAACAATTGGAGAAAGCACGAAGTAAGTACTTAAATAATGAGGTTTATCACAGACAGACACTTTGAATTGGATGCAGTTTTGATGACCATTATAATGTTAGTTATAAGTTAGTGAGAAGCTTTTCATACTAAAACTTCTGCTGAACACTAAAAATGGTTTTGTTTTGTTCTTCTACTTTAGCAAAAACAAGTATTTTGTTACTTTTCCATACCCTTACATGAATGGCCGTTTGCATCTTGGTCATACTTTCAGCTTGTCAAAATGCGAGGTAAATTAAATAAAAATAATGAAATGTAAAACTCTTGTTGTAATCTTTGAAGCCAGTAAAAAAAAAAAAATGTATTTGATTATTTATTTTTTTGCAGTTTGGCGTGGGCTATCAGATGCTGAAAGGCAAGAACAGCCTTTTTCCTTTTGGACTACACTGTACAGGAATGCCAATCAAAGTGGGTGGCAATTGGTAATTTGTACTGACTGTCGTTACAATCTTCTTACAATTAATGCCATTGCGTAATAGTTTATGTCACTGTATATTTTCTCTTGCAGCTGTATCACAGAGATCTGTAGTCTCACATTAAACCTAATCAAGTGTGATCTTTCTCTCTCAGGCCTGTGCAGACAAACTAAAGCGGGAGATGGAGCTGTATGGAAACCCTCCACAGTTTCCTGATGAGGAGGAAGAAGAGAAGGAGAAGCCCAAGTCAAATGATGAAATCATTATTAAAGACAAAGCAAAAGGAAAAAAGGTCAGTCACTGAACATTTTTAAAAATATAACAGATAAATACTATAAGGAATGAATAGCATCCTATTAATTATATAAATGATCAATGGCAAATTTTACCACTTTATTACCACTGTCTAGAGTAAAGCTGCGGCCAAATCAGGAACTGCCACGTACCAGTGGGACATCATGAGGTCTTTGGGCTTGAATGACCAGGAAATTATAAAGTTTGCCAATGCTGAGCATTGGCTGGAATACTTCCCTCCTCTGGCTGTCAAAGACCTCAAAAGCATGGGAGTCAAGGTTACTATATTTTCTTTTATTTCAAATCGTTTTGTGGTTCTCTTACAGGCAGTAGTTAATATTTTCACTTTTATTTGTTTATCTATTTCTTACTGTTTTATAAAACAATATACATTAAGCCTCTTTGTAGTTTCTGGAACCTTAGACATTCAGCCCACAAACTCAAATTAGACCAAAATGTCATGCTGTCTCCTCTCAGGTTGACTGGAGGCGCTCGTTCATCACCACTGACGTGAACCCTTTCTATGACTCCTTCGTCCGGTGGCAGTTTGTCACACTGAAGGAAAGAAAAAAGATTAAATTTGGGAAAAGGTAAGATGGTACCTGAGGAAATATTATTTTTCTATGTCGCCTATCTTTGGTTTAGATTTTCAGTGTTTGTGCATATAATGACAGTATTTCAATTTCTTCTGCAGATATACCATATATTCCCCCAAAGATGGACAGCCATGTATGGACCACGACAGACAAACGGGGGAGGTAAATCCTTTTGAATTGAAGAAAATTGTTTGTTTATTATTAGCAGAACATAACAGTATTCGTTTATTTTTCTTTTACACACAGGGAGTTGGACCTCAGGAGTACACCCTTATCAAAATGAAGATTGTTGAGCCATACACTGCAAAATTTAAGTCTAAAGTGTTTTATAGCAGGTACAAAATAAAATTCATTATCTTCCTAAACCGCATGGCACAATTTTCTCATGTCATCATCCCGACTATGGTTATTGTGGTTGTTTCGTTAGTGGCATGAAGGGCAAAAACATCTACCTGGTGGCTGCCACTCTGAGACCGGAGACTATGTTTGGTCAGACGAACTGCTGGGTGAGGCCCGACATGAAGTATGTGGCTTTTGAGACGACGAACGGAGACATCTTCATTTGCACTCGGAGGTCGGCCAGGAACATGTCCTTCCAGGGCTTCACCAAAGAGAACGGAGTGGTGCCGGTGGTCATGGAGATCCTCGGGCAGGTACAAAGTGTCTCTAACTGTGGCCTCAAAACTTTAAGATTGCAACATTTGAAAGCCTAATAAATGCCAGATTACAGATTACACAATTGTGGATAAAACGTACCCTTTTTCACATTATGAACTTTATAAGTAAAAGTCAATTCCACTCTATTCTGGTATTTGAATGGACTCTAGCCAAATAGGAATCCTGATTGGCTGATCAAAAAAGTAAAAAATCAAAGTAAAAAATGCAACTTGCTAATTTATAGACATGTGTAGAAGGGATTTTCTTTTGTCACAACCAGATAAAATGTAAATGAACTTTTGCATATACATGTACCATTTAAAAACTTTATTTACTTGTGTCTTACAGGATATTTTGGGCTCTGCCTTGAGTGCCCCATTGACATCCTATAAGATCATCTATGCTCTGCCCATGCTCACTATCAAGGAGGACAAAGGTAAACTGGCTACTATGAAAACATACTGGATCTCACCTGGTTAAAAAATGATCCCCTCAAATGAATGAAATGTACATAATGTGTGAAGAAGGAAAACAAACAAGCACTATAATAAATATATTGGCTATGATGTTTGTTAAATTTTCAGGCACTGGTGTGGTAACTAGTGTACCTTCTGATGCCCCTGATGATATTGCTGCTCTCAGGGATATCAAGAAAAAAGAGGTAGGATTAGATTTAAGTGCTATGAGTAATATATAGAAACATAGCTTTGTGTTATATATGTTTTTGTTTGCATGCACTTGAAATAAAGATTTAACCACGAATATGATATTGTGTGTCCAAAGGCTTTGAGAGAAAAGTATGGTATTGAAGACAAGATGGTGTTGCCTTTTGAGCCGGTATGTAGATTTTTATAGAATTCAAATAAACCTTAATTAGATTTTACAGTTTTCAGTATATGAGCGCACTTCAATTTAGGTCCCCATCATCGAGATCCCAGGGTATGGAAACCTCTCAGCTCCTCTGGTTTGTGATGAACTTAAGATCCAGAGCCAGAACGACAAAGAGAAGCTGGTTGAGGCTAAAGAAAAGGTCTACCTGAAAGGATTTTATGAAGGGGTGAGCTGCTTTACTACTGTACTGATAACTATATTTAGGTCTTTATGTAACTTTTAACTTAACGGATCTTAGCATAATTTAAATATAAATGCCCATTCTTTCAATGTTTTCCTTTTCAGATCATGCTGGTTGAGGGATTTAAAGGTCAGAAGGTCCAAGATGTCAAAAAGCCTATTCAGAAGATGATGGTGGAGAAGGTACCTCTTTATTTTCCAAACATAGATATTTTATTAAGAAACTGCCTCTGTCCTTGTTGTGGTTTGTCAATTACGTTTTACATTTACTTCATAATATATTTTAATAGGGAGAAGCAATGATCTACATGGAGCCAGAGAAACAGGTCATGTCCCGTTCAGCTGATGAGTGTGTGGTGGCCCTCTGTGACCAGTGGTGAGTGCTGGGTGCATCTCAAAATAATCATGACAAAGAGCAGAATTGGGTCATTCTTTATGGGATCCAATGTTACTTTTGTAAACTGTACATTGTTTATTGTTACAAAGAACATAGCTTCCCTCCTTTAGTTTAAATTGATGAGGCTGATCTAACTCTTTCAGGTATTTGGACTATGGAGATGCAGAGTGGAAGCAAAAGGCCAATGAAGCCCTCAAGTCTTTAGAAACGTAAGATTATCATATTTAAATTGGTGTTTGCCTTTTGGGACTAAAACACAATTATTATTGCTTCTTTTGCAAATATTTGTGTCATTTTGCACCTGTCTGTTCTGTTTTACAGATTTTGTGATGAGACCAGAAGGAACTTTGAGGCGACCTTGGCTTGGCTACAAGAGCATGCCTGCTCCCGAACCTATGGACTTGGTAAGTATCGGTGCTGGTTTTGACATTTTTAGATGATAGTCGGGCTGTGTTTTTGATTTTTTTGTTTTCTTACAATTGGATTTTGAGCAACCTCACCTGTTTTAATAGTGCACGACTACATACACAGAATTGTATAAAATATATTTTACTTAATTAATAAGCAGAACACACAACAATTTTTTTTTCTATTTAAAAACTCTCTACCAATAATAAGAAAAATCTATACAGTTAATAATGTTGATACAGTATTGTCCATTAAAATAGCCTAGTTCAATATTTTACAGAAGCTACATTTTCTTTAACCCTACATGATAGCAAGCTAAAAATGCATAGAGTTTTTTATATTTATTTATTTTTTTGCATTTTAGTCTTGCATATTAAGCTTTTGGTCTGTAGAGGGAGACAGAGGATTGACACTGGAGCATTTCGCCACAGTGGGAGATTTTTAAGTATTTGAACAGCAAAAGATTTAGAGTGGAAGCCATCTGGCATGCAGTAAAAACAAATACAGTACACAATAGACTTGTTGTTGACTCATACTGTAAACAACTCATACATGTTCAAAACAAAACCCAAAGAAAACATGCCTTTTTCCTGGAACAAGTTTTTCTATTTCCAAGATGGCTATTCTATACTGCGATTAATCTACTATGGAAAAAAGATAACACTGCAATTTATGGACCTCACAGATCATCAAGCAATGCTGAGAGAGTGGTTTAAAGATCATTTTGCAGTTGCATCTTTGAGTCTTTTCCAGAGCTGTATATTCAGTTATGTTTATAGATGTAGCATGTATTATCACTGTAAGTCGAGATAAAACCATTTTGTGTGTTTTTCCCTTGGTTACCATAGGGACACGCCTGCCTTGGGATGAGCAGTGGTTGATTGAGTCGCTATCGGACTCTACGATCTACATGGCTTACTACACGGTGGCCCACCTTCTTCAGGGAGGCGTGCTCAATGGTCAGGGACCCTCACCTCTGGGCATCAAGTATGGACACACAATAAATGTGATTTGTCAAACACTCGTCTCATACCAATCAGTATATCTCATGCTGTGAGGCATTTAGACAACACTATAATCAGTCATACAGATGTCATTAAAATAAATACTAAATAGTGTGTCATTATACATATTTTTTACTTCAGCTTTTTCAAACTTGCTGCACAATTATTAAAAAAAATCAATAACTCATGTGCTCTTGAAAAATAACTGACAATTTTCTCCATAAACGTGATGTACATGGAAATAAGGGCTGGAGTGGCAACTGCAGTATGAGCGGTGAAAACTTAGAATCTCATGGAAAAATCACAAGTGAACAATTGTCAAATTAAATGAAATTTAAGTTCACCCACAGTTTTTTTGTGGAAAAAGTGGCAGCTGTTATTAGGGATAGGACACTGATGGAAAAAAAGATATTAAATAACGATCTTAAGGAATTGCACTTTTTTTTTTTCTATGTAAATGGGAGAGCAGCCACAGTTGTGGTTGTTCTAGTGGCAAAATATCAACACAGAGTTCTTCTCTAAAATAAAATAAATAGGAGCTCCTCAAGCACAAGCACTAATTTTCCCTCTCATTATATTGGTGCTAATGGCCTATTTATTTTACCACAGCACAACATTATTAGAGCAGAGGGACTAAGACGACTCACATTTGTAGTATAACGAGCAGTTAAAAAAAAAAAAAATTAAAAATTGTGTTTTATGTGTTTTTAGTAATGCATTATCTGGATGCTATTAACTTTATCTTATGCTGTTACTCCTAAAAGCTGCAATGATTGTTTCAGATTAATCTTGTGATTACTGTAAAATTACTACCATTCAACTTATTTCAGGATGTTGATAATTTAAATGTTTTCATTGCGCCATTTGTCATTTGACTCGCCTTATGGCATTATTGCAGTTTTCAGCACCTTAAAAGCAGTACAGTCTCCTTTGTTTTGTTTTAATATTCCGTGTAGTGATGTTGTATTGCTATTATTGTGTTCAACAAAACAAGAAAATAATCTACCTGCTATAATGCATTCTGGATATGAAATTGGGGTAACACTTTAGTTTAGGGTCCATTAACTAAGTACTAATTATAATGCTAGTTAGTGGTTAATTAGTTCTTAACTGGTCATTATAAAGCACCTATTAATCTCTTATTTTGTGTGACCATATTCTGCAACTAATTAACAACTAACTAAAATTTTCTCCTCTTGGACCTAAATTAGATCTTAATAAGATTTTTGGATTATTAGCATTGTTAGGGAATAGTATCCACAAGAATGTTAAGATCATATATTAGGTACAACAACTTCCTTACTTCCTACTAATGAGCAGTAATTATGAGATTATTGAGGAGGAATTGTTAGTTAGTTGCTAATTAGTTGATGAATATGATCACATAGAATAAGGGATTAATAAATGTTATATAATTACCAATTAAGAGCTAATTAGTCACTAACTAGGATGCTAATGAGCACTTAATGAAGTTAAAGTTAATGGTTAATAGGTGGACCTTAAAATAAAGTGTTACCGAAATTGGTTCTAATTGAAACATTGTGCTGGGACAGTCAAATAGCTAAGTGTACTCTTATCCCTTCTTTCACCTGCACAGGCCTGAGCAGATGACCAGAGAAGTATGGGACTTCATCTTCTTCAAAACCAGTCCATTCCCAAAAACGACCATCCCCAAAGAGCAATTGCAGAAGCTTCGGAGGGAGTTTGAGTACTGGTATCCCGTGGACGTCCGTGTGTCCGGCAAAGACCTGGTGCCCAACCACTTGTCCTATTACCTTTATAACCATGTGGCTATGTGGCCTAATGACAGGTGAGCCAAATGACAGCTGTGCCTTTACTTTATGTTTTTATAGTTCCTAATAATCCAGTCAGTGTTTATTTATACTAATCAGGCAACACCTGCCCAATAATATTATGTGTTATGCTTAATATGCAGCCCAATAGATATATAGTGCATTTAATTAAACTGGATAATCAGTGACTTTTGTGGATATGATCTTTTTTCAGTGGGAAGTGGCCTCAAGCAGTGCGTGCCAATGGACATCTGCTGCTCAACTCTGAAAAGGTTATTTAACTTTTTATTACAGGGCCATACAATATTTCATGTTTTTGTTTTGTTTTTCATATTGCTGGATCTGCCATATAGTAGCAGATTTTTACTCAAATGAAATGCTGGGATAATGACTCTACACGCTGCTGATTTGTACTAATTTGCTCTCGTATTTCCAAATACAATAGCAGTAATGTGACAGTTGCCTAGTAATGAACTTGTGTGGGTTGGTACTTAAGACAGCCTCGCTGCTAACATCTGTTTTTCAATTCTCCAGATGTCCAAATCAACTGGAAACTTCCTCACTCTCAGCCAAGCTATTGACAAGTTCTCAGCAGACGGTATACACTGTCTTCAATTTATTTCACTCTTTTTGTATGTCTGGTTTGTCCTGTCTTTTTCTCTCCAAGGATTTTTCTGTCAGTGTCAGTTGTGGCTAGAGGCACAATTTTTTTTTAACCATCTATCTATTGATCTCTTTGTCTAAATCTCTAAAATGACTTTGGGGATTTCTTTAAATTAGTTCCAATCTTTACCTGGACCCAAGAGTGAACTAATTATAGTTCTTCTAAAGTTCAAGTTCAATGTGACCGCACATAGCATAATTTTAGACATAGCTCATTGTAATTATAATTTTACTGATAATGCTCACAATAGCAATAGTTGCAATATAGTACTTGTTTGAACATAAAATTATCAAATCATGGTTTTAAAGGAACAAGAAACTTTTACCTAAAGGGACTTTATTATGCAAAATCGACTTTTGAGCTTTCTACCTCTGTCCCTCCCACAAACCCCTGCCCTCTCCAGGAAGCACTGACCAATCAAAAAGCCCTCTACATTCAGTCTGCTCTCATTCATTTATCAAAAAAAAAAAAAAAGGTGTACAGCTCTGTTTCCAATTATTCCTCACAGCCTTTTTTTATTTTCAAGTAAAATGGCATCATACACACTGATTATGTTCAAAAGAGTGTAACTGAGCTGCACTCTGCTGGCCTCTCACCTATTCAGTATGAATAAAAGCATAATATAACCCCTTTAATTACACTTACTAAAATGTGCTGAGTGGCACTATTACAACCAGTGAAGTTTGTGAAGAGTTTAGCTTTAATTTCTTTCTGTTCAGATTTAACTTACATTGCTAAAAAGAGGATTTAAATATTTCGGGTGTAATCATTACCAAAATAATGGTTTATATTGTTGGTACTAACTCTGACTTCCGATTGGTTGTATGTCAATTCAGTATAGTTTAGTAGGTAGTTTAATTTGCATCTAGCACAGGCAAACCTTTACAGTGATATTTTTATATTTTTTTATTTATTAGGACAATATACAAATTACATTGTGCACAGGGCAAATATGCTTGTATCAGATTATAGTTTTCAAGCTAATTTCCATCTGTAGTCCTTGGTTACACAGAAAATAAAACATACATATACTAAAATATACAAATACATTGTTAATGTCAATGTTAATGTGCATTCTTTCACAGTCTCACAGTTAAAGTGCATTCTTTCACATACAACAGGGAAGAGGTAGCTGACTTTTAGTCTTTAGTGATTACATACCAGATTTTGTAGTAGCCAAGTCTTTAATTCCTTTGAAAATGAGTAAAAGTTTGTTGAGGACACAATTTCATGAGGTATTGTGTTCCATCGTATTGTAGCTTTGTATGAGAATGATGATTGAGCAAATGTTTTACATCTGGGGATACTACGCCGCCCTCTGGTAGTGGTTCTTGTAATTCTAGTATGTGTATCTGAGGTCAGATGGACATAGTTCTTAAGGGGAGGGGGGGCCTGGCTGTGGATAATCTTGTACATCAGCTGAACGTCATGAAGGAAAAGAAAATTATCAAAGTTAAGTATGTCATATTTTTCTAGTATGTGACGATGATGATGTAGAGTTGTTTTTTGTCAAAGATTTTGAGAGCCCTTTTATAGAGTGTTTCCAGTGGCTTTAAGGTTGTATTATTATTTAAGTTATTATATAACTTCAACAACTTGTTCAACTTGTTTACTTGTTCTCTATAAGGAAACACTGGAAGTTTGAATGTACTTTTCCAAGTAAACTCGACTGAAATCCTTTCAGGAGCAGATATAACTGCACGCTCAGAAACAAGTAGTGAACTTAAGACGTCTGTCTGCTGTCAGCCTCTCTGCTGCTTAAATCAAGAGAGCTTTGAGAGACAGCTTTATCTATTATTCAACTATTTTCCTCTGAACATGAAACACAGAGTGGCAACAATAAAACTAAAAGTAAAGCAAAGAGACAGAGAGCCGACAAGTTACTGATGACAAAACTAATGGTTTGACATAAATGAGAAATATTATTCATAATCAAGGGGAGATGCAAAACAAACTTAACGCTTCAAATAAGATCTTAATAAGACAATTTTGCAGAGAGGGCAAATGCCATTTTGTAAATTTTGTGTGCTGCATATTCTCCTGAAATATTTATGAGTATCTCGCTGAAGAAATCCCATGCATACATTTGAGAAGTCAAGAATGAAAGGAAAGGTGTACAAGACAGTGGGGAGACCAGCTACACTAGGTTTAGAGAATGAGGAAAAGACAGGAAGCAGAGCTGAAGATGTTGACGTTTTTATTGAGAAGTGAAAAAGATGGATAGCAATGAGTACATCAGAGGCTCATGTTAGATGTTTTGGAAATAAAGTCAGAGAGGCCAGACTGAGTTGGTACAGAGGAGAGGTAGTGATTATATATACTGGTAAAGGGATGCTGAAGTTGGAGGCCTGATGTAGTGAAAGAAGAGTGGAAGTTAGTTGTTGCGAGAGGAGAGTGCAATAAAAAGTCAGAAAAGTAAAATTAGTACAAAATACATATTCATTACCTCATTGACGGGATAAAATATGAGTTCCTTAATAGCAGATTTACTGTTTTACAATTAACATTTAGTGGGAGATAAAAGACATGAATCCAAATAGGGCAATAGTCTTTTTTTATTTCCCTATATATTTCAGTCAGACTTGAATTACTGCACTTTACTCATATTTTCTAAAATATTTTATATTTTTTATAGGCTAAAAAGTGCTGGATTTACTATAAAGAGCTGTAATTAGTGGTGAATTATAAATTAGGGCATCTATGATTTTCTTATTGTTGTGAGACTGTTAGCTGTACATGCCATACAGAAACTAACCTCTGATTTTTAGATATGATGCACTGTTGCATTCAATTCCCTTCTGGCATTTCTGTTCACGTTCACCAGAATGGGCTGACTGTGACCTTAACCTTCAGCTGATAAATCTGTCTAAGCCTCAGCCCAGTGAGCGAATGTGACCAAGTTACAGAAATTCCCTTGCGGTGTTTCTCAGATATCACCCTTTGACCTTTTAGATACAAAGGGTGCACTTCATCCCTAAATCTTAGGATCTGCACTAAATCAGCAACATGTGATGAGCACGATCCAACGAAATGCTTATGCACTTAACACTAACATTTTGACACTTCTTTTTGTTTCTCTCAGGGATGCGTCTAGCTCTGGCCGATGCTGGAGACACTGTGGAGGATGCTAATTTCGTGGAGACCATGGCAGACGCCGGGATCCTCCGCCTCTACACTTGGGTGGAGTGGGTCAAGGAGATGATTGCCAACCAGAACAACCTGAGGACCGGGCCCGCTGACACGTTTAATGACAGGGTGTTTGCCAGGTACATGGGAAATTATTTATAATGTTCAGACGAAGTTCATTGCAAGAAGAGACGAGAAAGTTAGAGGTATCATTAATTCATCAATATTCTTTAGAACTTAGTCACGATCCTGTGTAGGTGGTGAATATAAATGTCAAGAATTAAAATAAAGTGTGTAAAAAAAAAAAAAAAAAACCCAGCTATGTTAAATTTACATGCAATATAATCTTGACGGCAAGAAAAAAGTTTTTACTTTGCACTGATTTGGCATATCAGCTACTCCTATTTGTCCAATTTTCTGGTTACTTTGAAAGAGTTAAAGGGGCTATATTATGAAAAATCGACTCTTCTGAGTTTTTTTGTGGTGTTCCCTCATCAAAAACATATCTAGAGTTGTGCCTTTCTTCATTCAGGATGCACTGACCAATCAATAAGCCCTCTACATCCAGTCTGCTCTCATTCATTTATCCAAAAGACGGTGTACAGCTCTGTTTCCAGTGATTCCTTGCAGCTATTTTTGATTTTGTAGTAAAATGGCATCATGCAAAAAGTTTAAGGATCTAAAGTTCCTTTTATTCTTTAAATTATGTTCAAACAGTCTACACTCTGATGCCCTCTGCTGGTCTTTTTACCTGTTTCTTTGTGTCACCAGAAGAGAACTTATTACATTTATTTCTTTTAGGTTGATAATGTTTTAAAAAAGTTGTAAAATGTGCAGTACTGTTTTAGATGTGACCAGGATTGGTTTAAAAATACGAATAAAAGCACAGTATATCCCCTTTAAAAAATATCATATGAAAATGAATATGGTATGTTACACAATTGGGTGCACAGTGACAGAGTGGTTAACATTCCTGTCTCTGAGCAAGGAAGTTGTAGGTTCTCTCCAGGTACTACTCAGACATGCATGTGTTAGTAGAAGTGGGGGCTCTAAATTGCCCCAGTGAGTCAGTGTGAAAGTGAATGGCTGTCTATCATTAGCCCTGACACTAACTGGCCATTATCCATGAGGTACGCTGCCAAAGGCCTATAGTTGTTGTGGTAGATTCCAGCCCTCCATTGCCTCTAATGGGAATAAGCGGAAGAAGAAAGAATTATAGAAAATATAAGGGACTTGAATTCAGACTGCACAGTTTTCTGAACATAGGCAAAAGAAGGCATAATATTTAGCACACATTTTGTAATCAGTTTTGTTCAGCCCACTTGGCAGCTTTAATAGCATCCCGCTATTTCCACCAGCCCTGTTACACATCAGTGCTTTTACAAAACTGAACAACCCTCATGACTTGTACCATTTCGAGTTTGTGCAATCTCAGAAAAGGTATGGGAAGCTGCATATTTCACACTGATTGCATGGATTTTGTGCTCTCTCTCTCTCTCTCCAGTGAAATGAATGCAGGCATCTTAAAAACTGAACAGCACTATGAGAGGATGATGTACAAGGAGGCGCTCAAGAGTGGCTTCTTTGAATTTCAGGTAAATTATACAAAGAAACAGCTGGCTCATTATTGCTCTTTGTAAACTAAAGTGTCCTATTCACCACAAGTGTTTGGAAAGACAAGATAATGTTATTTTGCCAACTATTTTATATAGAGATTTAGTCTGACCCCTGTCGATTTGAGTTGAAGCCAAACAAATAGACACAGATTAAATGAACTCAGTACACTTGGGTCGACAAACTGTTGTCGGCATACTGTCCTAAAGTCTTAGGCAGGTTTTTTAAAGAAAGATGTATCAGTGTACAAAAATACACAAAATTGCACAAAAAAATTAACTCAAAGAGCATAGACCTTTGCCAAGGCACTGGTAAAGTCTCTCTTGCAGTGGTAAAGATATTGTGCCCAGACCTAAACTGAAAGATCATCTTGTTCTGGGGTAAATGCTCTTCCCGTTGCGCCACAAACCCTTATCTCACCAAAAGAATCTACTAAAACTAGTCGTTTGTTCTTTTCAATGAGTGAAGTTACCATCTTCAGTCCATATCTCAAAAAGGTACAGAATGCCTTCAAAACACTCCTGGACCTAAACCATGATCTGTATCCACACCAAAATGAATTATTTTGTCCATGGCCCATTACTGACCTTTCCCGAATTTTCACAACAAAAAATTTAAAAAAGAATTCCGTATTTATTAAAACACTCTAAAACCTTTGCATAGTACTGTACAGTATAAGAAATCAGGGGGTTGTACCAACACACACTGAATAAACTCTGTGTAGTGTGAGTCTTGACTGACAATTTGAAAACCAATCAGAGAACAAAATCATTGCATAAAGTTCGCCCAATCGATGATAAATGTTTAGGATTAGTCGAATGATTTCAGTGGCGGTTTGTTCCAGACGCACTTCACCGGGTAAGTGAATGGGTCTTTCTGTTTACCTCAAGAGTTTTGAAAGATAAAACAGTGTTACTTTGCCAATTTATACCATGCTTTTAACTGAGCTGTTTTTTGTTGTTTTCCAGGCAGCGAAAGACAAATATCGTGAATTGGCCATCGAGGGCATGCACAGGGACCTCGTCTTCCAGTTTATCGAGAGACAAACCCTGCTGTTAGCTCCCATTTGCCCACACCTTTGTGAATACACGTGGGGCCTGCTGGGAAAGGTAACTAGCACTTTAGATGCCTTTGAATGCTACGTTTCATCATCTTCTCCTGCTTTTTCTTCCCAGCCCGCTGCCCCCGTAGACTTACTCAAAACAGCATAACAGACTTTCAGACTTGCTGTATTCATTTACATCTGTGAAAGCACCTGGGACCAGCAATGGAAAATCTTAATACACAAGTATAGGCCTTTAGTTGTGCTGTTCCCATTACTCATTTACCTGTGTGAAACGGCTACCAACACACACAGACTCCCTCTGTGGCTCTACCCATCCACCAGGAGCCTGTCTTCTCACCGCACACTTTTTTATGTTGTCCTTATGAAAGGGAAGGAAACGCCGTTTGCATGTTCCCAATAGCACATCCCAGCCAAGAGTATTTTTAACACTCAGATTTATGAATATGAAAAAGCCCCGACTCGGCTTGAAATGGGCTTTTCACTTGTCGCTTAGCAACACAAAGGGACCACAACTAGTGTTTTTTTTTTTTTGATCATGTGTGGTGCACAGCTAACACAGAAGCTAAGAGGCACTTGGTACACACGTCATCTGCTTCATGAACATAGCAGAAAAGTAGCTGAGTTATTAAATAGCATTTTGTACATTTGACTAAACGTAACTAATACTAACAATAACATTACTGACCAATATCTTTTTTTTGTCTGCCCATGGTGATGCCAATATTCCGACTTTCCGAGAATAAATCACAAGAACATAAACAAGTCGGGAAAAGACTCTTCTCAGAAAGACGAGCACCCGAGCTCACATGAATGCAGCATTAAATCCTATGCCAAGTTACCCGTGTGAAGTAGATTATTGACTGTGGTGACCCCTGAATGATAAGCGAGCATCCCAAAGACTTATTTTCTTCTCTTTGGTGACTTGCCATCAAATAAGGATTCTAAACTTGAAAATGTCACTCCTGCATAAACACACGAGTGGAATTAAGCCAGAGATCAATGTGTTTACACCTGTATCTTATTCTGCATCTACCAAGAGCCATCAGGATCTACAAATTAAAAAGTCAAAATACTCCTGGATACGCAGAGGTGGAAAGTAACATATACTTTCACTCAAATAATTTACTTGTCTTCCAGAGTAAATTTTTTACAGCATACGTGAGTAAATATTTAGGGTTTTTCTTATATTTCCTATTATACTGGGCCCATGTGACGCCTTTTTGCCCTAGGCCTCAGCCTGACAGGTTTGCTGGGGTAATTTTACTAGTAGTAGCAACACTAGTGGTGGAAGTAGTAGTTGCAGTTTTAGTCACAGTTGTAGTGGTTATAGAAGTAGTAATAGTAGTGGCAGCAGTTGTGTCTAAAGGATTAATATTAGTATTAGAAGTACATTTTAGTTACTTGCGTTTTTACTTTTCTTATAACAGTTTTGTGGAGTACTTTGACTTCTACTTGAGTAATATTATTTTGAAGTATTTGAGTACAGCTTTGGAGTACTTCTTCCTCCTCTGTACATATGGTTTTCAGTGTGCTTATTTTAACTAGTGAAAATATAACTTTGTGTTTTATCCTTTCACAGTTGTATGTTATAATTTTTTCCCCCTTACAGACCACTTCTCTGATGAAGGCGTCGTGGCCCGTAGCGGGTCCAGTGGATGAGGTCCTGATCCGATCCTCTCAGTACCTGATGGAGACTGCACACGACCTCAGACTGCGCCTCAAGGCCTATATGCTGCCGCCTAAAAACAAGGCAAGACACATTACTCCTGTTACACACGCTCTGCCGCCTCCGTATAACTCTCCGTCAACTTTTTGATCCCTGATTGATTTCTTTCTTTTGCACTATTTTTCTTAAATCCTGCTCTCAAAGTGGTTATGAAATGCAGTAAATAAATCAAAGGTAGTGGTGTGTGTGGCTTCAGTCCCTCAGGTGTTGTTTGATACAGAGCACAATGAGGCATAAAATATTGAAACTTCAGCAAAAGAAAGTTATCGGACAAAGTGGCTGAGAGCGCCGCTGTGAATAGTTTATTTCATCTGTGTGGGGCATTAAATTTACTTATGAAAATTAACATAATTCCTGATAAAATCTAGCTGTAACAAGTCATTTGGGCAGAAGTAATTATAACCACTGTAGCCAGAAGGAAAATGGATGGTTGATAACAAATGGTGTATATCATTGTTTTTCATTTCAACATAGTTTTAAGACGCATGTTAATAAGTTAAAATATCTTCGAAAAGAAGTTCAATTTAAGGTAAAAATCTAGCCACGAGAGGTCACAAAGCCAGCGTTCTCTTAGTGCCAGTTCCACACCCAGACAAATGAAGAGGGTTGCATTAAGAAGGGCATCCGGTATAAAAACCTATGCCAAATGAATTAGCAAATCACTGCAAGTTGGGAGGTAGGTGATGTGCTGTGGCAACCCCAGAAAGGAAAAGATGAAAGAAAAGAAGCATATATTTTATAGATAACATTCATAATGATATATGAATATACATAAAATATATGCATTTCACTCAAACTACTGAAATAATATGAATTTTCCACAATATTCTTATTTATTGACGTGCAACCTGTAAATTGTGTATAAGAAAGAGTGGACCATATTTCTCCATTGTCATTCCGCTCTCACACTGTCTCGATATATTATCCTGAATCCGTTAAACCCTCCTGTTGTTATTAACACTTCGATAAGTGGCTGTGGGGCGACCCGGAGAGCAGTATTGACAGGCAGATATCTCCAGCCTCCAGTCCTGTTTGTATCGATCTGTCGCAAATGGAGCCAGGGATAAAGGATGATGCAGGGAGACTCCAGAGATGCCTCTTAAATAATGTTATCTACACTTTTGTAAAGAGTCTTAGGACAAAATTGTCTGTATGGGCAGCAAACACAAATAATTGTAAAAAATTAAAACTGTAGTTGTAGATTTCAAACTTTGAGCACAGTAAAACACTGAAACATTGTAAATGTTTATTGTAACCTTTAATTTGGATTTAAAATTAAGGGTGCTCCGATCGATTGGCCACAATTGGTGATCGGCCGATCATGGCTAAAAATAGAGTGATCCTGCAGCTCTGGTCTGATTAAACAGCAGTAGCGTAATTCTAGTGTTTTTAAGTTAAACCCTGGTTATAACTAAAACAAACCTGCCCTGGAGGTGCTGTTGTATGTCTCCGCCTGCTCCTCAAGCACACGGGACAGAAACAAGGCACAGCAGTGCGTGTATTTGCAAAGGCCAACACAAATAGAGCTAGAGCTAACCCGCTAACATTTATGTTAAAAGCATTAAGAAAGTTCTGAGTCTGCCTGTGTCTTGTTACGTGGAGAAAACTGTGCATTTTGTGGTTAAAACTGCACCAAATGGCTGCTAATGAAAAGAGAAAGTAAAAAGGCAGCCCATGTGTCCGTGTGTCTGAGAGGACACCTTTCATCGTTGTCTTCTCTGCTCTCTTGTGCATGTTTTCTTTGTTCAGATGTTGTCAAAACTGGCAGCAGGAGCTGTCTGTTCTTAAGTCCACTGTGTTTCAACCTGGTTTGGCTGCACCCGCGGACTCGCACTAAAGGCACCAATTAAGAACAGCTGATTTTTACATCAGTGGAGCACTCAAACAAAGCCACACAGACACTTGTGGGACAATAATGCAACAAAACCTCTTCTAAAACAGAAATAAGTAGAATTTTTTTGTACTTTTACATTTACAAAGACTACAGTATTTTTCAAGTGGAAACAATAATAATAATAATAATAATAGCCTGCACACATTACATTACTACATTGAAGACCATATGATCGGTATCACAGCAATCACAGCAAAGGCTGATCGGTGATCGGCCTCAAAAATCCTGATCGGAGCAGCCTTATTTAAAATACTTGTTGTTTTCCTGCTGTACTTAACAACAATGCAAACATGTAGAGTAGGTCACAGGCACTCAAGATGGCAGGATACCACCAAGGCATGGATGCAGAGATTGAATCAGGTCCACACCAAACACTAATCCCTTGTTTCTTGGCCCAATGTGTATGCTAAAAATGTTGTCAAAATCTCACTATAAATTTTGGGTTTGCTTGCAAATGGACAAACAAGCCAATTTGGGCAACAACATAACCTCCTAAGGCAATAAATATGTTAAATTTAACTTATGTGTGTTTAAAATCTCAATGTTTGGAGGTTCTTCAATGGCTTACCTGGTACATATTATCAATAAAGGATTCTTGGTTCAGTTACCAACATTTCTGTGCATGTTTCTTGTCTGGTTACAATTGTTTACAACAGTCTAAGGTTGGCAAACATGTACAGCAGATATTCAGACTTTATTCCTCTGCCTTAAACTTTTGTTTCACTACATTTTTCAGTGTTTGTGCATGAAATAGTCACACATGCGTTTGATCTAAGATAGTATTTTTCTCTCTTAACAGAAGGCTGACACAAAGCCTCCTGCAAAGCCCTCCCACTGCATCATCTACGTCGCCAAAAACTACCCCACATGGCAGCACAGTGCCTTATCCCTGCTCGGCAAGCACTACAAGGTAAGTGATACAAGTGACACCTCAAGTCATGGATTCAGCTTGGAATTGACTTGGTTTGAATTGTATTTTTCATGTCAGATATTTTCCTCTGAATGGCTGTGTCCCTTGTTTTTTGTCCCAGAGCAACAATGGAGTCCTTCCTGACAACAAGGTCATTGCGACTGAGCTGGGAGCTCTGCCAGAGCTCAAGAAGTACATGAAAAGAGTTATGCCCTTCGTGGCTATGATCAAGGTACATCTATAACACAGCATCCCTGCAATTTATATAACCTCAGGGAGGAAAAATGTATTTCTAAATTGTAAAATGCACATAAATGCCTGCTTGAGCAGATTCAGTATTTGAGAGAAATAACTCAAATGATGCCCAGGTTTCTTGCTAAATGTCAAATGCAAATATTAGTATTAGCATTCTGTTCTGTTCATTAAAAGAAGCATTCATATTTAATCCTACTTTCTAGCCCCTTTAACAAAAAGATTAGGTGAACGTTTATTTTTGCCACACATGTAAGTATCATCATCTAACCTGAAGTACATTAAGCTGTATAGTGTATAAGATCAGTAACTATGGACATAATTTATAGATTTAAATGAACAGATTAATAATAATAATGGATTGGATTTATATTGTGCTTTACAAGCTTGTCAAGCTCCTCAAAGCGCCTTATAATTTGGTCCATTATTCATTTACTTCTCAGTCACAGTCGGTGGTGGTGAGCTACTTCTGTAACCACAGCTGCCTTGGGGCAGGCTGACAGAAGCATGGCTGCTATTTTGCACCTACGGCCCCTCTGACCACCACCAAACACAGTCACACTGACACATTCATACTTAGGCAAGGTGGGTGAAGTGTCTCGCCCAAGGACACGACGACAGTATGCAATGCCGGTGGTGGGGCTTTGAACCGCCAGCCTTCAGGTTAGGGGGCAAGCGGCTCTACCAACTGAGTTACTGCCGCCCCATAATATAGTAAGATGTATAAAAAGTATTTAGTGCAATGACTAATGCAATAATGTAGAAAATGTATATAATGTACATTGTGATTTCAAATAATGGATCTGTAAATGATGTTGATTGTTTGTATTACATAAACTAAGACTAAGAATTAACAGCCTACAAAGAATATAAACTACTGTGTAGATTCAAGATTCAAAGCATTTGTCATATGCACAGTAAGGAAACATGTTTCCCGGCACAATGAATGCCACTTAAAATCTAAGGTATAAAATTAACAATAATAATTTAACAATGGGCAAAAGGGCTTTTAAATAGCATGCAAAATATAGAGAAATATAAACTATGCATCTGTTTATAGTTTGCCCAGAAATGTGCGAGGTAGTGTGCTACAGTAGCTGTTGCGCAACAGTCAGCAGTGAGTGAATGACTTGCATGTGCACACTGACAGATTTAAAAATTACATTTACATCTGCAAATATAAAGGTGCATAAACAGTAGAGATCCTTGTGCAATTAAAAATGTGCAAACTGTAAATGTAAACGGAGAGGTTTCATTGCATGAAGTAATCTGTTATTATAAACTCCTGTCAGCTGTTTAGCAGTCTGGCAGAGAGAATGAAATGGTAGCTCCATATTTGGTATAATGTGTAAATGGACCACAGCAGGTTGTTCTTGGATATAGTACTGCAGTAACCAAGAGCATAAACACAGCCAAGTTAAAAAAAGACATTTTGCTTTCCGAGGAATACATGAATGCAGCACAAGTCACTGCATTGACAGCCACTGTCCTCACAAGCAAGATTTTTTTTAACCACTGCTTGATTGTTGTTTGTACTTCTTCTCCGCTCTGATTGATCCAAGTGGTGTCTTTTAAATGCAGTTGACTGATTGCAGCTTTTTTCTATTATTTTGAGTTAAACAAAAGCAAAAAGGTCAATACGAGAAAACCAGCTGTATATTGAAATGGTTATGAAAGTTTTATTGATTGAAAAACAAATTTTGCAAGCGCTTATTTTTCTTAGCTTTTGTGCGCTCTGTTCTGTTCTCACTGGGAATACTAACATTTCATTCAGATTTATCCATCCATTGTTAGAGCTACATCTCAACTTTATTAGGTGTAAAAATATACCAAATCTATTTTGTGTCCACTTCAGTCTCAACACCTGCCTTCACACTGTACACATAAAGGGGATTTTGCTATTGCTGCTTTTATTAAGCCATAAACCCCATTTTCTGCTGACAGGCCTTTTGAAGATATTAAACTAGTGCTTGGAGCTTGTGTGTTTCTTTTTCTCCGCTGCGATCACACAGTAAAGCTAATAAATACTCATGATTCGCTTTGTTTTCTTCCTAAAATTGTCTTTCAAGTCTCTTTTTCAGTTTTTCAAGTTGTTTTCCCACATAGCTCTCTTTGTTTGATGGTTTGTTTTGGCGTCTCTCAGAGCTGCTTTTCTTTACTTCATAATCTCGCAGCAGCCGTGTCAGCATCACAATGATCTTTCTGTGCTGGATTTAACAACACAACTTGATACTTCAGTAGTTTTTATGGTCAAATAAGAGCTCATTATTTTAACTTTTGTAGGAAAACTTGGAGAAGACTGGCCCCAGGGTTTTGGATCTGGAGCTGGAGTTTGATGAGCGGGCTGTTATCATGGAGAACCTGGTTTACCTCACCAACTCACTGGAGGTATTTACAATTTTCAGAAACTCCTTAAGACAAAAGTATTATCTATTATTCTCTTGCCTTTATTGGGATAGTGCAGTAGGTAAAATGTAAAAAGGAGCATTCATAAACTAGATACTTAAAAATTAAAGACCTATTATTACTAATGTATGGTGTATATGCAAAGGGCTGTGGAAATGTTTTAATGAGATATGAAAAATGTTAACTATGAGTGTTTTAATAAATACAGAATTCTATTCATTTTTGTTAAGAAGATTCAACAATTGGCCAAGGACTAAGTAATTAATTTTGATGTGGAAAAGGATCACTGTTTAGATCCAGTGCTGTTTTTTTGTATTCTGTACCATTGTGAGTTTCGGTGAGACACATAATACTCTTTTAAACAGTTAAAGAGGTGGTCTGATGCACAGAATTACAATTGCAGTTTGATTAACTGGCTCCTAGATGTCTAAAAAGCATTTGGATTAAAGATATATATCCTAGCACTAGACCTTAGTTGACCACTGAAAGCACTTTCAGTACCCGGGCATATTTAATGTGTCTAACCTTCTGCAGTCAAAATATGTCAGTATTTTTAAGCTGTCCTCCCCCTCCACTGCAAACCTCTGAGCTCAGCTGTCACTCAGGAAAAGCCCTTAATGCGCCAGTCTGCATCGAACTGCAGACAAAACACCCAGGCCCCAGAAATACTTTTAGGCTTTAACCTATAGCAAAAAAAAAAAAACTTTGTTAAATTAAAGCTTTTAATCATCTTGACTTGTTGCAGTGTGTAATAGAAATCTGATGTATCTTGGTGACCACTTTCTAATGTATGGAGCGCAACAGTGGCTGCCATCCCTGCAGTGTCGGATGTAAATTTCCCATTTATATTCCCCAGTGACTTGTATGAGTTGTTGGTATATTAAGGGTTTACTTGAGCAACTTAAATTGTCTTCAGTTAAGAAAATGTACCAGTACTCGCTACCTTAATACTCTGAATCCACCACACTATATAACATACAAAACAAATGAGACATATCATAAACGACTGCCGTTTTTTGAATGTATCACTTCCTTAAACAACTTAAATTTGTGGTTCTCATCAGGAGGGACCCAATCCTATCCCTGGCTATTTCATTATGACCTACTTTTTTACACAAGTTAAAGTTAATTTTCCAAATTGCATTATTTTTGGCCTTTTATTATCTTATTTATTTTCATTTATTGTGTGTTTGTATGGCTGTGAGATGTATTCATGGCTTATATTTGGGTCAACTTGTTTTAGTGCTATTGAAATCAAAACTTGACTTGAAATTTCTTAACCTCAACTTTTGTTTGTATGCATTTCAAAATCTGTTTCACTAGGTCATGCAATTAAAATTATATTTTTACTGCAAATAACCTGAAGATTGAGGTGCTATTCAACCTCCTCTTCTTTTGATCCTGACCTGGGGAGACACTTATGAGTTAAATGGTCTTCAGCTGATTAAAAAGTCAGTGCATGTCCCTTCAAAGCAACCACCTATGCTACCTAAAGATTTTGAGGCTTAATGCCCTTCTTAGTAAAGTGTATCTTGAATGAGCCTGCAATTTTAGTTTTATTTTTGCACTTTCTTGCTGTAGAGTCTTGGCGTGTAGTAACTGTTAGAAAATGACTTCCATTTTAGCTGCTGTGCTCCGTGAAGGACAAAAATCTCACTGGCACTAAGATCCTATCTCAGCCTCTGAAAGTGTGACGGATTAGCTTTAAGCCACATGTTGAGTCTCTAATCGCCTCTGGACCCTTGTTAACACTTGTAAATATTTGTGTTTTTCATATTATTTTGCAGTTGGACCAGATCGACGTGCTGTTTGCATCTGAGGCTGATGACAAGATAAAAGAGGACTGTTGCCCCGGGAAACCATTTTGTGTTTTCAGATCTGAGGTATCCACTGGCAGTTTTATAGCATGTTTTTGGCATATTTTATTCTACACTTTTAAGCAGGGCTTTGAACTATATGTATATCACAACAACTGACAGAAACGTACACTGTTAAAATAGGGTTCTGGAGCTTTACCAAGTTAAAATTTCTATTAAATAATTAAGATTTAGTCCTTGTTTAGTCCTGGTTTTGCTCTGGTTTAAGTCCTGGTTTAACTTTAGACCTGCTTTAGGTCTTGTATATATTTGTAAGTTATTAACAAGTCCTGGTTTTGTCCTGGTTTAGTCCTAGTTTAGTCTTAGTTAGCCCTGGTTAAGTCCTGGTTAAACTTTAGACATGGTTTAGACCTGCTTTAGCTCTGCTTTAGTTCTGGTTTAGATGTTTGTAAGTTATTAATATGCCCCTGTTTTCACCAGTGAGTCCATAGCCTTGTAAATCTTTATACTTAAACTTACTTAAATATTACCAGTCTTACTGTTATTGCAATATTCAACATAGTTCTAGCATATTGTGTGTTTTTCTGACGTCTTAAAGCCCTAATTTTAGCTTCTTATGTTGTTTATTTGCATTGGCAGCAGTTGTCTGTGAGTCAGCGGTGTCTGTGAATATAGACATGTAAACCCAGAAATGGACATTGATGTTGTGTCTTTGTCTCGACAGCCTGGCGTGTCCGTGTCCCTCATCAACCCCCAGCCGTCCAATGGGCTGTTTTCTACAAAGGTGGATATCCGTCAGGGCGACAGCAGGGACAGCGTTGTCCGCCGTTTGGCCAAGGTCAACAGACTCATCAAAGGTCAGTCTGCTCAATTAAAATGCACCAACGCTTTATAATCTACATCTGAAGGAAGGAAATATAGCAAGACTTTTAGCAGTTCAAGTCGGGTGCATATGTAAGATAAGAATGACACAAAGTCTTAAGTACTTTTTTTTTTTTTGTAATTTTTGTGGATTTGAACACTGTCTGAATCCAGGAGGTTTTGTTAAAGGTTTTTTTTTATATATAAAACTGACTTCTGCCATGTTATAATGTTGTTCCCTCATCAAAAACGTACCTGGAATTGTGTTTTGTTTCGTTCGCGCCTGTTTAAGTAATCCTGTAGTTTCTGAGGCCTCAGAACGCTCGATTCCACAAACCTCCGCCTCTCCCACGAACCCCCGCCCACTTCAGGAAGCACTGACCAATCAACAAGCCCTAACATCCAGTCTGCTCTCATTTATGTATCCAACAATTGGTGTACAGCTCTGTTTCCACTAATTCCTCACCAAGTTTTTTATTTTGTTGTAGAATGGCAGCATACAAAAAGTTCAAAGAAGTAAAACTTTTTTTTTTATGTTGCTGTAAAGAGAGTGCCACCTGCTGGCCTTTGCTGGCCTCTTCACGTGTTTCTTTATGGCACCCACAGAGTCCTTATCAAAAATGTGTTTGTTTGTTTTTTGTCAGATAATGTTTTTCAAGTTAAAGAAAAACAAGATCCAGGCACTCAGTTGGTTTGGAAAGTTGTAAAAGGCCTTTATTTGATGAGGGCTGGAGACCTTAAAACACACCTGTTTTTCAAGGTTGTAAAACATGCAGTGCTGTTCTAGAGGGGGCAAGATTTGTTTTGAAAAGATGAATAAAAACATAATATAACCCCTTTAAATGACTCACTACCATTGCAAGATAGGTCAAAGCCACTAGCACCAGATTCAAGGCGACAGTAAAAGAACACATTTTTAGTGGATTCTTTACCATTGTGAGACATGAAGGTTTTGTGGCTCAATGGATGAATTTAACCCTGAACTATAGGAGTTCCAGTTTGAGTCCAGGTCTGAGCACAGTAGCTTTACTCTTTCGAGATAGGGCCAGTGCCTTTGGGGATGTTTGTGCTCTCTAAATGCTTCTAAGTGCAGTTTGCCGTTAATCTTCATAATTCAGTCAGTTTTTTCCACTATGGTTGTTTTTTCTGCAGCAGACGAACTGTTTATCATATTAATGTTTATTTGCAAGATGCTGCTGGCACTCAAATCTGTATTTTATTTATTTTTATTTTTTTCAACAAATCCATGTTTTGCCTTAGACATATTCTCTCCTCAGCTTGTTCCCCATCTGCCTTCATTTAAACTGTGTGTCCCCTGACAGATCTGTCCAGGGTGAAGCTGATGAGGTACGAGGACCCCGTGCTGGGCCCCCGCCGTGTGCCCGTCCTGGGACAGGAGGAGCAGGGCAAACTCCCCATTTCTGAAAAATCCGTGTTCAGCGTCAATTTGGAGCAGAAGAAGATCACTCTGGCTGACAACGGGCTGACTGTGGACATCGGGGACACTCTGATTTACCTGGTTCACTAAGGATCACACACAGGCAGGTTCAGCAGTGAAGCAAAGGAAATTAAGACCTAGCACAAGTCCAGCCTTTACAGTATAAGTATATGTTAGTATTAGTTTAGTATTAGTTAGTATTTGTTAGTCATTTTTAATTTTATTTTCACCATTAGTCCCCATCAGCACATGGTGTGATGAAAATGTATTGTAATACTTTATGCTTATACTGCTATGGCACTATTTCACTGCTGAGTACTCCCATGTTAAGTATTCTAAGGTGATGGGACCTGAGAAAGTTAAGTCTATTCTGGACAATTACAGGCATTGAAGGGATATCATTTCTAAAAAACTTTGCCCGTAAAGGTTAGTAAGTCTTGACGTTATGTGTAGATTTGAACGTCAGTCTCTATTGTCCACTGTCCAATAATGCATACAATTAATAAATAAGGCAATATCTTTGTAACTTTTAAATAAAGTTTTCTGGATTGTATAATCAAACATCCACTATAGCTTTCATTTCTAAACTTGTCTTGTTTTTATTGCACCGGCTGACCTCCTGTTGTTTTAATATAGATGCTAATAGTGTTTTCTCCGTCCAAGGTTAGACATATTGTTCCCTGGACGGGCAGTTTTCTTGTTTTGCAGCTATAGCAACAACTTCTTTTGACTTGTTCAAAGAATTAACCGCTTTGAAATATGCACACCCTCAAGTTGTTGTCCTTTCTCCTTGCACTTTTTCTTCATAGGACAAAAAATAAGCCTTTTTATTTTTATTTTTTTTTTTGGAGAGCTGTACATCACAGCCTCGGCCCTGGAGAGCAGAGGAGGGGTAGAAGTTGTCAGAAATCAGCATGCAGAGTCCTCCAGGCAAAAGGTATTGACTTTTAGAGACGGGATGTGTGCAGAGAAGAGGGAAAAGCTCGTTACAAATTTTCACTTGACTGAATAAATAATACGCCAGCTAAATGAAATTGAGCCTCATTATCCTTCAAGGCTGTATGCACTTCATTTTGGAGACTTAGAGATTAAATAAATGCGCCAAGAGCTAAATGTAAATAGTTTAACAGTGACATATTGGAAAAGGAAAGCTTTAACGGGACTGACCTTTTAAGAATTACTTAAAATGTTCAGCGGAGGGAGGCTGTATCAAGTGATTTAATCTGATAGAGTGAGGCCTGTGTGGCATTGCAAGTTAGTTAAAGCTAGTTTGCTTTTCATAGTAATCATAGTGGCAAATGTTCAAATGTTATCTAAAACCAGTAATAGGCAATGGGCTATGTTGCATTTGTCACTGAAAAACAATGTGCATTTAGCCTAATAATTTATTAATTTTCTTCTGCCAATCCTGCTGAGGCCTACTTTGGGCCGTAGACAGTATATACTACACTTGAGATAATCACTGATATTCACTCCTTCTGTTGATTCACCAGTTCCCCTGCATGAGCATACCGTATGGATGTTTTTGGAAAAATCCGGGGAGAACTTACAGCAGGGGTCTCCAACTTTTTTCCTGAGAGCTACTTTTATTAAATGAAAATGACAGAGAGCTACTCGTGCTTTGTAACATTTATTCATTTGTCTTGTTCTGCTTATTCCCATTAAGGGTCCTGGAGTCTGTTCCAGGTACTGTGGGCCTTAGGTGGGGTACACAAAGAAAATTAATTTTGTTTTTCCTGAACATTTACAAAATGTTGGTGTCTGGAACTCACATTTTACATTAAAACAACATAAATATTTAGTTCCCCTAGTTTACTTTGAAATAAAACTCTATCGCCTAATCTTAAAATAATAATTCTGTGCACAAAGGAGGCAGGTACCTACAAAATTTGATTGGATACATACAGTGGCGTAATGTGGTAATGAGGGGCCCCAGTGCAGGTTTTCAGAATGGGCTCTAAAGTTAACTAAACTAATGCTTTCCTTTAAAAAAATTCAAATGTCACTGCCACATTTTTTTAAATTATTTGTTCATTTGTTCAAGTAAACTTTGCAAATTGTGAAGGAATTATGCCTATCATACTTTTTTTTTTTAAATCATAAGAAAAGCTTGTTCTTAACTTTCTTGTCATTCTTGCTGTGTAATTTTTTTTTTAGCTCAGAATGTAATTAATCCACTAAAATTGACCATAATCAAAGGGCCCCCCTCATGTCCTGGGCCTCAGTGCTGCAGTGCCTGATGTTACACCCCAGGATACATGCACAAGTTGGTTTGCCAATAGTCACATGATAAATAAAATTTTACTAATGAATTTTGTGAATTTTGTAGAATTCACAAAGCTTTTGGGGAGCTACTTGGAAAGTGGTTGCAAGCTACTTGTTGGAGACCCCTGACCTAAAGTAACACATGCGGGACAGGCAGACTCCACTCAGAGAGCTCATTAATGACTGGCCTAGAGATTGAACGCATGATCTCTTTGCTGTGGGGAAGGAGGGTTAACCACTCTGCCACCACGCAGTAATGCTTTGAACGATGTCTTGACCTGTTTAAAGTAAGGCTGATGGTCAATATTTTTCAATTCTCTTAGAAAGTTATACTCTGCTCGCCACCATCAGTCCAGACTATGGTTGGCACAAATTATTTAATAAGTTACTAAAAATAGTCCCCTAATCTAGCCACAATGAGTCACAAGTCAGTACTTCTTGTGCTGGTCCCAAACCTTGATAAATGGAGGCAGGGGCAGTTCTAGGGGTAGCCAGGGGTGGCCAGTGCCCCCTAGTGGCCATGCCCCTGAAGTGTCCTAAATGCCCTAAGAAACTAACACACTCTCTATTATTAGTTTAGTTATTAGTTTAGTTTTAGTTATTAGTTATTATCAGTCAGTTTACGTCAAAATGTCTCATGTCCCCCCAGCTAAAAAGGCTGGCCCCAGTGTGGCCCCCAGTTAAAAGAGGCTTAGAACCACCTCAGAGGGTTGCGTCTGGAAGGGCATATAATGTGAAACATATGCAGTCAAACTAATATTCATATCCCTGCTAGCTAGGATGCAGATGATTTGCTATGGCAACCCTAAAAGCTAAAAGCCAAAAGGAAAGAAGACTAAAAATAATCACCTGACATTCAAAGAATTACATTACAATGCAGTTTCTCTCCATACAAAATGTTTTAATGCAACAACTCATTAGCCACAAGCAAGAGTTTCCAGACTGATGCTGTTTAACTTTGTATGCATGCGTTACAGTTGAAATTGTAGTTCTAGTCGCAATCTATACAATTACAATGAAAAAAAGCTATGAATATTAATGACTATGCAGTGTATTTGGATAAACTGATTTGAAGCAACAAGCTTTTGGTTTAAATATTGCTGAAGAATCTCACATAACCCTGTCATCTCAAAGTGTCCCGCTGTAGGAGCACCGGCGTTCACCACATCTGATAATTTCATGCCAGACATTCACGTTTATGCTTTTTGATGTGCATCTGCTTGCTGCTTGCGTCTGCTGCCCGAGCCGCAGGAGGAGGGCGGCAGCGAGACAACGACAGGACTTATCTCTGTCACACAGCTTCAGGCCGAGCCGCTTTATCTGCCCGCGACACACACCCTCTCGCTGGGGAAGTGTCACTCCAGTCCCCCCCGAAGTCTCCTCATTCCTGCTGACTCCAGTCCGCCCTCGGTCTGTGGATCCCAGTCATGGAGCAGACAGTCACACAACAGTGAGTATGTCTTAGCACTGCGCTGTGTTGTCACGGCCGACACAAGCAAATTAACACCAGATGGCTTACTTGACTTTGCTACTTCTAAATGCGGATGTTTTTTCTTACTTTTGGGCAATGTTTCCTCAGTTAATTCTTAATATATGAACTTGTAGATCATACTCACAGGATGATTTTGAAGTGACATTTTGTATCACACCTCCTTGAAGTGTGAGTGTTTCAAAGCTTTATGGAAGTTGAAATATTAGCTGAAAAAATAACATTTGGGCATTGTTCAAATTGAAGAACAGCTAGAACTACACTTTTTATATATATATTTCAATGACTGTAATAGTAAAAGCATGCATAAGTGGACTTATAAGATAGATAACCGCCACACAGCTACATTTCAATATTAATGGTAATTTTAAAACATCACCGTTATGAATATTTTTGCATGAACCTGCCCTACTTTGAGCTACATTTCATTAAGTAACTGCTGCATTTTTGTATTACTTTTTTGCCACTAGATGTTAACCTTTTAGATCATACTTGCACTGATGATTTAAAGTGTTGTTTCAGGCCTCAATCTCAAAAAAACAGTACAGTATTTTATTTATTTAATTTGTGTTTATTTGAAAGGGATAATGCACATTAATGAACAATAGTACAAATATACATGTGTAAATTTGCCAAAGTTAGCACCATCCATTCTTGGTCCTAATAGAATAAATGAAGTAAATTAAGATTAACAGTACAGCACAAAATAAACATTGTAAGTTGATAAATTTTCTGATAAAATAACTGGAAATTTGGATGCTGTTTAAAGTGAGGAATAGCAGCAACTACGTCATTTAATCAGTGTGTGTAAATTAATAATAAATGGTATATAGAGACAGATAGTGGCGCAGTGGGTTAATGGTTGGCTCAAGGTTCTGCTCGCAGCACAAACTCTCGTCGTGTCCCTGGGCAAGACACTTCACCCACATTACCTACTCCAGTCACAACATGTGGCTGGTTGTGACAGGAAGGGCATCCAGCATAAATACCTGCCAATATGCGACTGGTTCACTGTGGCGATCCCAAACAAAAAACAGAGCAGCCAAAAGATTTTAGGAAGAGTCCACTTGCGCACCCCTGTTTATGTTACCATAGCTGGGTTAGTATTATAAAATGGCTCCCTGCTGCTGTTTCACTTTGTTTGAGCTACACTTAAACATAAACTTGCCTCTTCAAGTTAAAGTTATAGTTTGCTTATGATCTCAATCACATACTTTAATTGCAAATAAATGCTGTATTCACAAGTGTTAGGAGTATTGTGGGTGCGTAGGCCTTCTGAAAACTGTTGCTGCAAGAAAATCAAATTAGCCAAACAAGTATACATAATTAGACATTTTAACTTCTTGTTGTTGTACAACTAAACAGTAATTGCAACAAGCTTATTTCAGTTGTCAGCATGTGTTAAAGTAGTAGTTGAACTTTACAGCTAACTTGCTTAGAGACTGCTGTCCTTTAGTGCCATCATGTCAGTAGCCTACAATTGTTTATAATTATATTTTAGATTTGACTTGCAAACCATTACCGGAATAAGGAAAAGGAAGTGAACGCATGTTTTTTGTCACAAGATGTTTTTATTTTTATTAACATATAACTACAAACTATAAAGCACATTATTAATTTATAGATGCTGAATAATTAATGTATCTAATTATACATGGGTTGATTCCTTAAAACAAAAACATAAGTATTGTTTCTAACTGTAATAATAATCTAAAATGTGTTATGTTTGTGAGCTGGTGTTGTGTCAAAATATAATTCAATAATGTAATCCATACCCAAAAAAATCTCCTTTCAGACCAAGACTGTCACTCACTGAGCTCTCATCTTCAGACTTTCAATACCAGGAAATGACTGAGTTTATCCCAGGAAGGGAAGAAGACAACTGGAATTCACAGTTTGTCCCCGAGGCGACAGACCCGGTCCTGACGCAGCCGGGGCTTGGCATCACCACGACAACCGTCACCAGGATAACACAGACGGGCGGAGACTGGAGCACCGGGCTGTTCGATGTCTGCAGCGACAGACACACGTGTGAGGCACAGAGGGATAAAAGAAGCTGTTATCAATGTTAAGAGTCACAAGAATATTTAACTCTGTTTTTTTCACGCAGTGATTCTTAAATTATTCACAGAAAATACTTCCTATGAGAATACTTGCCTTTGGAAATGGCATTTTCTTGTGCTACACACCTCAAGGCCCCCCACAGTTTACAGTTTACACAGCCGTTAATATTTTTACTGGTAAATAAAATATATTTAATATTGCTGTGAAACACTGTATTTTCTCGCACCAGTCAGATTTCTTGCATTGGGATTACAAATTAAACATAGGATAAATCTTTGTAATTTCATGTTAAATAGTTTTAGTTCTTAAAAGTATTATCACTGAGGGTCTGCAAGTACCACTAGATAAACACCAATGTGCCACAATTGATCTATTGATTATTGAGTGAGATGGAAGGTCACTTAAATTCTTCTCACCTCTGTATTTTCAGGTATTCTAGGAGCACTGCTGCCTTGTTGTTTGGACCTGAGTTTGGCTCACCAGTTCGGAGAAAGTTTTTGCCTGTCTCTCCTCCCTGGATCCACATTTGCATTAAGAGTGGGACTCAGGGAGAGGTTTAAGATTCAGGTAGGTGAAGGATTTCTTGAAGACTTTTAGGAAGAGACCAAAATGTGAAGTTTGCAAGCTAAGGAATGCCCATCCTGGCCAACCACACTAAAGTAGATGAAGCTGGCTGTCCAGGCTAAAGGCAGTTTGATTAAAAAACCCAACAACAAACAAATAAAAATAAAAATCATACATGGTTATTGTAATGTTTTCTTTTTTATTCATGCTTTGTATAATTATTCATTCTTTTTATTTTTTTTTACTTTTACTTTTGGCATCGACTTCTGTTGCTTTTTCTATCATAATACACTTTTTAAATCTAGAAATGCATTATTTTACTTAATCTATAGGGTTAGGGTTAGGGTTAGGGTTACTGTGGTGGTGGCCAATCAGAGAAGCCAAAATGGTTGCAAGGGGGAAAGTAACTTATTTACTGCTTATGCTGCAGATCAGTGTTTCCAAATGGGATTCAAAGTCTTCTATAAGTTTGGTTAAGCTACACATTTTATAGTAAAAGTAGATAAGTATGGACTATAAAGGGTTAAGGTGTCATTTATTGTTGCCTAATACATAGCAGGCTTGCACAATGTTTTTTTCTAAAATGTATTGTGCTTAATAGCTAAAAAATATTTTGCGACAAGTTCAGCTATAAGGTACTGTGTAAAGTGAAATACTTGCATCAGCTTTAGCACTGTCAGGAAACATTTAAAAACAAATACATTAGAAACCATTAAAAAACATGCATGTAAAAAACATACTATGTGCTGAAGCATTCAAAGGCTTCACAAGTAAAACAAACCGTTATACTGAATGTACTGTATGTTTATGTTTGTTAACAGGGCTGTGTGTGTGAGGACTGGGCCGCTGTGTACTGCTGCTACCCTTTGGCTGTGTGTCAGATGATAAGAGAGATGAAGAGGAGGATGAAGACTAAGACCTATCATGTGGTCACAGACCTGGACTGCTCTTAAAGAAACTCTGGACTAAATAAGAGCAGCCTTCTCTGACCACAGTTCAGAAGGCAGCGGCGGATGTGGACCTGCTGAGACGACGGCTATGAATAGCATGAAGAATCAATAGGAGAAGGATGAAACTCTCTTTTGAAATGTTTCCTCAGGTCTCTGTGGACTATAAATCAAGCCTATCATAGAACTTTCAAAGTGGACCAGGAAGGACAGACTTGATAAATTGTGTTATGGACAAAAGTGAAGCTAAGTCGAAGCCTTTGCACAGTATACCCATCAGGAATAACATTATGACCGCTAATGTTATGGGTCTTGAGTTTGACACTGTCCAAATTGTGATAGCTCCAAAACTGCAGGTCTTGTGGGGTGTTCCCTGTCTGCACTGGGCAGTCTCTATCAAAAACAGTCCAAGTAGGGAACATTGGTGAAACGATGACAGGTGATGCACGTGGGGAAGGAAGGGTGGCCTGTGTGAATCTAATCCAACAGACGAGCTACTGAAGCTCAAATTGCTGAATAAGTTAATTCTGATTCTGATAGAAAAGTGTCAGAATACATAATGCCTGATTGGTGTATATGTAAAATGGACACCTAACATTAGCGTGATTGTTGGCCGATACTTGCTTTTTTGATCAAACAACTGGACATTTGGACATATACAAATATAGAGTATGTATAAATGGACAATAAGAATGATAGTAAGACTTCTGTGTTTCCAATAAAGTTTATTTTTTGTTGCCTGTTTGCATCACATGGCTAACTTTAAAGTATAATTATTAATTAATTACTCACAATGCAATAATAATAAGCACAGGCAATACCCACAGACAAAATGATTAATCACAACATTAAGCAACACACACTTACATACATACATACATACAGTACATACATACAGTACATACATACAGTACATATACCTAAAAAAAAAACAAAAAAACAACTAAAGTACGATAAAATAAAAAAAGAGCAACATGGTTAACTTTAATCACTTCATGTCAGCTTCTAAAATGTAACAGAGCATAAATTCAAGTCTTATTTTGGTGGCACTATATAAACCATATTTAATTAGAAAAAAAAAAAAAAATACTGGCACACCGAAGCCATAGAAATTAAACTTTTCCACCTGTAAAAAAGTAAAATAAACATGTACCTGTAGCCTGATTGCGCTCTTGTTTGGATGAGATGTGAAAAATTTTACTATTATTGCGAGGGAAAAACTCATCAACTCCCTTTTGTTCTGCTGATAAAACCAGGGACACTTGATGCACGCTTGTTTAATACGGTGTTGTCTACAGATAACCACATCTCACAACAAATTCCAATTACCTGCCTGTATTTCTTATCTAATTTTGTATTTGAATATGTTTTAGTGTCACAAAATAAAACTTGAATTTATGTGCAAAAGGATACCACAGGTAAAAAAAAAAAAAAAAAAAAAAGCAATCGAGTGAGGATTTTCAATTGGTGGTGCTGTTACAAAGGTCAGCAGACACATTAACATGCCGTGTGCTCTCAGACGTGATGGGACGATGAGATGATAGATAGTGGTGCAATGTGGCCAGATTCAATACAAATGGCCTAAAAAATGGTTCTATTCTACCATATTCTGTTATTGCAGCTTTTTCACCTATCCAACATTTTGGTACGGGTAAAACTATTCTAACAGAGTAACTATCTAACCATGGTATCCACTAACAACCTATTGAACATCATTAAGCCAAAACATTACGGCTGACTGACAGGTGAAGTTAATAACGTTGTTGCCATGGCAGCTGTGAGTGGGTGGGGTCTAAAGCAATGCCACACAGAACAGTGCTTTTCTCAAATTGCCTACTTTTGGTCTTTTATAACCGCGTTTTCAAGCAGAAGTCGTGTTGCGATACTTCCAGGAGCAAGTGGTGTAAAATAGCTGAGCCCAAAAATAAAATAAAAATTTCTCTGATGCCGCTCGAATACATTTGATACAGGTGCAGGTTATCACTATTTACACAAATGAGCATGTATTATTTACAAAACATTACCATCGATCTCATTGTGAGCCAAAATCAGCTGTAAATATAAAAACTACAGGTCTTCGTTCTATTATAATTAAATTCAGGCATTTTTAGTTGAACAGACTTGAATACACGTTTATCCACTGTCACTGATAATTAGGTAATGCTAATTGTTGATAGCATTTAAGCTTTCCTTGATAATTGTGAATAAATTCTTCATGAAAGAATTTGCAGCCTTTGTCCAGCTTTGCCTCTGTAACTGTCACTTCGTCCACAAACATGATATTTGGTAAGCTTGTTCAAAAAACTTGGTCCATTTTGCCTTAGACAAGCGCCAAACAGAAATGGGATACATTTTTTTCTTTTTTCTTTTTTTTTCTTTTTTTTTTGTGGATAAGGTTTATTGACATTGTCAGACAGCTGAGACTCAAAAATGTGTTGCAGCCATGTTCTTTGTTGGCTGAGAAATGTGTGGTTAAAAATATGAAAAAAAAAGTAGATAATCATGTCTTTTCTACAGTATACTGAAGGTTTGCAGGTTCAACTGTTACAAGGTTGCAACAAGTAAATATGCCTCTGCCCTATAAAATATTTTAACCTAATACAAATATGGCAGCTATTCCCAAAGTCAAGAGAATTGCGGCCCCCTTAGATTTCCGAAAATCCTGCACAGACCCTCATCTATAATACTTCCCTCTATTCAAAAGCCTGTCATGTTTTTCTCCATATAGTTCTATAAAAATGTTACATAAAACACTGACTGTTGGTTAAATAGTTTTAAAGTAATATTTTTAAACAAGTATATAACTGTAATTAATTTCAAACTTAATATTTTCGTATGTACTTAATATAGACTGCCTCTGGGGACCCCCTGCAGTAACTTCGTGGACCCTCACAGGGCCCTGGACCCCACTTTGGGAACTACTGAAATATGGCATAAAGGTCCCAGTTAAACATTTCATTATACAGTACCAAAATGAGCTACAATAAAATGATTGTTGGAAAATATAGGTCACCTGAGAACCGCTGTCTTTATAAAGCTTATGTTCAGGATCTGCAGTGGACTATAAAAACTAAAAAAAGTGCATCTTGGAAAGAAAAACACTCAATAGATGATTGAGTGTTATTGCCCGTACACACATCTACACAAAAATGCAAGTGGGTTCTGGTCCAGGTATAGGGTCTGTAGCTCCAATTACTTATGAAGTTGACACCATAGATTCTGTATAATGGTATGGCTGACTGATGTATAATTTATAACTTAAATTTTGTTATTTTCTGTTTCTATAAATAAGATGTAAATTGCCTTTAGGTCAATATATTTAAGTTACCAAAGTTTCCATTCACCTGCAGTACAAGTTTTCGTTCTGTCACCGTTTTGCACCTTGTCTGCAACATCTTATGACAAGGTGCGTCTTCAAAATGACAAACTGTCATCTGTCACATGCAGACACATACAAAAATCTAGCTGTGACAAAAGTAATGACACTGCTGACAAAATGCTGTGACAAAAACCTTTAACAATAAAACGCCTGAATCCAAATAAAGGAGGGCACTCAAGGCTTAATGTGTCAATGTAATTAAAATGATCCTTTTGTTTTTTAATAGTGTACGCATCTGTTCTTTGGATTAATTTGAGTCACTGAGCTGAATAAGTTGCTCAGTATGCAGAAGCACCTGTGTGTGTGTGTGTGTGTGTGTGTGTGTGTGTGTGTCTACTTGATACAACTGCAGCTCCCATTACAGTCTACAGTTCAAGTACACTCTGACAATAATAAAACCCATTTCCATATTTTCTCTATTTCTCTTGACGTTTTTTTTTTTTTTCTTCTTCTTCTTTCCTGGTGCAGCCCCGAGGCACTCAATCACATTAATAATCCCGTTCTGATTGCCGCGCTGTACCCCGAACCCAAAATGCCAAGCAACACGAAATACGAAAATGTTATTTATACACAAAGCAGAAGGGTCCTCAAAGGGCAAATATATGTCATTTGTTAAACTTTTACAGATGTCGTTTTTCGTGGCCGGGAGGGAGCAGAAATAGGTTATGTGTCAGAAATATCCAAATGAAATCATATTTTTTACTTTCATTCATTCCAGAATCTGCAGTGAATTTCCGAATTACTGTAGGCTGCAATTCTTCACAGCACATTTATTTCTAATTAACTTGTAGCTCCTTACAATCTATGTCAAGTCAGCTTTCATCTTTTTGGCAGCGAACGTCTTTCCCAGTTACAATCAGAAATAAAATTGGAAGACAAAGCCAGAAAGACGCGTGTTAGGCAGTTCAAACAATGCACTGCTTGTGTTAATAAGAGATCCCATTTTAAAGAGGATTTTCTTCTCACACTAGTTAATGTTCCACCGAGTATAATGAGTTGACATTATGCAAAGAGAAACAGTATTCAAAAGCAGATTATAGCAGTAAATATTTAAATGTCAAATTCGCTTTCTGGTTATGTTGGTATCATTTTTGGAGATACTGGTACCTGAGGTGGCACGGTGCTTCGGCTTGGTGACTCTAAATTGCCCCTAAAGTGATTGAATGTGAGAGTGGATGGTTGTCTGTGTATTTCTCTGTGTCATCTCTGCAATTACTTAGATTAGATTAGATTAGATTAGATAGATACTTTATGGATCCCTGTGCCTCGAGTATGTCTCTGACCCTGTTCTTTGGTGTAGCCTAAATGTGGTTATTATTGATGTCTTTGTCTTTTTGGCTGCTCCTAGCCCTGGATTGGCCAACGCAGAGGAGCGAGGCTATAAAGTAGGAGGAGGAGGCACTCTCCACAGCGTGTCTCCACACCACTCTGTCACGCCCCCATTTCTTTAACTTTTTGTTTAGTTTGGGAGTGGAGAGACCCAGCTTCCCTCAGTTTAACTTAGTGATCCCCTCTTTTGTTGCTGGGCTCCCCATCTCTGTTTTTGGTCAAGTTGTGAGTAATTTCTGTTAAAATAAACCACTCTGTTGAGCACTGTAATCATGAAGGATATATATAAGATTGTTTTTTATTTCCTTTTGATATTTGTCTGTCATTGAGATAAAGTAATACAACTTGCAGGCATAATTTATTTGTTTATTGTATTTGTAACAGGATCTGGACACTCTCAAATCAATGAAGATCCTCCACACTGACATAAAGCCAGACAATATTATGTTTACCGACCTGCAGCGCCTGCCACTCCAGTCAAGCTCATTGACTTTGGTCTGGCCAGGCCGACTGCCCATGTGAAGGAAGGCATGTGGATGCAGCCCGTGGGATACAGGTGAGTTCACAGGGCATCCATTTGTCCCAGCTGTGTCTTTGTGTTTCTCCTCAGGGCTCCAGAGGTCACCCTGGGCATCCCCTTCAACAAGGCCACTGATGTTTGGAGCATGGACTGCACCCTGGCCTTTTTGTACCTGGGAAAGAAACTGTTCCCAAATACATGCATTTATCAGATGGTAAGTTCCCCTCAGTCACATGTAAAGCTCAGTGCCGACAGTCAGCTGAAAAGTGCTTTTTTTGTCCTGCAGATGAGAAAATGACATGAAAATCACTGTATGATTTTTTTCACTTTCAGTCTGAGGAACTCGTCAGACCTCATGACTGTCTGCCCTGAATGGGACACTCCTAAAGAGGCAATGCAGTTATCAGTGGAGGATATGAACCACTACTACTGGAGGAGAACAAACCAGGCTAAAACCTAGAGGAGTTAGAAGAGAGCTTTAAGATGACGCAGAGGTGTGGAGACAGAACTGATGTATCCTTGGTGCGTATATGCAGAGGATATTTAGTTTCCTAACAATACTAGTTCAAGTACAAGTAAAACTTGTCTTTTATGCACAAACATTGCGCATATTCTGAATCACTTTCCATCCACACAATGCAATTTCATTTTCATGTCTTCTTCATTTCGAGTTTCTTTCTCATGTCTGCAGCAGTGAGAGTGTCTGGTTTTGTTTGTAGAGGGTTAACGCATTTGCCAAACCTTGAGTTTGAAGAGAAAAATACTGGATCCAAGTTTCATTAAAGATCACTAGATTCAAATGTATTTACATTTTTATTTTTTTATTTTTTTTACTTTTGTTTTGTTTTACAGTGCTACTGCAAACTGAGATGGGACAGCTGCCTCTAAATCAATATTCTATGAACTTATATTGTGATGTAAATATGTGTTGTGACAAGATGTAGCAAGTTACAGTACACGATTAACAGGATGCACCATCACTTAGAAGTACATTTGTCTCTTAATTAGGCTGTTTTTGGTCTTTTTGGTCTTGTTTGGTGGCAAGAACACATCAATACAGTATAAATCTCTATTAATTTAATGATTTTCAAGTTTCATCCTTTGACATTAAAGGTTATATAGATAGTTGACATAAAACAATTCCTATTTCTGGCAATTGCTGAGCAACTTTTGAAGATTTAGAGAAACATATTCCCAAAGTTTTAAATTTTTCTAACCATCCAACAGAACACTGATTTCATCCATTCCTCACTCTGTGTGGACTTGCTCTGGTAATGCTGCAGTGTGAGTTTCTCAGTGACTCTGCAGCTTAAGCTGGAGATGGTCAATGGTATTACTCTCAGTAATCTCATACTCATTCCTGCTTATACCCAGCTCAGACCTTGCTCTGAGTCTGTATTTATAAAAAGGGCCTGGATAAATGCATCCTGCTGGGTTTCTCTGGTCTCTGATAAAGAGAGTTGTTAGTGATCAGACTCAAACAGAGCAGCCTTCACATCGCAGTCTGACAGCAATAATGGAAAAAGTCACTTCTCCAAAGGGCCATAATTCTCTGCAGATTTTTGAAAGTTCATTCACACTAAATTGACCTTATTGTGTTGAAATTGTAAGGACAGTTGCAGTGCAGTTATCCTATGTTGTGTGTATGGTTTAGCAATATGCACAAGCTATAAAGGTATTTAGTGAACATATCAAGATGGCAGCTCTCTCTACCAACTAGGGATGTAACAATATCCAATCTCACATTACAGTATTATCACAATATTAATCTTGATTTTTGTTGCAATATTGTGGGGAGGCTAATGGTATTCTAGAAATGCTCATGATAACAAACTCATTCTCTAAAATGCCCTGATGACCCTTTAGTGCATTAATTATAGTGATATTTCAAAAGATTAAGACTAAATAAGTGTTTAATAACTAATTTTGCATGCTGCACTGAAACGGTGCAGAGGATCATGGTCTATGTAGTTCTCTTTACTTTAATAACCATTCCGCTGCAACAAAACATTGCATATTAGCCTCGGGAGCTCACCATTTGATAATGTCAAAAGTTATGATACTGTGAGACCTTTGATAATGCGATAACACAATATTGTCAATATTTTTACATTCCTACTATCTTCTTTTTAGGGGCATCTGGTGGCAGATTTGCAGATGGCTATACCACACTGTTCTTATTTCTCAACACATTGAATAGCTTTGTCATTTCTTAATAAAGCTAAGTAAAACTTCACATATGGCATTTATTGTATATAGATCCTAAACTTTCATAAAAGAAAAAGATTAATAACAAAAATATGATTTTTTTTTTTTTTTTTTTTTTCGTCAGCAGTTCTCAGTTGGTCCAGTCTGGGCTCTTGTAGAAGGTATTGCAACTTCCATGTCCCCCATTATACAAGAATGAAAACATAGCATGGAGTGTAACTTTTTATAAAATACAACATAACAATTTTTCAAACAATAAGTAAAATGTATAGATCATTTAAATAATGTTTGCCAGGTAAACACATCTAATACAGCCTGCTCTCAGCCTTACGTCATTGCCCTCTCTCCCCCTCCCCTCTGCTCCAGTAGGGGGCAGTGTTGCTTTAGTCCACCGCCTGTATTTACTGCCAGTGTCTTCTCCTAAAAGCTGCTCTGGACTGACATCAATCTGAAGTGCTGATCTGGGGTCAGCGCTTGGATTTCCAGACTTATAACAGAGGTCAAGACTTCCAACAGTGAAGCTGCTCTTTTGTCTGTACTCCACAAAGACCCTGAAATGTTTTATCTTTCATTTCTTGGCCTCTTTTTCCCCGTTTCCATAACTACTTCTGCAGTATCAGGTGCAGGGCAGGGGCAGTTATTGACAATTTCCCCTCAGAGACATGCACTGTGCTGGTGGTGTGCAGATGTAAGCCAGCAACAAACAGCAAACAACAATGTAATGCTGCTTTACCTATTCATCCTGCCTCAACCCTGCACTTATCTCTGCCTAACACTTGTCTTTTCCTTTCTCTATCCTTTCAGAAGTATGCACCCTCTTGACTCCATTCTCTGCATATTATTGGTGAGTGTTTGAACTGTGTTTCTGAATGCTTGTGTGCCAAAAAAAAAAAAAAAAAAAAAAAAAAAAATGGTGGAGGGAAGGAAAGAGAGCAGTGCGCAGAGACTTGCTAAGCTGGTCCCCCTGGTGATACTCCTATCCAGGACAACAAGAACCACCTGGGCTTTACATAACACACACACGCACACACATAGAGTTGCATCACAAGGCGTTTTGTCACCTGAATATATGGTACATCCTTACTTTTTTACTTTCCTCATACAAAGCAGCATCATCGTCATCATGGGACAGAGAAGGGGATATGGGCCATTCAGCTGCTAAAAGGACTTGGCAGTTTGGACAGCAGAGTTGTGCAGAGACATATTGTTAAAGGGCTTTTCAAACCAGTCCTTGAGAATTGCTATTGTATATTTTGCATTATTGGACATGTGCATTATAGACAGAATAGTGGTCTAATGTGTTAAAAAGCCAAATGTTCTGTGTATTCCTCCATGTTTTCCACAGAACCATCTGGGAGAGTTTATGACAGCATTTGCAAAGGGGAGGCACTTTCAGTATAATATCTGGAAGGGACTGGATGAAGCACCAGCTCATGAGTCATGGCTGCCTACCTCGATTTATTTGAGGATCAGATGATGTAGCCAAACAATACACTACAACGTACTAACAATGTATTAAACACCTCAGACATCTTTGCAAATCTATGGTAAAATCTATGCTAATGTTTCGAGGCTCGTTGCTGGTGACAAACCTAAAACCGCCCACTTGCGACACAACTGCCACACCATTGGTCAAACTACCATGGGTTCGGAAATGGATAAGCTTGAACCAGACAAGATATATTTTTCTACGCTTTGTTTTTCTGTTTTGTTTTTCAAATGACACCAGTCCTGAAGTAGTTCTGTACATGGCCACCACTGAGGTCACAGAGGTCCAGACCTCAGTATTTTTCTATGTTTACAATATACAGTATCTAAGGATAAACTCAAACTAAACCATGACTAAACCAGAACTAAAGCAGGTTTAAAACTAAACAAAGAGTAAACTGGGACTAAACCAGGACTAAACTAGGACTAACTAGGTCTGCACCAGGAGTAAACTTGGCCTCAACTTAAGTCACTGGGCCTTGGTATTTCTAAAATTCGGTGTACGGCTGTGGTTCTGAATACAGTGTTTTCTCATTGGTGTTTTGTCAGTCCAGGGGGATTCAGAAAAAAGTCTGGTCTCCATCCATTTGGTTGGTAATACCCTCTGATCAGACCTGACTGTACCGTCTGTCATACTTTTATAATTGTGAAGATCTGGCTGCTGTCGACAGAGATGTTTTTCACTTATTGTTCCTCACAACAGGACCCCATTCTCTTCTATTAACAATTCTTAAATTTCTCAAAGAACAAAAAGCAGCATGGTTTTATTCTGAATCATTTAACACTTCCTAGAAACTGCCACATGTATTTTTGGTTTCCAACTTTGAAAGCACTTTATCATGTTTGTGTAATCAGCGATGATAGACTACTTAGCACCACCTTACATAAAACTTGTTTTTATATGCCAGACTTTATTTCTTTAGAAGTTATATTTTTGAAAGAAATACAGTTCAATGAGTGGAAGAAAATGAATGCATGAAAAAAATGTCCGCAGCAAAAGTCTATCAATCAAAAACTGAAAAATAAGTCACTTTAATACGAGTGAGAGTGCTAAATCTTAAAATGCCTTTGGTGCATGTTTACCTCGTGAATGTCAAGAATGTCACTCACTCAGACCGGAGCAGCCCTGTGAAGCTGGCAGCTAAGGTTTTTTGGGGGTGAAATGGCATTTTGCACATAACACATTTACTTATTCATGTTTTTTCCCTGCTGTTTGTATGAGGGCTGCTTTGGGTGTGAGGTGGGATCCACACCGGACATTTCCATTCACTAGAGGGGATTTTAGATTAAATCATTTACCTATACATGCAAGTCTTTGGGTGTATAAAGAGATCCCATTGTATTGGACCCAAACATATTGTCATATTTTTTGGTTGCACTGGCACTGAGAAGTGAAGCTGCTTGTTGGGCCTGGCTCACTTCCCTAATATCTTTTGTGTGGTGTCCATACTTGTGCTGCAATGGGCTGATCAATACCTTTTAATGTCCACGGCCACTTTTCTTAAGCTGTTATCTTCAAATGTCCCCATGTCAAATTATCTAGTGGTTTACATTTAGTCATATGTTTTTACAACAAATGCCATTCCAGATTTAACTTCATTTATCCAGGTTTGAGACTGACACAAGGATGCAGCTACAGATTTGGCTCTGGTGGATTTCAACCCCAGTCTCCTCCATGACTAAGCTCCCACTAATGGGATGCAATTTTCACAGAACTGTTCAACACATAATTCAAGAATACTTAGTTAAAGCAAATGCAACAAACAGTATTTGTCCTTGGCTGTATATCACTCCAAGAAGCCTGCTCTAAACTACCTGAGTCTAGTCGTTTTGTATATTTATAGTGGCAGTCCTTGATGGAGCCATATTGCCGGATGTCAGATGGTGCACTGGGCCTAAATGCATAACCTCGGGGGATAAACACTCTCTTTGAAGGTGCCATGATGGCTTCTTTCTCGTGTCAACTTCAAAGTGAATGTTTGGGATATGCCCTGACTTTGCCAGAGGGACCTGTTGCCATTTCACTGTGCGATGAGAAATGGTAATAGCAGTCTCTTTATTTTGCAGCGCCTGCTTACAGCGCTGTTCCGACCTCTGGGGCGTCCACTCTGATCTGTCATCTTTCTCCAGATTTCCAGCTCAACACAAGTCCACATCTGACAAAATCAGTTCAGCACTCAGACAGATTCTCTAAATAAGGTTCAATTCCTCCTAAACCAACTGTCTGACTTCAAGTGCCCTCCATAACCTCCCCAATCTCCAAGTGTAAACACAATTTTAGGTTTGAGAGAGAACTTTTTCTGTGAAATCAATCCAAAAATGCCTTCATGCGAGCTGAAGCATGTGTGCTCAAACATGAGAGACTTTTTCCTTCAATAATGCACACTTTGTTTACAGGTGAGTAACTTCAAAAAGTACTTCCACTGGGATTTCATGGTCAATGGAAATATTTTATGTACAGCTTGTTTACACTACTATTATAAATGTCTTTATTTGTTTGCAAAGTATTATTATGTACTATTATCTGTTGTGTAATGTTCCCAGTTAGTATCTCGATAATTGTGCACTTCTTATGGTGCGTTCCCGAAAACTGGAAACTTGGAAATGTACAACTTCTAAGTAGAAAAAATGCAACGTAACGCCACTTCATCTCATATTTCCTACTTGCGATGTCAGAGTTGATTGATGTACCCTGACCTCAATGAGCTGCTAATGTGATGCCACACAACAATGTCCCCATATGGGAACCTTTGTAATCAGTTTCCTCTTTTATTTGTACGGACATCACCCATGTTTTCTTTACATTCCAGATAATTTTGCTGGAACACTTTGAGGTCAGAACTTGTAAGCTCTAAGTGGGAAACAGGCAACATCCCCCGATTCCCCACACAAATCTCCCAGTAGTTAAAACATTAGGAGCTACAGTATTATTGTTGCCAGATACCACACCACTCTTTTGTTCATTGGAGTCCACGCCAGGGCAAGATGCCTCGGGGCTGCTTTGGGGCAACAGGGGAATCTCCAAAACTCCTGAAACAAATAACACTTTTGCTGATAAATGAAAGACATTACCCACTTTGATTCTACATTTAAGAAAGAGAACAGTAGCCTATGTTAAGCCAATGCCATTCAGAGTTCAGGTTTTATTTCAATTATATTACAAAAATCCCTAATTTGTCAAAAATGCAATATAAACATTTTGAACATCAAGCTCTCTGAGACCTTAGATCTCCAACAAGGAAATGGACTTACAAAAGTATTGTGCCCGGACCTGGATTCAAACCAAGAATTGTCTTTACTGACCCCTTGAGGATGGAGTTGGAATACTCAGGGATGTCCCGATCTCACAGTAGCTAAGAATCCGTAAAAAAGTATATATACATATCTAAACCAAACAATTTCTCTTGCTAACAGACTGACGAACAAAACAACCAGCATCAGCAAAACATAACATCAATACCTGGTGTCACAATAAAAAGATCAGGTATGAAATTTGGCCGCACAACCAGACAGGTCTTACAATAATTTGAAACTATGAGAAGCTGAAGTAACATAATTGAGACAGGGATGTAGCAGAGGCGTGGAGGTTGTCAGTGCAGAGAAGCCATAACATATTCCCCTGAGGTTCACTCTTCATTATCCACACGGCTTATTATTAGTGATGTGTGATATATGAGAGCGAGACAGGCCGTGCTGTCTGAAGGAGGCTTCCCTACAGACTCTGGGCTTGTATCCTAAAATGTGTGTACGGTCAGTGAGCAACAGGAGAACACAGTTTACTGGAAAAGGTCAAGTTATTGCACTGATTTGAATTAAATGCAAAAAACAAAAATTGCTCTCTCAGCTGTAGATAGTGACACAATGAAGCCACTGTAGAGATTTGAGCTTTGTTTATGGAAAGAATATTTTGTTTATTATTATATTCCCAGCAGGTTTTGTGCATGCCCGTCGATCTGGCGCAATACATGCTATTTTAATCATGTTTTGAGTGAATAATTTGCATAGTCATTATACAAATTATTTATGCTCACATGGAGGGAGCACAGATGTGAAACACAAACTGAAGGCTGTGTGTGAAAGAATAGAAAAAAGTACTTTGGATATTGGAGTGGCAGCGTTTTTTTTTTTTTTTTTTTTTTTTTTTTTGCAACATGTGGTAGCAAAATGGTTACAAGTCACGTTACATGTCATTAACACTTACGATAGCCCTCCAGGGAAAAACTGTTAGTTATGAATGCACCCCTGGTAGGTCGGATGATAAGTTAGCTTTGAAAAATAAGAAATAAAATCAGTTTATGACACACACATAAATATCAAATGGCTTAATGCAGTTGTGCACTCAACAAAAAAACCCTTTAACCTTTTTTTTAGGAGTACAGTAGTGTTTGTTAACTCCGGGCAGCCGGTGGGAAAAGCAAGAAATGGAACTATTGACTTTCTCTACTTTTTTATGGATCACAGGGATCTGGACTCTTTCAGAGCAACGTTGTGGCTTTAGGCAGGGTGCACCATGTACAGTGGCCAGTTAGGGCTGATGCTTAGACAAACTCAGGTGTAGGCACACTGACAAACAGCCACATTCATTCACTGTTTGGACCAGATTTGCCACCCTGAAGCTTAAAGATCCACTCTGAAGCAACTTTTTTGAGCTTTTAACCATGTCATAATGCTGTTTCCACCTCAAAAACATACCTGGAGTATTTTGTTTCCTTCAAGCATGTTTGAGTAATCCTGATTGCTACATGTGTCCCCTTCTCAAGAGCTGAAAACACTCTGACAAATGAAACCAGAAAGTACTCCTGTGCATTTCTAAACCCCATACACCATCAACAGATTTGTTCTGTCAAATTTAGTGTTTAAATTGCCGTCACTATGAAGCAGTCAGCTCATTTATCTATCTCAGCCTTTCCCAAAGTCAGGAGCTTCGCAGCCCCTTTAAAAAGTCAGACAATCCCACGCAGACAACCAGTAATAAAACGTCTCTATATTCAAAAGTCAATGCCATTTTTGCCTCATAGATTTCTATTAAAAAAACACAGACTGTAAATAAATGTAGTAAATAAATGCTCATTGTAAACTCATTTATTTGTAAATACTTGATGTCAACCTCTCGTGGCCCCCCTGCAGTACCTTCACAACCCACCAGGAAGCCCCGGACCCCACTTTGGGAAGCACTGATCTATCTGTTACTGTCATGTTGCTAATAGCCATCCTAAACAGCCATTTTATGCTCTGTCCATACCCCAACGTTGCCAGCAGGGGGTGACAGACACCTAATCTAAGCTTTCTCTGCAAAGTCAAAATATCAGCTCCCTAAAATAAAACGTATTCTGCACATATACGTTATTTTAAGTTATTGAAAGGAAAATACTAATGAAACGGTGTCCAAAACTATTTAAAAAAAAAAACTAAAAAATGCACAATAAAGGACCTTTAACCACAGAGAGCTACTAGGGCTGTTTAGTTTTTTTGAGTTTTTTGTACAGTACGTCACTCTATACCAACACAGTAGATCTATCTGTGTACATGCCTCCAGATGGCAGGACTTGAAGTGGCTGTTAAAGGCTGCCACATGTTGCATAATGCTTTTATCTCTATCTGACACTTCACCAGGCCTGCCATTGATGCCTTTTTCATCTCTGGCACCTGCTGCTACATACGTGTGTTTACACTATACAGTATGCTGCGAGGCTTCAGTAAGTGTGGAGAAATGTGTAGGTGTGTAACTGTGAAGTGACTGAGTGCATGCAAAGTCTTGGGAGGGATTGTCCACCCCCCCACCCCTTTTTTGTGCCACTGCTTCAGATGTGGTCCAAAAGCATTTCTTATCTTAATTATACACATATCTGATACATAAAACAAGATTATTAAGACTTCAAAGGCCTGAGATGCTGGCGTGGTGACAACCGTTGGCACAAAGAAGATATCTGAGTAATTAGGACTTTTAAAAAAGTAAAGCAGTGACTAATACTGGGAGTAAGGAGAATGTCTGCCCATGGTTATTGCTATTAATAAGCTCTTTTTGCTTGGTTTCTTCGTCTTTTATCAAGATAACTCAAAAGCCAATGGATGAATTTTCAAGAAATTTTCAGGAAAGGTCAGAGATGGACCAAGAAAGAA